>CM053582.1:530862197-530940881 GCA_028627135.1 Pseudochirops cupreus
TCTGATCTGGTATGTATTATATGCAATCATCTATGATATATTATGTAGTGATACAATCTCATATGTGTATGTGTGTATGAAATGCCTTGCAAGCTTTGAAAGTGTGAAAAAAATATCAATTATTATCATTATTGCTATCATTATTGTTGTTGCTCGGAGATGATGAAAATGCTTAGCCCAAAAGAAATTGTCCTCAAGGATGCAGTTTCAGGCACTGGGGAATATAGGTGAGCAATGCTGTTGGCCTAGGAGTGAGGAAGACAGCCTTCTTGCCATACCTGCAAGCTGGCTTCCTCTGCCTTGGTGTTCACCAGTCAATCCCACAAAGAGCTTGAAGCATTGTTCCTGCAGCTACTTACTCTGCATGGGGAAGGGGGGGGGGGGGGGAGAGGTGGCAGCAATTTGTGAATGGAACTTTTCCTTTCTCAGTACCAGAGATAAAAAGAATTGAATCAAGAGTCAGAGGCCCTGGATTCAGAATCTGAACGTTTTCTGACTGCCAGTGAGACTTTGGGCAAATCCTCTGAGCTCTCTGAGTTTCAGTTTTTTGCCTCTGTAAAATGACTAGAATTTCAGGAGCTCTCCACCCTTTTTTGTGTCATGGACCCCTGTAACACTGGTGAAGCCAGGGGAGCCACTTCTCAGAATTGTGTTTGTAAATGTATTGAAGTAAAATAGACAAGACTGTAATAGAAATAGGTTATGTTGACATAAAGATGCCATGCTCTTTTCCATTCAAAGTCACACACCCCTAAGGTCTGCAGACCAGGTTAAGTACCTGTAGGTAGACTAAACGATCTGTAACCCTATGGTACCTCCTCCCTAGTGAAACCTCTGCTCCTGAGCTTCCAAACACCAGAGCCCTAAAGAAAGCATCCTCACCTACTGGAGCAGGAAGCAGGGCTCTGCTCTTTCTCCTTTAGCTACTGAGAGCAAAGGCCTGATCCAAGTGGGGCCGCCTTGGACTTCAAAGCGTCCCTGGACTGCAGGGCAGTGGGAGTTTGCTCATAATCTAAGTGCCAAGCTTCCCCATCAAAGACGCTAAGGATCTTTTCTTTCTCCCCTCCAGGCCTGGGGCCTCTGAATCACCAAACGAAATGTCTTTGATTGTCTCGACACCAGCCCGTGACATCACTGATCCTAAACAATAACTATCTAAGTGTAAATTTAAACAATGCCAACCAAATCAAAACCAGCTATCAGGACCCTTGCCTAGTGCCGGGAAATCGAGAAAACAGATGTTGGAGCAGACAGCAGATACTAGTTTAGGAAATGAGCCACAGCGGGAATCACAACGTTTAAGTCAGCTGCTCATTTCCCCCAGTTATTCCCTCTAAATGATGTTCTCTGATGTTCCCAGCCGCCTCCCTCCCCCTGCCACACACAGCCATGTCATAATTTCCCCCTCCTAATTAGCCAGTTGAGATGTGTTTATACGGGGCGAGCACTTAGGGAGCCAAAGTGTCTTATGAGCTCTCAAGGACTCCTGAGGACTGGATTTCTCTTCTTCTTACCCAAGTTTCCATTGCCCACGTGCAAGTATGCTCATACACGCATGGTTGTATAGACATAAACGCATGCACACACAGACACATGCACACGCATGCACACACAGACACACGCACACGCATGCACACACACTCCTCTACAACACATAAAAGGCTTTCACAGAGATGCTGATTAGATTCAGACTTCTTCCTTTCCAGACCTTATTCTCTCTCCCTTTCTGGACTCTGTGGCTATTCCCACTGCCCTTCCATGCTCTGGGCTGACCAGTTAGAGCTCTGACAATCAGTTTCATCAAATGAAACGTTAGTACTTATAGAATAATTTTAAATATGTTTATATGTAGTATGGCTATATGTATATGTGTGCATATACACACACATATACATGTACCTATTTGTGTCTAATGAAAGCCATGTCAGGGTGGGGGGAAAGGAAGAAAAAAGGGGGGGAAAGAAATTTACATGATAACTTTATCATATGTTTAAAGGGAATAGCAATAATGGATTTGCAATTTCACATGCAATCATCTTTTTTAATTATACCGTTATTGAAATGTTTGTTTTATTTCATAAATTTAAAAATATATTTTAAAAAGATAATAAATCAAAATAAATAACCCCATATTTAAGAGGTGAGAGAGAGCAGGAAAAAAATTTGACTAAAGGTCCTGAGGCTTCAGTCATCTTCTCCATCTTGATACAGAGAGGTTGTGATTTGTCCAGTGTTGTCACCAGTAAGATTCCTCACAGGGCAGTGCAATGAAAAGACCAGAGGATCTGAATTCAAATACTGCTTCTGATATGCAGTGCTTGTTGGACAAGACACTTCCCTTCTATGGGCTACAGTTCCCTTTTCTGTAAAACGAAAAGGTTGTTCTAAAATGGTTACTAAGGTACCTTTTAGCTGAAGATCAATGATGCTATGATTAGGCAATTAAACTAACAGATTGTGCCTTCCATCTTTTAGGGGAAAAGTCTGAGATTCTGCTCTGAAGATGTGAGTTCACCCAGGATGGATTGATGGCACCAGAAGGCTTTGGTCCTTGCCAAAACCACTGGAAATCTACAGTAGGAGCAGTCCAGTGGGAACGAGCCCAATTAACAGAGCCCAGCACCATCATCTTCTTATGGTCTTTTTTTTTTTTCTTCCTGGATTAACCTCAGGAGAACTCATTTAAAATAAAAATCAATTTTACAAAGGTTACAGGGATATCTGTGTCTGAAAGTAACATTTAATTTTCCATGGCAGCAGAGCAGTTTTGCCAATTACATTGAAGTAGGGAGACAGGCAACATGCTTACCCTGTGACTCTAATCCTCCTTCTCCTACAAAACTCTAATAAAACATCAAGGATTTGAGGCTACCAGGGGTTCCACTGCTCAGGAGGGAAAGGCCCGTCCTGCTTTGCGATTCTAGCCACCCCAAGGAAATTAAACCCCTTTAATCTTAAGAAACTCTCCTTGGCTGCAGGGTATACATGGGGAGGGGTGAGAGGAGTGGAAGGAGGAAACAGTGTCTTTGGAACATCTGGGATTCATCAAGGGATAAACATACATACATCTGGATATTAAACATATACAACCATCCCCTGCTGACTTCATGAATTACAACAGGGGTCAGACTGGGCGCACCCCAAATCTAATTTAGCCCCATCTATGTCCAGAGATTGGAAGGGAGAAATTGCCAGAGTCTACTCCCCAATAAATTCAACAGCCCCTTTGTCTTTCTTCCTGCAGTTTAAAGAAATGTTCGAGTTGTAAAGTATTAAGCTCCCCACTCCTTTCTCTGGGGACTGGCTCAGCAATTTGAGAAATTGTTATTAAAAAAAAAGGCATGCTGTCCAACAGAGAGAACAGGGCAGTGAAGTCTTGACTCTTAGACATCCACTGAGTGAGAATGAAATGCACTGGAAGGTTTTAGGTTCAGATCTGTGATTTCCTTAAGCATGGGGAGCTTCTGGTGTAAGAACTTTCACAGATACAAATCTTTGCATCCATTCATAGGGCTACCATGGGATCATGGAGGGTATTGTACTTGGATTCATAAAGACCGGGGGTAAAATCTGGCTTCTGATACCAACTGTGCGATGCTGGGCAAGCACCTTGACTTCTCTGAGACTTACTTCTCTCATCTTTAAAACATGAATGAGTAATAATATCTATAGTACCTACCTCCCAGGGTTGATTTGAGGATTAGATAAGATAATATATGCAAAGCACTCTGCAAACCAAAGTACTCACTATATAAACTCTAGTTCTTATTATTATCTACAATTTATCTAGAAAATCTCCTTCGGTCCAAGGTCTTTGTAACTCTAAGGCAGTGGTTCTCAACCTTCCTAATGCCGTGACCTTTAATACAGTTCCTCATGTTGTGGTGACCCCCAACCATAAAATTATTTTCGTTGCTACTTCATAACTGTAATTTTGCTACTGTTATGAATCGTAATGTAAATATCTGATATGCAGGATGAATTTTCATTGTTACAAATCGAACAAAACCCACAGGTTGAGAACCACTGCTCTAAGGCCAGTTTCCCTGCTGCTGGGCTACCACACCTCTATATTGTAAGATATAAACTACACATGCACATACATATATATACATACACATGTGTGTATACGTATGTGCATGTGTACATGTACACATACATTTATACGTATGTGCGTGTGTACATGTACATGTATGTGCATGTGTATATATGTACATGTATGTGTATACACAAAAACACACACACTGACTTTCTATTAAGGAGGAAACTAAAACTTGGAGATAGAAAAGGAATTGCTCAACTAATGAAATTAGTTGCTAGTTAATGTACCAAAGCTGGGAGTAGACACCAATTTTCTTTACTTTCCGTTTAGCGAAAGAATACCGGATTCAGCTCAACTGAAATGACTAGCAATTTTCTTTTAAAAGGATTACAAATATTTGGTTACTTAAGTCAAGATGACATAGAGAAATGCCTTTTTACCCTATCTACAGTCATCATGACTTGCATTGAACAACAGCCACCATATTTCCAAGTTCAATAAAAAAATAAGGACCTATAATCTGTTTTTCCTTTGGGGGCAGATAGATGGTGCAGGAGATAGAGAGTCAGGCAGGAGTCAACAAGATTCATCTTCCTGAGTCTAAATCTGACCTCAGACACTTACTCGCTGTGTGACCCTGGACAAGTCACTTAACTCTGCTTCAGCCTTCTCGTCTTTCAAATGAGCTAGAGAAGGAAATGGCAAACCGTTCTGGTGTCTTTGCCAAGGAAACCCCAAATGGGGTCACATAAAGTCCAACATGACAGAAATGACTCAGCAACAACATCCCAATCTCCATCCCACCCACACTCTAAAAATTAGTATAACAGTCTACAAAAGCACAAAGAGCTGGAAACAACGATGTTCAGTAGACAGAACACTGGATTTGATTTCAGGAGACCTGCTTCTCCCATGTTGAGCTAGAAGTAGTGTGCCTGGGGTATACTGAAAGAAATAAACAATAGCAAATAATCTCTATGCTGCTGAAGGAGTAAAAGTCCTTTCAGCATCCCCTCCTAAATTTAGAACCTTGGGACACATCTCCAGTTACCCTATCCTAGTAACACTGCCACACTTATCCCGTGCCTGTGTAGCCTTGGTTAAGTTACTTAACCTCTATGGACCTTCATTTCCTCTTGTATAGAATGAGAGGATTGGACTCAGTGAATTTGGAGTCATTGGACCTGAGTTCAAATCCTTTTACTGCTACTTATTGTTTTTGTGACCTGAGAGAAACCCGTCTGGGTTTTAGTCTCCTCATGTGTAAAATAAGAGTTGTGGACTAGATAAGTTTGAAGGTGATTTCCAGATGACCTTCTGGATTGATGATCCTATGAGAAGCATCAAGGGATGGTGGATAGAGAGTTGGCCTTTCAGGAAGGCTCAGGTTCAAGGGTGGCTGTGTGATCTTAGGTAAGCCACAATACCTTTTCAATACTCTAGGTAGATGAAGATTATAAATTGCCAAGAAGGGCCAGCCCCTACCCCTGTGACTTCGTATTTGTTCCATATTCTTATGAGTCATGGATTAGCTCCTTTTTTTGCAGCATGAGTGTCGCTCCTACTGTTACTTGTCCTTCATTTCCAAAGACCAATGACATCACAACAATGAGGCATTAGGGACCCCTGGTTCAAATCCCATCTCTACTACTTACTTGCATGCATGGCCTTAGGAAGGTCACTTGGCCTTTCTAGGCCTCTGTTCCTCCTCTAGAGGATGAAGGAGATCATCTCTGAGGACCACCTTTCAGTTCTGAATCCATAATCCTTTCATCCTGCCTGTACAACCTTAAATAGATTATTGCACTGGGACTCACTATGTTCATCTGGGAAATGAGGGGGTTACACTAGGCAGTCAATAAGGACCTATCTTCAGGTTCAAATATCTAGATCTCTGCTCCAGATCAACCTTCTCATTTTACAGATGAGCAACTTAAATCCAAAGAGTAAGTGACTTGCCCCAGAACAGCAAGTCAATGACAAAGAGCAGACCAGAAGAAACCACTCTGATCCCTACCCTCACTTCACCCTTGCCTTCAATTCCCAGTACAGGCTCAGTGCTCTTTTCATAATACTGTGCTAGTTCTAGAAAATGGTTTTACCTGTAGGAATGTAAGAGGTCATGAATGCGACTGGCAAACCCACTGGGGCATTTCTGCTGAAGTCATTAGCAGAAAGGCTGGTTGTGATAGGCCGGGCTTCAAACTCCACCAGCCCAAGTTTATTGCATGTTAATCCATGCATAGTTTGGACATTAAATCACTGTTTCTTCTGGGTATTTGGCTACCTAGGTACATCTGGCTTTATTTAGCCTCCAAAATTTAACAGAAACACATTTCGGTTGGAATAATCTACGGCACTCTGGTGAAAAGAAAGAAGGGGGAGTCTAAAGTAATCCTTCCCTCCCCCTTCCTGTCCCCAACAAACACTTTGGTCTCACTCTGAAGGACACAACTCACCATCATTTGGGACTCACGGACTTCCTGGTCACTTGCTTGTATTAAGCATTCTGAAGGTAAAGTCCAAGTGTAAGAAGCCATTGTCTGGAAAACCCACAGCTCTGGGGAAAGACACTTTCTGCATTCTCCATTACATGACATCACCATCATCCTGCATACTCTCTTTTAGTCTTTTCTCTTCTTCCCAGGACAGATGTACAGATTTTAGTCCTTTGGGTAGGTTCCAGTACCTTCCTGTCACTGCCCTGGGAGGTCTGGGACAGTTTGCTTTGGACTGAAATTCCAACATTACCAATCCCTTCCTTTTTCTTGTGACTTGAAAGAGGCCACTCCACTCCAGAAGGTTTATGCCTTATCAGTCACTTATACCCTCACCTATGGATCAGTTCCAGATTTTTTCCTGAGAGTACATTTTGGTAAAGAGCAGAGAGGAAAGACTGAGAAGATTGGGAGAGAAAAGTAGAGGAGGAAACATGATGTCAGGGAGAAAAAGACACATGGTGGGGTGATCAAGGGCATTATTGTGACAGAGGTGGGGAGAAATCATCAGTAGAGATTAAGTAATTTATCTAAGGTTACAAAGACACTAAGCAGCTAAAGAAAATGCAGGGAGGGGCTACTGGAACTTTGTCCCAGAGCCCTGAATTTATAGAGGTTGCCCGAGGGATCTGTCCTGAGCCATGTTCGTTTCATGCAAATCAGAGATAAAAATGCTGAGGGAAAAAAATGGCTCTTTTAAACAGAATTGCGTGTGATATGAAGAAGCAAGAAATGGAGAATGAAGTGCATAACAGAATTGAGGTTTTTCAAAGTTAAGACAGAATAAAACAGTGAGCTGATTCTGGTAAGATTAAATTGATTTCTTCAGTTCATCAGTGGATCTGGGATCTAACAGGTATGGGAAATCCTGCCAGCGGAGATCACAATCAATCTGCATCTCAATGTACATAATTTCTCTGTCTGTTCTTCCAAAAATACCTCCATAGAAAAGGCCTCCCTCTAAATTTTAAAAATATTCTATAGATATTAATGTTACATTCCAGCCATCCCTCACTGTCACTGTATAAGCAATCTGCCTCCTGCTTCAGCTGCACAAATGCTTGGTGATGTCTTTCACGTTCAAAAAAAAAAGTTGCTTTTTATTTCAGGGAACACCTATGGGTTGTCTTTATCTCTCTGTTTTATATCTTAATTGATATTGATGATAAGAGGATCATTCAGCAAAGTCATGCCTGTATTTATATCTATTAAGTAAGGAATCTCACAAGCATGGGAAAGATACCTTGTGGAGGAGACCCTCTAAGGCTGCATTTTACAAAGTCAATTTAAATGAACAGATAGGAACAGTAGGGATTCTTATATTCTCTATACATCTCAGCCAATTGTTGACTCTAAAGAAGTGAGCTGCAAGGGAAAGTTGTTTCTGAAATCCTGCCTGTTTGTTTCTCATATTTTCATCAAGGATACCTTCATTGTATAAGTAAATCATTCTTATGAAGATATTTAGAGTTTTCCTGACACCTGGATCTTTCTGTAGATGATGGATGATCACTTCCAGGGGCATAGTATAGAGGAGAATCATGCTTCAGACAAGGAAAGACTGAGGTCCCTTTCAATTTTATAATTTGACAAAAAAATAATGATGGCATGTATTTTATTGGAATTTTATTATTTATTTTATGTATTATACATTTTATAGTTTGATTTTCTATATTAATATATAATTTATAATTAATTATTAATATATAATATCTTGGTATATTTATTATAGTTTTACATATGGAATTTTATTTATGTAACTACTTATGGAATTTATGGAATGGGAAGTATTCTCATTGTTCTTCAATGAATGCCATAAAGGTACTGACTACAGTTACAGGGAAGAATGAGGTATCAATGTGTTTACTTCAGATAAAACTGAGATTGGTTGGTAAAATGACCTGGAAGTAACTCACTCTGGGTTACACAATTAGTAATCACCTGAATTGGAACTGGAACCAAGGTCTTTATTACTCTAATCCCAGATAAAAGGAGAGGATATTCAGTCAATACATCTGTCCTCATTCACCTCTGATCAGAGGATCCTATGTTTGGGACTGAAAGGAACCTTAGAGATCATCAGGACCAGTGGTGTCAAACACTCCCAAACAGACTAAAATATCATTGGGAAATACTTAACAAAATTTTAAAAAATACAATAGAACACAGATCATGTTACTACGTGGTTTTCTAAGTCAATATATACCCGCCAGGATCCTTATGTACAGTTTGGGGACGTTGTTTTAGGTTACCCCTTGAATTTATAGATGAGAAGCCAAGGCTGAAAGAGTTGAAGTGAGTTACCCAAGGTAACACGGTGCTAAGAAGCAAAACTGTCCTTTGACCTTAGGTCCTTAGACTTTAATTCCAACACATTTGGTCACATAACCTCTTTGCTACCTAGCACCCTGTATAGCACTTACATACAGTGCACAGAGAACACTGTGCCTTCTCTACTAAGTCAGAGCTTAGCTATTCTTCAAGCCCAGCCCTTCCCAGAGCACTTTGGCCAGCACTCATCTCTCCCCTTCCTGACCATCCAATTCTCTCTGGATGACGTCTTGCCTCTTAATTACCTTTGGCTTGATTTTGCATACTTGGTCCAACTGTGGGCAATGCACATGAGCTTCTGGGCTTCCTTTTCTCATATGTAAAGTCAAGGACTTGGCTGAGATGGCCTCAAAGGTCACCTCCAACTGTAAATCTAGGAGTCTATCACTCTCTTTGGAAAAGAAAAGGGTTGAACAAAAGGGAAGCAGCACGGTATAGTAGGGAGAGCACTGGATTTGGAGTCAAAAGACCTGGCTTTGGGACTCGGCTCTGCCCTTTTGTACATGGTGATCCTGGGCAAGTCACTCAGCCCTCTGAGCCTTAGATCACTCACCTTAGAAGTGAAAGGTTTGGACCAGGTGCCCTCTGAAGTCCCTTTGATGGTTAGATATACAATTCCAAGATCTCTAAGAGCCCCTCCACCATGATTTTATCAATCAATAAACATTTGTGAAGTGCCTTCTATGTGCTAGGCACGATTCCAGGTGCTAAGTCTACAAATACAGTGATGAAGCAGTCTCTGCCCTCAAGGAGCTTCTATTCTATGGGTCTTTTAATAATTCAACACTTCAAGATTCTTCAGTTTACTTGAGATACTCCCTCCAGGGACAGGTAGGACTGTAGTGGATAGAGTGGCAGACCTGAAGTCAGGAAAACTCATTTTCCTGAGTTCAAATCTGACCTCAGACAGTTACTAGCTGTGTGACCCTGGGCAAGCCACTTAACCCTGTTTGCCTCAGTTTCCTCATCAGTAAAATGAGCTGGAGAAGGAAATGGCAAACCACTCTAGTATCTCTGCCAAGAAAACTCCAAAATGGAGTCATAAAGAGCTGGATACAACTGAAATGGCTGAACAGCAAGATATTCCTTCCATTGAAACATGTCACACATATCCCATTTATCTATTACTTAGTAAAAGGACCTTCAGAGTATCTATGGATGAAAAACTCATCACCTTATTGACGACTGACTGCCCTCTCCCACCTTAACTATGTTTTCTCTTAAGCAACCATATGAAGTCCATTACTGGGCCCATACTCAAAGCCTTTCCACATTGTTAGGCAGAACACCAGTTCAGGCAGGTTTTTGGGAACCTACCTCCATGCTATGGCAAGGCAACAGAGTAAGAGTTTCTGAGATGAGAGATGTGTCTCATTAATCATATTGTTGCCACAGACTGTACCTCATCTCATAAGCAGTTTACAGACTGCTGTGGGGGTAGGAGAGAGTACACAGAAAGGGATGGGGAAGGGGACATGAAAGCACACAGCAGAAACAGCAAAATGTTAGAATTCAAGAGACCTTACTGTAGTTCTAACTCTGAAAATAGCTAGCTACATGGTGTGGAATAAGTCCCTAATTTTTCTTCCCCATTTACAGAAGGAAAAACTGAAAAGTAGAATGGTTGCCGCCCTTCCTAGATCATGGGACTGCTATAAGGCTTTCCTCAGGGGTTACTAACCTTTTTCTATATCATGTAGCCCTCTGGCAGTCAGGTGAGTCCTCTGGACCCCTTTTATGAGAACAATGGGTTTAAATTTTTATTGAAGGAAAAGCTAAATTTCAGTTTAAGGTGAATGAAAATAAAGATGTAATTTTTTCTTATCCAAGTTCATGTACTTGATATCTATTGAAGGACCCGAGGTTATGAATGCCTGGCTTAGATGAAATAATGAAGATGAAAACATTTTGAGAAATTGTGGATACTGCAGGCATAAACATGATTACAACCTTCGGTAAATCTCTAGAAATGAATCTTACTCAACCCCACTGTCCAGTTTAATCACTAAAATCCCTCCATAGTATTTAACAATACAGAAAAGAAATGGCAGTTTGGTGGGAAGAAGCCCCATTCACAACAAAGGAGCATCTTAAGCTCATAGCTACAGCTCACAGTTTTTGGAATAGAAAGGTAGAAAAAGATGAATTCTAGAAGGGGGGAAAAATGCTTCAAGTTTGAAAAAAACAAACATTCAACCCAGCTTCTGCAAGTTCAAAGTCTTTGTTCTTTTGCTCATCCCATTTCTCCAATTTCTTGATGAGGAAGGAGAAGGTTTGGGAAGATTTAAATCCTGAATGCCCAAGTCACAGGTTTCTAGATGTTTCCCTAAGGTTTAGAACTTTTCCATTGTTCTGTTCCTCCAAAGATGTTTATGTCTCTAGTTGTTGAAATATATGTGTGTATGTATGTATTTATATGTTGTAATAGTAATCGGTTGAGCAGATACTTAGCGCTTAGTACCTTGGGGCTAAGTATGGAAGGTGCAAAATGTGTCCCACTCTTGAGAAGGCATGAACTCCCCTGTTGATATGGAAGAAGGGGATTGGCTGAGACCCTGTTGATGTGGAAGAAGGGGATTGGCTGAGACAGGCCAGTGTGTGTATATAAGCAAGAATTCCAGAGACAGAGAGACAGAATTGGAATGTTGCTCTGGGTGAAGGAAGAATTCTGAAGACTGAGGCCAGCTGAGAGAGAGGAAGAGAGAGAGAGAGAGTTTCTCTCCCAGCATCTGGAAGCTGAGAACTGAGATGGAGTTTTCCTGAGACCAGAATCTGGTGAAGGCTGCCTGGAAGGCTGAGAGGGCTTGCCTGGAAGGCTGAGAGGGCTTGCCTGGAAGCCTGCCTGGAAGGCTAATATTCCTTCTGGGTCCTAGGGCCAGCTGAAGTGCTGGAGGACTGAAGAAACATGACCAGGATAAGACTTTGTTTGTTTGTGGCCTGGCTGATCCTTGAGCTCCAGGCAAGAGAAGTGGTGAAGAGTTTGAGATGTGCTGGACCCTGTGAACTTCAGTGTGTAACAAGAACTGCTCAGAAGACTGGACAAGGAGTTGGGAGCTGTCTGCTTCTGAATCCCGGTGACTGGTGGATTCAGGAGGGAGCTGGGACCATGGAAGGGGATCCAGGGAATCAGAGAGACCACCCAGAGTCAAGATGAAGAAAAGGCCTCCCTTTGGATGAAATTGAGGTTTGCTGGACACTGAGGGGTGGAGAGTTTGTGTAGTTTTCTAATGACTGTATTTGTGGTCAATGATATTTGGTAATTGTGAATCTAGAACAGTGACTGATTAAGTTAATGGTTGCCCCGTGAGTGGAAGTTTGATTATTCTGTTGTCTCTTGTTCTAAATATTATGGCCACTGTAGTGAAAACTGTGTGGCCATTTTCTGTGATAAGATATAATGTTGTGAATGTTATATTGTGATATATTGTGAATGTTTGTCTTTGATTTGTAATGGAATAAACAGAGTGTTCACTATACTGTGTAATCCAAACCTTAAAAGCTGTTCACAGTAGCATTCTTTTGGGAATCTGCTGGTGCATGGCCTTACATATGTATGTGTGTATATACATATATATATATATATATATATATATATATATATATATATATACATATATACATATATATGTATACATATATAGATGTAGATATAGAGAGAGATATACATACCAAGAAAGTCATTATCTCTAGTTAGACCTTGAACTAAAAAGTAGAGAATTCCTGGAAAGAAAAGTTAGCTTTTGCTAACATTTGCTCACATGTGCTTTGAGGACTGTCTTAGATCAATATTAGTAGGATTTCCACACCTCAAGTCTGTTGACGATCCCAAATTCCTGGCCCAGAGTTATTATAATCTCTTGTGTCTGGGTGTTCAAAACTTGGATAATAAAATCTGCAAGCTGGTCTTTACAAGGACCAGTCTTCCTTTGTAATATTATCTCTATGGAATTAGCTTAGAGCCTCCTACAAATCTGTTTCACCTAAATGTCATTTTATTGAACCAGTTGCCATTGTTAGGCATGGGTTAGGGGCTGTGCCCTAAGGGCTAACAATAGGAACTAGAAATAAAAAAAATAAATAAAGATATAATCTGGACCAAATCCAAATATTCCTTTTTAATCTTTACCACAAAGCAAATGCATTTTTAAAAATTTTATTTTAATAATATCTTTTGGTTTTCTCTCATTTTCATTTCTAATACATTCCTTCTCTCCTCCACTACCCAGATACAAACTTACTTTTTTTTAAAATGTGCCTAGTGAGGTGGTTAGGTGGTGCAGTGAATAGAGCACAGGCCCTGGAGTCAGGAGGACCTGAGTTCAAATTCAGCCTCAGACACTTAAGACTTACTAGCCATGTGACCTTGGACAAGTCACTTGACCCCAATTTCCCTGCCTTCCCCCCTACAAAAATTAAAAAATGTGCCTAGTGTATTAGTTGGGGTCTAACACTACAGACTGAGCACAAAATCGAGACTTCAAAAATATACTCTGAAATGAACCAAAATTAAACCATTGTAATTCATAGAATGCTAGAATATCAAAGCTAGAGAGAGATGTCCCAGTCCCTCATTTTACATAAAAGGAAACTGAGGTTCACCAGGAAAGGTGATTGCCTAAGGGGACCCAGATAATTAGGGAGAAGAAATCAACCTCAAAATGATGTATAGTTCTCTCACGTTAGTTTTTTAACTCTAAAATTTCAGGGACTGAGAATAGGAGGTGTTTTTTATCACCTGAATTTGTCCAACAAAATGACCTCTAAAAACTTGCATTTCCCAACTGGTCGACCTTTCTCTATCACAATATGGGCATAATCTTCTATTTATCCCATTCAAGACCAGCAGTCACCCAAGTGAGGCAATAGAAGCTAGAGAAAGAGTTAGGAGTCCAAGAGGACTATACAAGGAGGAGACTGCAAGGGGTGGACAGCTGTTCTGGTTAGGGATAACTGGGTCACAGCTGGAAGCTATTGTTCACCAGGTCTCCATTATTTAAATTTTTATATGTCCCCAAACTATTTCCAGTGTTCATCAATAAAAAGACACCTGCATACAGCCCTAGAGTCAAGAGGGCCAGTTGAAGGCCTGACTTTGCCACAAGTACATTATATGAACTTTGACAAATCACTTCACTTCTCTAGGATTAGGGGTTTGTTTGTAAAGTGAAGGGGTTAGGTTGAGTGATCTCTAAAATCCTTGGTCATCTTCAGGGTCTATTGGCTAGTAGTCCTCCTACCATCTCCCCTCCATTCAGACTCCCTGAAGGTCCCTATAATACTTTGTCCTAGTTTGGTTAATCGCTGTAGCCATAAAATATAATTGGAAATGGATGGAGGCACTGATGATGAGGAAATGCTGCAACCACCCTGCCCAACACTCCTCCGCCTGGTCAAGGCAAGGGAGAAAGGTCGCTACCTTCCGTGCCAATATCTCTAGTTGTACCTCTGGTTGTTCTACTTCTCTTGGCAATATCCCTGACTGAATTCCTTCCTTATCCTAATTGTGATGGTGTTGCTGCTCTTATGGGTAGTTGGACACTCTTATCTTGTCTCCATATGAGATACTCTTCTATCCTATCTCCCCGTTGATGCTCCTGGTTTCAGAAGACTCTAGTGGGGCCATATGATCTTCCCTAAAAATTCCCCAAATAAAAGTCTATTGCTCTGAATTACTGATGCATCTAATTTGTATGTGATTTTCTCTCACCTTCACCTCTTCTTTAATCTCAGCCACAGACTAGAACATATTTTAAAGGCTTTGAGATCTTCAGGGCTCCCCCATTAAAAGTGCAGCAGCATGCAGCACAGTGAAGAATCTTCAGAATCATTCAGTAACAATGAAGACAATATGTAGGACTTGGTAGTTTTTTCCCTCTGAAGCATCTTCTCATCCCCTCAGCTGCAAGTGGCCTCCCTCTCTATCCACTTTATCTTGATATTTGTTTGAATTTTTTTCAAATTTTTAAAAGTTTATTTGAATTTATTCTATCTTGTTTATTCTGCATATACTTAATTATGTCTTTGTTGTCTCCCTATTAAACTCCTCGAGAGAGGCAGTTGTTTCACTCTTAGTATTGGTATCCCCAGTGATGATCACAGTTCTACATGTAGAAGGTGCTTAGTGAGTCCTTGTTCATTGGTTAACAAATGGATTGATTGACCTCTCCGAGTCCTATGTTCTCTAAAGTTTGTGTCTTGAATATTAGAATGTTATCACTGGAAGATGCCATGGAGAGGATCTACCTACAAATGAGGATAGGAGACTCAGAGCTGGCAGGTACCTTAAAAGTCATCTCGTCCAAATCCTAAACTTCACCAGTGAGGTAGTTGAGATACAAAAGAGATGAAGTGAGTTACCCAAGAATACACAGTCAGAGCTGTTCCCCAAAGAAGACACTATCTTACAACTCTGGGCATTTTCACTGGCTGTCCCATATACCTCTTCATCTCTACCTCCTAGCATCCCTGATTTACTTCAAGTCCCAGCTAAACTCCAACCTTTTACAGAAAGGCCTTCCCAATCCCTGCTAATTCTAGTGCCTTCCCTCTGTTACTTATTTCCATTTTATCACAGATAGATAGATAGATAGATAGATAGATAGATAGATAGATAGATAGATATCACGTATATAGCTTTTATGTTCTATATAGCTTATTCGTCCATAGTTGTTTCAATGTTCTCTCCCCTGTTAGATTGTGACTTCCTCCATGACAGACCATCTTTTATCTTTCTTTCTATCATTAGTGTTTATTAGCCCAGTGTTTGGCACATAATAGGCACTTAATAAATGTTTATCAACTGACTGATTGAAGGGGAAGAGCTGTGATTTGAATGGAGGCCCTGCACCTCTAAACTGAGCTTTCAGAACCTAGTTCTCATGTGAGAACTGTTTTCAGGGCTGCTTATCCACCTTTGTTGTCCATCTTCACCCAACTGTCACCTGAGAAACTGTAGCATATGCATCAGTCACACCCAAGTACATCCTCACAGGTCCAGCCAGGCTGAGGGTAAGCAACAAGCCCCAAACCCATCAGTAAGTTAGGGGAGTGTCTACTCTAAGCATGTGAAGACTTTCCCCAGTGGAAGGACAAATGAGAATAATCTGTTACAATAGCAATGAAAGCAGCTGAAGCAGGTGCTTTGTCAGATATCAAAGGTGCCAAGGTCATCCATTGCAACCCCAGGCCACCTCCAATCATCCTGACTTTTGTCTTGTCACTGGACTTCAATGATTCAGGAAGAGAAAGCAAGTCTTAGTAAGCTGATGACTTTGCTCTATTCTACCTCAATTAAATCCAATTCACCATTACGTCAAGACATCACCCATGATGTTGCTGGTCCTTTCTGAAAAGGAAAGACAAACAACAATATTCTGTAACTGAGAAAAATGAGACCTAAAGATGGAGAATGACTTACCCAAGGGTATACAACAGGTTGGAGGCAGATGAGGGAGAGACAGTTCTCCTTGCTCCTGATTCACTGTTTTTTCTACTAGAGATTATTGATCTATCATATATTATGATTGAAACAGCCTTAGAAGAGTTAACACCTTAATTGTTGATCATCTCAGCTAAAGTTTAATTAGTTGAGAATTCATGTTAGCCTAATGTGAGTGAGGAACAAGACTTTGATCAAGTGCCTAGGAGAAGGCCTGAAAATGGCAAAAGGGACACCAAAGGTCATAGGGAAGAGAGCAGAGTAATTAAAGTCAAAGCCTAGACTTGTTCCTTGTTGTTTTGCTAAGGTCTAGCACTTGGGAACCGAACTGCCCGAAATAATCAATCTTAGTGGGGAGGAAAGAGCATGAAGGAAGGAAAAAGAACTTAAAACCCCAAATCCCCAGACATCTTCCTGGGTAAATCCTGTCTAGTGCCTCTTAAGAAAATATAGTTACATGGAATTTTCTAATTGAAGGTGCTCCCCTCCTCCCCCGGCCAAACTTCAGTGTGAGGGCTAAAAATAAAGAAGATAATGTTCATCTATCACATCTCTGATCCAAAGGGGAGACTTGACTTCCCACACACTCCAGCGGCTTCCCTATTTAACATGTCTGCACATTTCCTGGTTAGGAATTTACTAGGCTACATTAATGTAATTTTGGGAACATTGTAGGCAATTCAGATTGTTTCCGCATCTGCCTTTCTGAATGAATCAGGCTTCCTCTGGGAAATGGGGGGGTGGGCAGGGGGAGGAGAGAAAGAAAATAAGAAAGGCTGTGTCTGCTTTTCCTCTGCGTCTTCAACAAACAGTGCTGTCAGATTTTCAAGGGCCAGCTTTGTTTCCATATCCACTTTATGGGAGAGTCAGGCTCACAATGGCACAGTGTGTCCAGGGCCCCTGGAGAGCCCAGCAGGCCCTGCGGCTACCTTTGTGCACTCTGCAGAGCTGGCCGTCCCACGCCCTGGACTTCTCCACAGCCTGGAGAGAAGGAGGGAGGGACTGAGTCATAGCAAGTCAATGGCTTGAGGACAGAAGAGGACTGTTCTTGAGAAGGCCCTATTCTTTGCTCCTGCTTATACATGTGAGGCAGTAGTTGGCAATGAGAAGAGTAAAGAACATCATTGAATTTGGATAGTGGAAAGGGATCTTGAGTCCAACGTGTACATGAATAGGAAAACCCTCTATGACATCTCCTGCAAATAGTCATCCAGGACTACTTAAAGATACTTAAAGATCTAAAAGAGTGGAGAAATACCTCCCCATGCACTACAATGAACTCTAGGATAGCTCTAATTGTAAGAAGTTTTACCTTAAGCTCAGCCAAAATCTACTCTTTGGCTTCTGATCCCATTCCCAGTTCAGCCCTCTGGGGTCAAACACAAAAGGGAAGAAGGGCTTCCATCAGACAGCCCTTCAGATATTGGAAGCCTCCTATCACACCCCTCTAAGTTTTATCTTCCCAGAGTAAATAGTACCTTCATCATATCTCAGGAAGTCAGTGATTTACAACGGAAAGAGAATTGAATCTGAACTCAAAGGACCAAGGTTCATACCCTATATCTCTGCCATTTACTATCTATGTGACTTGGTGAGTCAATTAAATTTGAGACCTCAGTTTCTTCATCTGTAAAATGAGGGGCTTTGGACAAGATGACCTTTAAGCTACTTTCTGGTTCTAAATTGATGATCTTGAGATCCCTCCTCCAAACATGGTCCAGTTTACGAATGTACTTCCTAGAATGAGGCATCTGGAATTGTACATCAGAAGTAATCTGACCAGGGCAGTGTGTCACAGTGTTCTCTCATTATAGACATCATGCCCCTCTCCAAGTAGCCTAAAATTACATTGGTTCTTTTGATTCCCATATCACATCTGTGGCAACGCCCAGATCGTCTTCATATGACCTTTAAGCCAGTCATGCTTTTTTTCATTCAGTACTTATGAGGCTGACTTTTTGAACTTAAGTATAGTACTTACCATTCAATCAACCAAATCCCATCTTGTTAGATTCAACTCCTTGTCTTAGCTGGTTCCTTAATCTGCCATCCAACATGTGAGTCATCCTGCCCTATTTTATGACATCTGCTAGACTAATAAACATGATATCTGTGCTTTTACCCATCATTGATGAAATCGGCAAACAGCACAGAGCAAAGGACATGCCTCTGGAAAGCTCTTTACCTGTCCTTGCTATACAACATTTTTCATCCTTATCAATTACCACTTCCCTCAATATCACCATTGTCATTGTTGCCATCATCATTGTCATCATTTTCCTATCCTAGAGAAACCTCCCCCATGAGGACCTGCTCTTCTGATAAGTGGCTGCCTGGCTGGACCATATTTCATAAGGGCCCTGAACATACATCATTTTGCTCACACTGCAATTATCTTGACTTTTCCATGGAAGCCGCCTTTCCCTCACGTGAGTACTCCTACAACCTTCATGCATGATCTTCCCTCTTTAGAATGCAATTTCCTTGAGGGTAAGAACTGCTATTCTTGCCTGTATTTGTATTCCCAGGACTTGGCATGCTTGCTAGCACATAGTAAAGATTTAAGAAATACTTTACTTGTAAGTCTATCCATCCATCCATCCATCCATCCATCTAGCTAGCTAGCTATATTTATCATCCTGTTCTCCTTTTCATAGGATTCAGATAGAAAGGGTGCTGGGACAAGTTGCTATCCTGAAATTATTCTTTGATACTTAATATTCTATGGACTTTTGCACAAATAGATAAAGTAACTACTTTTATGGTTAAATAAATCTTACTATGTAAGATTCTCTGTACCCTCATTGAAAGAATCCTCAGTACAATTTTAGTAGCAAACAGGACAAGAGGAATGATCTATATCTCATAACAATATCATATGATTTTGATCTTTTCTCAGCAATCTCTGCTTGGAAAGCTTTTCATTCCATGTAGTTTGTAGACTATGGAATTTTTATGAGGTAGTATGTATTAAAAAGCATTATTCTTAATATTGTGGCCAGTATGGCCAGGTGACTGTTGGCAGAAGTTTGCTCATTGATAATGATCCATTTCCATTATAACTTATTTGTTAAGCTTCTCAGGATATTTTGATGCCTGTTTCTGTAATATAGGGATGGAACTACACCCAAAAGACTACAAAATTAGGCTTACCCTTTGACATAGCAATACCAACACTAAATCTGTATCCCAAAGAGATATTTTAAAAAGGACCTATTTGTACATAAATATTTATAGCAGTTCTTTGTGGTATCAAAGGATTGGAATTTGAGGAGATGCCCATCAATTAGGGAATGGCTGAACAAGTTGTGGTATATGATTGTGATGGAATATTATTGTGCTATCAAAAATGACAAGTAGGATAGTTTTAGAAAAACTGGAGAGGAGTTGCATTAGCTGATGCAAAGTTAAGTGAGCAAAACCAAAAGAACATTGTATAGTAACAGCAATATTGTAACTGACCAACAGTGAAAGACAGCTACACTGTCTTTCATGACAGCTACATGATCCAAGACAATTCCACCATGATGAAAAATGCCATCTACCTCCAGACTGAGAACTAACGAACTCTGAGTATAGATTAAAGCATACTTTTTTCACTTTCTTTATTTTTCTTGGTGTGTAGTGTGTGTGTGAGTGAGTGAGTGTGTGTTTTCTTTCACAACACAACCAGTACAGAAATATGTTCTGTAAGACTTCACATGTATAATTGATAATATTTTTTGCCTTCTCAAGGTTGGAGAGGGGAAGGAGGGAGGGAAAAAACAAAAAAAAAATTAAAGATGAAAGTTTTAAATTTTTTAATGTAATTGGGAAATAACTAATAAAATAAATCAAAAACATATATTTAAAAAACAAAAAAAACCTTCATGAAAGGATTAAATTTCATTAATTTAATGAATGTTGAAGATCTTGCTCCAAAGCATTATTTTTTATGCAGTAAAAGAGTTAACTACTGGAGCAGAGGGAAACACATTTTAAAACATATCACATAGGTGTTAATTTCATTCAATGTTCTTTCCATGCATCTTCAATTTCAGGAGTCAGTAAGTTTCTTAATCGGAAGCCTCTTTTTGATATTGATACGCTATACGTGTCTTACGTATAATATATAAATATAAATATAAATATATAAATAAAAAAAATATAAAAATAAGCCAAGGTATTTTGTAGGTATTACCTTCATTCTTAGGTTTAATATGACCTCTGAATTCAAGCTCAATGCCTATAATCTCTATATTTCCTTGATATACATTAATAATTTTATACTTATAAAGTACAAATGACAGTTTGATATCATTGGATAAAGATTTTACAAAGTTAAGAAGATGTTTAATATTTTTCTTAGTAGAGACATTTAGTTTGATATAATTTATGTATATCTAGTGATTAATAAAATATTTTGTTTCAACTCCTAATTTGGAAGTCTTACTTAGTTCTATTTAAGAGAAAATAGCATTGAGTTTCAGAAAGCAGTTCTTAATGTTTTCCAAAAAATATTCACATATGTCAAGGAAATATAGAGATTATAGGCTCTGAGTCTGAATCCAGACATCATGTTGAATTTAAGAATGAAAGAAATACCTACAAATGGATGTAAGGCTATTCAGAACCAACCGTCTCCCTTAAAAATGTTTTTATTTGTACTTCACTTTAGAAGAGCACCAATGACATCATGATGACTTCTTGACTTACATGAATTGGATTTAGTTGAGGCAGAGTTACACAAAGTTGTCAGCCTCACTCTTCCTGAGTCATCAAAGTCCAGTGGCAAGAAAAAGTCAAAATAACTGATGATGGCCTGGGATACAGTGGATGACCTTGGCATATCGGATATCTAGCAAAGTTCTAAGCACTTCGCAGAGCCTGCTTCAGCCACCTTCATGGCTATTGGAACAAATTGTTCTCATCCACCCATTCCAGTGAAGAAAGTCTTCAGATGCTTAGGGTAGAAAACCCCCTAACTCACCTGTGGGTTTGAGGTCTTTGTGTTGCCCTCAACCTGGTTTAGCCTGTCTGACAAGGTAGAGTATAAAGAATATTCAGGGAGGACTAGCACCTCTGGTGTAAGGACTCACTGAGCCTTTTTCAGGGCTAATCATTCAACTTTGGTGTCTACCAGGCACTCAGGTATCACCTGTGAATCCAAGAAGCTATAGCATTCACAGTGTCCACATCCTAATAAAACCCTTACAAACAATTCTAGTCAGTCATTCTCACATTACTGTGTCAGTGGCATATTCCATTGGAACATCTCAAGAGTTCTTAATTAGGTCTATTTTATATCTTTGCAGTATATGAATAAGCCGTGAGTGCAGAAAGGAGCCAAAGGCTTTGTAATAACCAACAAAAACAGCATCTACTTTATCATACTTTCAGGTAGTTTTTTTTTTAACAATTACCAGATTGAAAATAAATTGTTCTTTGAAAATAATTTGTTCTCCGAAATTTTTCAATTTTGATATTTTTTGTTTCTGGATTTTTGTTTTGTTTTTTGTTTGTTTTGTTTTGTTTTTTTCTTCTTGGCATTTGGAGTTTTCTTGGTAAAGATACCAGAGTAGTTTACCATTCCCTTTTCCAATAGGTTAAGGTAAACAGAAGTGACTTAACTAAAGACACACAACTAGATTTGAACTCAGGTCTTCCTGACTTCAGGCTCAATGCTCTATCCATCAAACTACCTGCCTGCCTCATTGCCTTGCATAATCCACACTGACTAATAAACCCAGGCTCCTGAAGGAAAATTTTCCTGTAATTTCTAGTTGTAATCACCTAATCCAAAATCATTATTATAATCACCTCCATTTTTATAAACAAATCTTTAGAACTCGGCTATTTGGAATATTCTCCAACAACATATTATTGATTGAGTTGATGTGGATGTTACTAATGGAGCTTCTTTGATTCAGTTCTTGGTTTTTAAATGTTTCATTGGCTTTACCCAAAGATAAACTACTTTTGGCTATATTCAACAAACCCAGTTATGTATGTCATTTTCAGCCTTTATTACTGTTTTATAAAGTAAGGTCTGTTTATTCCAAAAGTATTTCTATACACTTTAACTTGTTTTCTACCTTCTCTGAGAAAATACCTTAGTTCTCTTCCTTCTTTTTAATGAGAAAATGTTTGTTTTTTCTATAGGTGCCTTGAAATGGTGGACTCTGTATTTTGTTAACATTATCCAGTTTTTGGCTTGAACTCCTTCTAGATCTGTCACCATCCATTTCACTATGCCAAAAATTGGCAGATTTTTAAAATTTTATGTCTTGCATTACATAGGTGTTCACAGTTCTAAAAGATTTTCTTTATCTTTTAGGTTTGACTTCAGCATGTTAGTCTACCTCCTAACATACAGAGTGTTAGCTTTCTCTTTGATAACTTCATAGCCCATGTGTCTCGTCTGGAGAAGATCAAAGTATCCATTTAATCCATTGGTCCAACTTGATCTCCATATTCTACCTTTATTCTATTCAGTCTGTATTCAGCCATGATACACATTAAGTATTTTATATTCACTGAATCCCATTGGTCTATTGATATCATTGAATGAAGTTTCTTCAAGATGTAGAAGTTGTTTAGTGTGTTCTTCAGTGGCACCACATAACATGTCATACATTCATGGAAATCAAGTGTTTGATACATATTGTGGAAAGATGGCCTCTTTGTTATGGATGCCATACTCAGTTTTATTTAGGAGTGAAGATAATAGGAATAAAGTGAGGAAAAACATGAAATTTGTATATTCTCTTCTCTTCCCTTTTTAAAAAAATCTGGACATTTACTTTTGTTCAGTTCTGCAGCATCACATATATATATAGTCTGCATAATTTTTTCAAAAATCACCAATGGCATTTCAGCAGACCTGCCTGTTCTTTCAAAACTCAGGGACATATTTTATTCTGCCATTTTGACTTGAAGGACATTAAAAAATTAGAAAATGTCCAGATTAGGGTAATACTAGGGAAGGGCCTAGAGATCATAATACATGAAGATCTGTTGAAGGAAATAAGGATATTTAGCTTAGAGGAGATTAGATTTAGGAAGAACATGCTTGATATTTTCATCAAGTTGAAGGATTTCGCTGTAGAAAAAAGACTAAACTAGCTCTGCTTGGGCCAGATGGGTACAAATTGAGGATATATATGAAAAAAAAATTTGAACTATTCCAAATTAGAATGGCCAGTCCTTGAGGGTATGGCTTCCTTCCCCCCACCCCCAATCATAGGTCTTTATACAGAGACTAAATAGATGATTCGATTCCATAAGTACATATGAAGTACCTACTTTGTGCCAAGAACACTGTTAGTTGCTGGGAAAATCAACAACAGAACGGTTCCTACCCTCAAGGAGCTGACGCCCTATAGGAAGAAGGCAACATTTACACAGATTTGTAAAAATTAAAATAACCCAAGATGTATACAACACAGAGATCATTTTAAGGAGAAATTGCCCTAGTAGCACCTGAACTGAACCTGGAAAAGAGCTAGAAATTCCAAGAGGTAGAGGTGAGGAAGGCTACTTGTATATACAGAGAGAGTATCTAGAGAGGGCACTCGTTGTATGACAGGACCTTTTAGGAATCATCGAACTCTGAGATTCTAGGATTTTGTCAAAGCCAAGTTGAAATTCCTCTTGTCTCCATGACCTCTTTCCTGACCTTCTCAGCAGTTAGATATAATCTCTCCATTCACTGAACTTTCGTAACACTTTGCATTGTTTCTACAAGAAAGCTACCAATATTCTGTCTTGTATTAAACTCATTGTCATGCTCTAGGCCTCTACTGAGCACACTCTACAGGAGGAACTAGTTTTAAACTGGGATTAAGAGATGTACTGAATGAACATAAACACACAGGGCCATCACAGAGACCAGTTTCAAAGGGTACCTTAGGACCAGCACTGTAATCTGGCCCCCAAACTTGATGAGAAATACATATCATCTATACTTCTGATTGCTTCTCCAAAAAGTTTCTCTCCCTCCACCCCAGCAGTACATTCTAGCACGCACAGAGCACGGATAGCCAGGAAACACAAAACCACAGCAGCTTGGCTACCCTCCTCAATGTGCCTGGTGAACAATCCCATTGCTCTCACAGACTGGTGAGTGGTTAGTTTACAAACACCAGCAAGAAACTGTATTTTTCCAGGTACTGACTGGAAACATTTCCTGTATGGAAGAGAAACAGGTCACCCCAACCCCTGCAGACCAGTTACCTGGTCTTCTTCACTGGGCTAACAGTTATTGCCTCATATTGTCTTGTTTCCCTTTCTAAACCATAAGATCTAGGTACTATTTCCACCCCTCTGTATTTATTATAGCTTGTACTGCACAAAATAGGTATTTCACAAATACTAGTTTGATGAATGAAAGTTTAATTCTATGTAGAGGAAGGGAAAATAGAGAAAACCGAGTCAGTTGTTTTAGGTATACTGACTCTGATCTAGTAATTAATATTAAAATTTTGAATTATTTTAAATTATTGAATTAATATTGAATTTTTCCCTTCCCCTCACCAAGGAATATGTATCTTCCTCTTGTATTACCACATTTTCCTCTCTATCAGTAGAAGAATACAAGAAGAAGCTGGAAAAAGGAGATTAAGAGGCAATATTGTGCATTTCAGAGTCAGGGAAATGGGCTCAATTCTCACCTCTGTCACTTAATTTCTCTGGCCTTGGTTTCCTTGCATGTAAAAAGAGGAGGTTGGATGAGACTGGACATTTGAGATCTTTTCCAGCTCCCAAGCAGGGATACTATGGTTACTAGATTAGAGAGAGGTGGGATTAGATGCTTCCTAATACCCCTTCCAGTTTTCACCTTCTTATGAAAGAAGACTTCACATCAAACATTTCTCCCGCTTCTAATCAATAACTGCTTCCCTAAAACTTTGTTGTTTAATCCCAGTGAGTTGTGGTTAGTTCATATTATTTGTGTTTGTTTCCCCAAAACACGTGTAATGAAACACAAGTAGCAACAGCTTCAAAATTTTTAATCAAATGCATTGTGTATGTGGGAAGGGGTGGAGTGTGAAGTGAGAGGGGTGGATGAAAGGAGAGTGGCGCTCTAAGAGAAACCAGTTCTGTCCCCCCACACACACACTTTCCCCTGTCTAAATATTTTAGGAGTTTTCCTGGGAGGGAGGGAAGCCTAGGTGATCTATGACAAAGGAAAGTACAGAATGATTGTGAAGAAAGTGAGATGCCTCTTCACCCCTGAGCCATGTGTTCATGGAAGAACTACCATTTGGTGTTATGGGAAAAGATAAGAACTCAGTCATTAGAACCAGCATACAAATTCAGCACCACACAGGGAAAAACTGAACTTGAATTCTAGGACAATTTTGTATTTTCATGACCGAGGAATCCTATCAGTCCCAAGATGCTTAAATGACTGTAAATGGCCCCAACTGGATAGTCAAAGTATAGGAAGTCAAAGCACTCATGAGTGTTTCCTTGTCAAACTGTGAGTTTTTTGAGACCAGAGATGACATTTCTTCTACAAAACCTGGCATCGCAAAGGCAGAGTCTGTGCTCTGTGCATTCCCCTCTTCTGACAGAGAGTCTCATCCCTGTGGTGCTCCCTATCTTCTACAACCCCGTAAGACTGGCAATATTATTTGGAAGCCTTTCCCTGTGACTGTCAAACCTCCCTATGATTGTGACCAGTGAACACCAATCATTTTGAAGGACCAAAGGATGTTAATTTTCTTATACCTGGTCCACTTGGAAGAACATGAAAGAGACTTTGACCTGGGTATAGTACAGGCTTGGCTGTATGTATATTATCTCTCAGAACACTTTCCTTCCAATGACTGGTAAACTGATAATGATAGTCTGTGCTCAAGTATGTGGATGATTGTCACCTGGCAGGGAGATTAAATTTGTTCTGCTTGCCCCACCCCAACCCTCCAGAGCAGAAAGGGAACAGCAGGTGGAACTCTTAAAAAAGTAGATTCAGGGGGAAGAAAATGAAATTTTTCTTACATTTGTAGCTTTTCCAAAGTGGAAGAACTGTTTTGGAAGGCACCCTTCATGGGAAGTCTTCGGGTAAGGATCAGACTTGCTAGAGATTGCAAAGAGGAAATACCCATGATAAGTCATGGTTGTACTGGCTTCTGAGGTCCCTGCAACTTTGCAATATTTTCAGATTCTTATCATTCTATGAACTGAATTAATCACAGCTAGAGTTCTTAAAATGATACACACAGTTTACAAATGGATCCAGTTCCGACATGAAACACTTTCACTACAGCCACGTTATAAGATGCCATTCCCTAAGATGTCTGTGTGATCCCTAGTTTATGGCATTGGAGAGAAGGGAATGCTTGTACCCTTGTTCTACTTTAAGAGGTCAAGAAAAAAAGACCTATTGCCTGAGATGTTATATACCGCCTTGTGGCCTAGTATTGAGAACATGGATTCAGTTGTTTGATGTAATTGAGAGACACTGAACTTGAAATTAAAAGTCTTGGGGCAGCTAGGTGGCACAGTGAATAGAGCACTGGTCATGGAGTCAGGAGGACCTGAGTTCAAATCTGACCTCAGACACTTGGCACACTAGCCGTGTAACCTTGGGCAAGTCACTTAACTCCAATTGCCCTTCCTTCTCCTCTCCAAAAAGCAAAACAAAAAGAAAGAAAGAAATTAAAATACTTAGGTTCAAGTAACCTCTTTTTTTAATGACTAGTTTTCTGATCTTGGTTGTCACTAAACTCAGAATCTTAGTCCTCTCGTTTGAAAAAGTGGAGATAATAAGGGTAACATGGGATTGGGGAAGGTTGGTTAATGGAGATCCAGTTCAGAGAGCATGCCAACTCATGTAGAATCTTCTTTTCAAAGGGTGTAATGGAATGGAATGAGAGACCCTGCCTCTAATTCAGAGTATTCTGTAGCTGCTTCCTGTCTGTTTACTATATAACAGAGAAAGGCTTTTTAATTTGCCACTGTTAGGGAAATAAGCATGCATAGTCAAAGGTTCCCATTGTAAGAACATCTCTGGTAGTGAATGAAGTAAGAATTGGTATAAGGCTCTGGGGAGGGAAGGAGAGAGGGAGAGAGGGAGAGAGGGAGAGAGAGAGAGAGAGAGGGAGAGGGAGAGAAAGAGAGAGAAAGAGTGTGTGTGTGTGTCATGTAAAGGCCTGCACATACCACTAAGACTAACATGTGGCCTTGAATGAAAAGAATTGCTGTCTCTTCTTTCCCACTCTTTGGTGCATGAGTTTTGTAGGTGGAACAGACCTACTTGCAAACTTACCAACTTCAAAAAGTCATAAAAGTCACCACTGAGGTCTAGAGGCCAACCCCAAGAAGGAGCAAGTCCTGAGGAGTGACTTGCCTGACCCAGCCCAGCAATGTATGGAGCCAGAACCTGAGAAACTTTGTCCTGTAAGCAAAGGAGCAATCCACAAACATCTTTGCACATTTATATCTTCCCACTTCACCACCATTACTTCGTGCCCAAAATCAGTGGATCACTGAACAAAGTTATCTCTGTAGACACATCTGCCATAGAATCACAGATAATTTTAGTATATGTGTGGGAAATGCCTCATCTGAGGAAAGCCTTGAGTACAATAATAGATGGGAAATGTTCTGTAACTTCAAGTCTATATAAATGTGAGTTATTATTCAGTAATTTTCTGTAAAGCATCATCATCATCAGAATAGATCACATTTATAAAGCTCTTTGAGATTTGGAAAGAGCTACACATGCTATGTCTGTGGATTGTCACAACAACCTTGTAAGGTTGGTAATAGATCATCCCTATTTGACAGTTGAGGAAATTGAGGTTAAAAGAATTTCTCAGGGTCATACAACTAATAAACATCTCAGGCAGGATTTGAACTCAGGTCTTTAGGACTCCAAATCCAGAGCTTTTATCCACTGTGTCACCTAACTACTTCTACAGTTACACCCGTGTGGTATTGCTGGGCTAACCTGAGCCATATTTCCTTCATACAGCAGGCACTAATGATCTCTTGGGCAAAGGGAAAAAAGAGACAGAGAATAAGAAGGAGAAGGGGAAAGGGAAGGGAAGGGAAGGGAAGGGAAGGGAAGGGAAGGGAAGGGAAGGGAAGGGAAGGGAAGGGAAGGGAAGGGAAGGGATAAGGGAAGGGAAGGGAACGGAAGGGAACGGAAGGGAAGGGAAGGGAAGGGAGAGGATAAGGGAAGGGAAGGGATAAAGGAAGGGAAGGGATAAGGGAAGGGATAAGGGAAGGGAAGGGATAAGGGAAGGGAAGGGAGGGGATAAGGGAAGGGGAGGGAAATATCCTCTGAGGACAGAGTCAGTTCTGATTGTGGACAAAAGTACTGGCCTCAATTGAATTGCCTCAATTGTCTCCTTCAGCACCACATAGCACAGTATAGAAATAGCAGTCATATGCTAAGTGAGAAGAGCAGAACCAGGAAAAATTTGTACACAATCACAGACACATCGTATGTGTGATGACCAACCTTGATAAACTGGACTCTTCTCAGCAACACACAATTATAAGACAACTCTACAAGTCTCAGGATGGAAGGAGATATCTACATTCAGAGAAAGATCTAGAAAGAACAGAGTTTAAATGGAGACTGAAGCAACCTACATGCTATCGCTCTTTTCCATGTTTGGTTTTGTTTCCTCTTTCCCATTATTCACTCCATCGGTTACAACCCTTCTATGTAACCAAACTAATGCCCAATGTGAAAGTATTTGCAGATCCTATACTTGATTGTGTGCCACCATGGGGGGGGGGGGAGAGGGAGGGGAAAATATTTGAAACTCAAGAGATTGTGCAACTGAATCTTGTAAACTAAAAGTAAACAAACAAATCAGTTTTTAAAAAAAGAAATAGCAGTCATAGTCACTGACAGCTTTCATTTATATACATAACCCTTAAAGTTTCAACAAGGGCTTGACACTTGGTGATTTATATATTATTTCCTTTGTTCCCCATAAGAACGTGTAAGTGCTACAAAGTATTATTATGCTCATTTTACAGATGAGAATACTGAGGCTCAGAGATCTTATGTGACTTGCCTTTGGTGACACAGCTAGTAAGTATGTGAGAGAGGATTTAAACCCAGGTTGCCCTGACTCTGAGTCAAGCACGTGAGCTGTGATGTCATCCCACCTGTCACTAGAGCTGAGTAAGAGATTTTGAGTTTGGATTCCAGTTGTGCTCTTTCCTTCCTCTGTGACCTTGAACAAGTGATTTACCCTCTCTGAGCTTGTGTCTTCCTAGCTATGATAAGCAGGGGGAGCAATATGATCTCTGTCCAATGTCCCTCCCAGCTCTGTAGTCCAAGTTCCTGACATGGAAACATGGACCCTGCAAATTCTCCACATGGCCCTTTTTTCTGAGAAGCCAGAGATGCTCGATTTCATTGGTTGGCTCTTCACTGAAGTTCAGGAAAGGGAAATAAATAAATAAGACAGGACTAAGCTCCTTTTTGCCTAATGATCTCCAACATGCAAGTGCTTAGAGCTACACATTCCGGAGAACAATGAGCAAGAGGCAATCTATGATGGAAGAATTTTTCTGTCAAATATCATTGTTCGTTGGATTAAAATAAAAAACAACAAAAACCTCATTGAGATTTCTATCAGCCCTGGTGAGGCCCCCTGCATAGAGACCTGTGTTTATTTGTTTGTTTTTGTCCTCAATACATCCATGTCTGAAATTTGTAACCAGATAGCTCGGAGGGAGAAAACTCCCGTGTTCTGGGGGAGTGTTTGAAAACAAGCTCTTATTAATTCTTTTCAGCTGGGTCTTTTTATCGGTGGATCTTTTGTTATTAGGGATTACTTATTCATGATATCCCACTCCATTTCGGGATTGCTAATCAGCCTGTTGGACGTGCAGAACTGTTCATCTCAAAGAGGTTTAGAGAAGCCCATTGGCAAGATTTGCTTAATTTAAATGTGCCATCCACTGGTTCTGCACAGCATCTCCTTCTCCTGGTCTCCCTATTGTCAGTCAGAAGCCTGTTCAGTCAAAAGATTAACCCTTTAGCAGCTACCAGGACTCCATGCAAGAGGCAGCCTGACTGAGGCTAAGAATATAAAACCAGGAGGTGGTGAAATCGAAGGTGGCCTTGAATGGGAATTGTGATACCCTTCACTCATTGTGCAGTTTATATTAAAACAGGGCAAAGAATTAGACTGCCCAGGGCTCAGAAGCCCCCTCCAAGGAATGGCTGCAAACAGAGCCATAACTACCCATTGTAGTGCCTGAATATCATGAAATGTGGGCCCAGGGCAAGCAGTATGAAAGATGCCCTTGAATCAGATTGTTGAGAGAGTGAATACTTAAGAGAGAAACCTTGGCCACAGGTGTGGACACATAGGGAAAGCAGTGCTCCTTGTAGGGAATGTTAGAGAACCTAGTACATCGCCCCTGTTAGTGGACACCCAAGGACCCTGGGAAGGTCTCCTGGGGAGTGAGTAGAGAAGAATCAGGCCAGGAAATAACTCACCTGGTGTGCTAATACAGGGGAGTAAGCAAATGGAGCCACCTGGTAGTTTCCTATTTTCACTAATTATTTCTTTTTCGGTTGTTTGTAGCTGCTGAGGGACTGAAAGTGCTGCAGGCCCCATATAAATTTTAGCACCCTAGGTCAAAGTCCCAGTCACCTTCACCCTGCTCATACTTTAATATGATGCTGATAGTAATAACAATCAGCAGCTAGGTGGCACCATAGTGCACAGAGCACCAGGCCTAGGGTCAGGAAGACTCATCTGCCAGAGTTCAAATCTGACGTCAGATACTTACTAGCTGTGTGCCCCTGGGCAAGTCATGTAACCTTGTTTGCCTCAGTTTCCTCAACTGTAAAATGAGCCAGAGAATGAAATGGCAAACCGCTCAAGTATCTTTGCCAAGAAAATTCCAAATGGGGTCACAAAGAAATGGACACAACTGAAAATAACTGAACAACATTAGTAGCTAAAACTTAGATAGCATCTACTATATGCCAGGCATTATGCTAAAAAGTGCTTTGCTATTATCTCATTTGATTTCATCCTTACAACAACCCTTGGAGGGAAATGCTATTATTATCCCCATTTCACAGATGAGGAAACTGAGGTTAACTGATTTGCCCATAATAGCTGAGGCTGGATTTTAACTCGGGTCTTTCCGACTCCAGGTCCAGAGACTGTGGACTTTTAAAGCTTGAAGTGGCCCCTTAAGTCACTTCTTGGTCAGGTTCATGACACTACGTTAAAGACAAGAAACTTTCCAACATTTTTTTAGAACTTTTTCTCATATTATAGAATCTCAGAGTTGGAAAAGACTTCGGTGGTCATCAAGTCTAATCCCCAGCTGAAGCGGGTATTTCTCCTACAACATCTATCCTCTGCATCTGTATCCATCAATCCATCCATCCACCCACCCATACATACATACATACATACATACGTACATACATACACATATTTATATACACATATTTACCTATGTGTGTGTGTATATAGTCTATATGTGTTGTTATATGTACAGGAACATTGTCTCCCCCTCTATTTGCATTTCTAGAACCTAGCATAGTGCATAACATATAATAGATGTTCAATAAATGTTTGTCAATTGATAGCAAGTTCACTATCTACCAAGACAGTGTATTCATTCCATTATTGAATAGCTTTGATTTTTAGCTAGTTCTTGACTACATTGAGCCAAACTCTACCTTTCTGAAACTTCTCCCCACTGGTCCCAGTTTTTCTCCCTGGGGCAAAGCAAAATAAAATGAATTCCTACTCCATATGATAGTCTGTCAAATATGTAATATCAAGGTCACACTGGTCCATGCTTCCCCTTGTTTCTCTTCTTCTGGATAAAAATTCCTAGCTCTTCCAATTAATTCTAGGGTGATTGAGTTTAAGTGTTTCTTTGCAAATAGCCTGGCGAAATATTCTCCCATACCCCTATGCAGGATGAATTTCCCCATGTTTTCATTTCATTTCATTTCCTAGAGTCTGAGAATGTTAAATGAGGTGATATCTGAAGTCCTCTCTCATTTTTGCCTTTGAGGAAACTGAAACCTTGATGCAAAGTGATTTCCCCAAGATCTCACAGCTTTACTCCTCAGAGGTTAATGTCAGAACCAAAACCCAGCTCTCTCAACTCTTGGTTCAGACTTCTTTTCACTACACTGTGCTACCTACCAACCCTGCTTTCCTGATCCTCTCTATCCCCTACCCATCACCTTTATAATACCCAGTGCTATCAGGAATGCGATAGATTAATTCACACTGAGGTGTTAGGAATTTCATATATTATCCCTCAAGGAGAGGATTTGCATTTTAAGAAATTACTAAGTAGAGGACAATGGATGAATTGATGATGGCAAAATTTCAAGCTGTTTCGCACCTAGCCAGAGAAATGTTTTGAGGTTGAGTCCTTTCCTCCTCCATCATCAAATCACAAGGTATCGCAACTAGAAAAGGTTGTTTCTTGGAAAAGCTGTCCACCTCAATCTATTTCTTGCTTTTATTTTTTTTATTTATTGCTTAGGAAACTCACCCTGCTCCCACTCTTTTGAGGTTGCCCTTGTTGTCCTCTAGAGTGGGCTAAATGAAATATCTGGCTGCCACTCAGTGATTAGGAATTTGAGCAAGCTAGTGATCCCTAGGTCCTTAACTCGGGAATATTCATGCTGAGGAAAGCTTTGAACCAAGATGGCGGTTACAAGCATCAAGACAGACATCAGAGTTTAAGCGATCCTTGTCTGTGCCACACAACACCAACATCTCCTGCTTTTACAAATTAAACACTAGCAATCCTCTGAGTGATAGATTTTGCAATGCACTCTGGGCTAACAGACCTGACTTCTCTGCTCAAGGCTTGGCCAAATATATTCATGAAAAACTGCTTCTCTTATTACTTCATGGGTCTTTTAAATGGTCTTTTTTTTCTTGTTGTATCTAACTTGTTTCCTGGAAGGGTTGGAGTAAGCCTAGGGTAGGAAAGAAAAGAAGAGTAATGGAAAGGAAGTAAAAAGGGGAGAAGGGAAAAAAGGAAGGGAGAAAGAAGGAAGGGAGAGAAAAGAATGCTATGATCAGTTTGGGCTGTTTGCTGAACAGGCAGCCATGGTCACTTATGTGAAGAAGAGTTGGCCTTAGCACCCATGGAGAGAAAAGTTATATGTATCCAGACATAGATCTCCAGACATTGTCATTCACCAATCTCTAGCCTCCCTCCTGCTAAGGCTACAATTCAGAGCCTTAATTCCTAACAGTCTTTGCTCTTCTGCACTCAATTTTTCTGTCAAGAGAGGGAAGTATTGACTTTGATCATCATATACATGACTATCATTTCACCCCTACATAAGACCATTCCCTAGTCCACATCTTCCCACCCATTCTTCTCATTATCATTCATCTGCCTCAAGTCCCATCCCTAGAAGGCTCTGTTTTGTGCTCTTTAATTATTTAAACAAATTCCCTCCTTGGTATTAATGACTCTTAATGGATTTGAGGATAAATACTTTCAATTATAGTAAACAGACATCTTTTCAAACCTTTACTTCTCCCACTTTTTTTTAGCAATTAACATGAATGAATGCAATATTTTTTTTCATTTTTTTAGTACATCTGTTATAATTGGTAAGTTTTTGTTTTGTGTATTAATATGATTAATGATGCTAATTGTTTTCCTAGCATTTTAGCATTCTTGTTATAATCCAACTTGGTCATAAGTATATTTTGGGGGTACATTGCTGTAACTTCTGTGCCAACCTTTCATTCAATATTTTACATTAATATTCATTAGTGATAGTGACTATAACTCCCTTTTCCTTCTTTCCCTTTTCTAGGGTTTTGTTTTATCAACGTATACGTCTCATGGAAGGTGTTTCATAGAGTGACTTAAATTTTATTTTTGAGAACAGTTTGTGTGCCATTGGGATCATTTGCTCTTTAAATGCTTGGTAGAATTCACTTGTAAATCCATCTGTATTCAGACTTGTTGTTTTGCTCCCTTTGGGAGTTCATTTATAATTTGTAGGATTTCTCTTTATGAAATTGAGAGAGAAATTTAAATTCTCTATATTACAACTATTTAAATTTTCAAGTTTTTATTTTGTTAATTTAGATGTTATATGTGTGTGTTAATTTATTTTAATTATTCAGTTTTGTTGACACATAATTGGTCATAGGGGCTTCTGATAACTTTCTTTCCTTTATGATAGCCACACATTATAATCTATTGTTGTTGTCTCCAAAATTAGAATATAAATTCTTTGCGAGCAGAGATTATTTTCTTCCTTGTGTCCCTAATACTGGAATAATGCCAGGGACAAAGTCAGTACTTCATTAATACTTGTTAGTTAATTGAGTCATTGATTTGTTTTAAATTTCTCCTAATTTTTTATTTTGGTAGTTTTTGGTCTCTCCGTCTCATTGTTCTCTATCTTATAAACACAGACATACACAGATCAATCAATGTTTTGTGAATTGTGTTAATCTTTTTAAAATGACTTTATTAATTCAAAAGTCTTTTACTTTTCTATTTTGTTTATCATTTCTTTGATTTTTCACTACTTCTTTTAACCTTCTTTGGGTATTATTAATTTGTTTGCTTCACAACTTTTAAAACTGTATAATCAGTTCCCTAGCTTTTTTCTCTTCTATTACAGTGTTTAAAAGCTAGAAATTTTCCTCTAAGAAATGCTTTAACTTCACCTCATAAATCGTGGCACATCATCTCTCTGCATATTCTGTTTAGTACTTTTTTTTTTTTACATTTCTATGATTTGTTCTTTGATCAATTCCTTATTTAGGATATAGTTATTTCATATTCTTTTAGGGATGTATTATTTATTGATGGTAATTTTGTTGTTATGGTTTGTAAATAATGTTTTAATGTTACTGCACTTCTTAATTTTTCTAAGTTCTTTAAAACCTAACATGAGAACTAATTTATAAAAGTGCCATATAATATTGAAAAATAAATACATTATTTAAGATTTCCATTCACTGGTAATCAAAACTCCAATAAATTCATAGATTCCAAAATTCTGATTAGAACTACCGTTGATTTTTATTCTTGTTACTTTTATATCTCTTGATCTAAAAATATATAAATACCTACAATTATTGTCTTGTTTTCTAGATCTTTTGTAGTTTAGGTACTTTTTCCATTTAGTACTTAAATGCTATGCCATTTGGTGAATGTTTATAGAAAGGATAAACTGTGATCTAGAGAGAATCACTATACTACTAAAGTCACACATACCCATTGGAGTATGTTTTTTTCATCATTTCTGATTCTCTTTAAAAATAATGTCATTTCCCTATTCTGTCTCCCTTGACAGTTATACAATAAATAATTTGACTCTGCTTTAAAAAGAAACAGACAAAAAACAGCAACTCTTGCATTTTATTGGTGAGTTTTACCATTAATACTTAAGATGATCTTTTTTCCTTCATTCAATCTTATGTTGCCCATAAAAATCAACCATATTGATTATGTGGTAGCTTAAAGCAATCACAATCTCATCTATATGCATACATATATGCTTCCCACAAGACCCAGATCCCTTGATTCTACTTTTACTGATATTTTTTACATTTCTCTTTACCAGTCAGGACATAAGTGTGGTTGAAAATGTCTTTTTTTCCAAATGTTCCTCCTTTATCATTTTTTTTGAATGGCTTTAAAACATGATACCCTGATTTTAAAAAAAAATACATATATATGTATATATATGCATATGTATGTATAGATGTGTGTATATAATATGTATATATATGCTTATATGCATGTCTATATATTTCATATACATATATATATATATATATATATATATATATATATATATACTAAATTTCCATGTAACATCATTTACCTTCCTTTCCCCCCCAGCTTTCCAATGATCGGATGTATTGCATTTCACCCTTCCACTAGTGTTCTCTGGTACATTTAAAGAAGGTGGGGAGTATCTAGACTCTGCAACTAGCTTCAGCCCTAGTGATAGTATTCTCTCAATTGGAAAAAGGCCCCCCTATGCCCCAGGTTTGACTACTAACAGACTAGCTTTCACAAAGGACTTTAAACTTATAACAAATACACTCCTTTAAACTTATAATAACAAATGCATGAACATATTTCCCAACATATCCTACCATGCACCACCCCACACTCTGAGGAAGAGAAAGAAGAATCATGATCACAACTTAGATCAGTTGCTATATAGCACAGTTCTATGTTCCAAATCCAAAGCCCCTTTGGCCTTCTGTCTCAACAACCTGAGTTTCTCAGGCTTCCCTACCAGAATGACTGACAAAAACACACAGACTATAATCCTGGCTCTAAGGTCATTCCAGCTCCAGTGAGGATTCATCCTGCTGATGAAACTGAGAAGAACAAATGAATCAGAAACCTTCAAGACCATTTCTCAAAATCACAGGGTTTAAAAGGAGAGAATGGAAGGATGGAGCCCTTCCTCCCTCACTATCTCAATTAATGACATCCATATTGTGGTTGAACTTTCATACACTGTACAGAGAGCAGGAAAAAGGTACACAGGAAAAAAAAGGAAAACTATTCTAGTCTGGAGGTTTTGAAGATGCAGCCTTTTCCAGTTATATATCCAATCAAAGGAGCCTATTCCTATCCTTGTGGTAGGGAGAATACAGGATGTATTCTTCCAGTAGCAGAGTGCCTCCATGTTAGGTGATCTCGGCATGCTCCAAGACCCAGTTACATACTTCTTTCCTTTCCCCTCTTCTTCCTTCTACTAAAATATTTCTGCTTGATCACTCTTCAAGGTATTATTCTATACATGTTCTCTTTCTTCCCTCAATGACCACCACATAGGTAGGACTTCTAATGACAATAACAACATATAAATATTGAATTATTACTTAGGATTTTTGAAGGAATAACAGAAAGAGAATGAAAAACAAAAAAATCAATAAAAATTTTTAAATTAAATTTATAAAGCAGCAAAAAGAAAGTCAATGACCCTGTTAATGAGCCATCTTTTTTAATGTAAAAGTATGTTCCAATTACATTATGTATTGTTTTTGCAATTAAATTTCCTTTTATTTTCAAAATACCAAATTTCACAATTGTCTTTTGTTCCTGTTTATCTATAAGTAGTCTGTAAAACACAAACTTACGTTTCTTGTTATGTGAACCATCTTCTCTCTAGGGAGTTGTAAAAATCCTTCTTTGATAGTTAAACTCTAAAACTTGGCAACTCCTTTGCTAGGTGGGACAAGCTCCAGGATCCTCTCTGAAGTGATCAAGTGGATATTAACAATCAGTACTGTGATTGCAACTTCCAATACTTTCAGGAAACTTTCTTGTACCAGTTCCTAAGATACAACATTCAGACTTTCTGTTTCATTGTGTTTCTCTTGGATGTCGTTGATTCTCATATGATTGCACCAAGTTTTCTATGTGAGGTCAGTTGCTTCAGTTTTTGGAAACCTCATACAGTCTTCAAAAATGCAGTCTTTTGATTTTGTTATGATACTTGTCATCCAATCTCTTCATTTTGTTGTTTTCTGAATGTTATTGTATTTTTCTGAGTGTTTTAAAATTTTCCACCATCTGTTCTAAAGCATTAATCCTCTCATTTGCAGTCTAAAATTATTCTTTAAGACCACCAATTCCCCTTCTAACTTCTGTTCATTCTTGTAAGCTCCTCAAGCACTCTTTGGTTGTTCCACACATTTCTTAGTCTCTAGTTACTGTCACTGCAGCATCATTCCTTTCTTCTGGAGATGCCTCCTCACTTCCTTTTACCATGGAGTGTTTGTGCATTTTATTACAGTGTTTTTTGTTCATTCAATTTTTTTCAGCCTCTCTCCTGGCTTTTCTACCTTGTGTGGTTTCCTTTCTTTCCTCTTTTTTCTTGGTCATGGAGAATGGGGTAGAAAATTTCTATTTATTTTGACACATTTCTTGCTATTTTGAGTCGAGGAAGGGAAGCTAGACATAGATCTCACCATTTACTTAGCAGTATTATTTTTGAGGTGATGGTTGGCATATCTTTTTAAGGCTACCACCTTTCAATACGAAGAATATGTGGTAAGACAATCACATTTAAAATGTTCTAGATCACTAATAATTAGAAAAATGCAAAGGATCCTGAAGTTCTACTTTACACCCATCAGATGAGCAAAGATGATAAAAAAAAATGAAAGGGAAAATGTTGAAGAGAATGCAGGAAGACAAGTTCTTTATTGGGGGTAGAGTAGTGAATTGGTACAACCACTCTGGGAAGCAATTTTAGAACTATTCTCCGAGTTAATAAACTTTATGTACTCTTTGACCTTGAAATGCCATTAGTAGATCTATAGCCCAAAGAGAAAGAAAAAAGGGGCCCATATGCTCCAAAATAGAGCAATTCTATTAGTAGTGACCAAGAACTAGAAACTAAGATTGTGCTCATTAAGGGGGGGAAAAATTATGATATATGAATGAAAAAGAAATAAGAAATAACAAAAGAGATATTTTGGGTGAAACCTGAGAAGACTTATATGAACTGATGAAGAGAGAGAGGCCAGAACCAGAACAATTTATTGAGTACAGCAATATCATAAAGAAAAACTTTGGGAGACTACAGAATGCTGAACAATGAACTAACCGGCTATAGTTTGTAACACTGAAGACGAAGTACGCCGCCAACCTACTGACTGGACTCAAGATGAAAACGAGAACCTACATTTTTGGACATGGCCAATGTCAAACTTTGTATGTTTGCTGATACATTATTATATGTATTATTAGAAAGATTTTTTCCCTCAAATTTGAGCGAGAGCTGAGAGCGAAGGGGAGTTAGGGCTAGTGTCCCCCCAAAAAAAAATGATACAAGGACCGAAGGGAGGCTAGAAGGAATCACAAACAAGACAACGTTGAAAATTGAATTTATTATATACGTAAAAGGAAAAGTAAACTTTACATAATGTAGATTCATGGTTTCATGTGCAATCTGTTCTACTCTATGTATATATGTGTGTGTATGTATGTTTGTATGTATATGTATATATAAAATCATTTAATTGGTATTCGTTAAGGTCAGAATAAAAAACATAAAAGAAGGATAAATAAATTGAGGAAAATACTCAATAATGAGAAAGGTGCCCTATTTTTTATTTTCACAACCATAAAAGAATGGTTCACACTTTTATTTAAGGTTACGAAGCATTTTTCTCACAAAGTCCCTGTGAGTTAAAGGATCAGTTATGAAAGATCAGAGAATCTGAAATCAGAAAACCTCATGACCTTGAGTAAATTACTTAGCTTCTCTCTGTTTTCTTGATTGCAAAATGGGAATAATAGTAGTACCCACCTTCCAGGTTTGTTATGAAGATCAAATATGATCATCTTTGTAAAGCACTTAGCATGGGTAGTGCTTGGAACATAGTAGGTACTTAATAAATCATCCATCCAACCAAGGGGCAGAAAGTACTTCATAAAAATTCAGGCATTATATTATTCAAAACATTATTTCACCTGGCTGAGCCTCAGTTGGTTCATCTATAAAATAAGACGTTCCATGGGTCTATCCTACCTGTCCTCATCCCCAAGTCTCCCTGTAAGTCATCAGTTCTCTCATCTCCCTCTCCCCCACCTATGAAAAGTCCTGTCACTAGAACTCTTACCTTCTTCATTCTTAGACCCATCTCTATGCTAGTTTCTTTTCCTTTGATCAGTCTCCTCTCCCTGCCCCATCCTCTTTTTTTCAACTAAAATTGCTCCCTGATTTTGAACTTTTCAGTCTTCTCAGCTAAATATACTCTGTTCTCTGGAATGGTATCTTTCTCAAGTTAAATTAACAAGCATTTATTAAGTGTTCCCCATGTGCCAAGCACTTCACAAAGTGGTAGGGACATAAACAGTAACAAAAAGGACAATGTCTGCCTTCAAGGAGCTTACATTCTAATGGGGGAAGCCAACATGTAAAATAGAACTGAAAAACTGGGAGGCCTGAGGGGAGGAGGAGAGGAGGGGAAGATATCCATGTAGAGGAATGGGGATGAAGGCCAGAGAGTCAGAAGAAGAGTCAGGAAAGGACAGTGAGGTATGACTGCCCTCGATCCTTCCTGAAAGTGAAGGTCCCAGGAGGAATTCATCGATGATAGAAGACCTCCAAAGGGGCAGAGGAATTTTTTTATAGAGTGAGAAGGCAACTGAGAAAATTTACAGGGTCAGAAGGCAGCTAAGGCATGGTAGCAGAATCCAGGACTTTTTGTGTTTATTTTTCGAAGGAATATTTGGACTCTAATCCATTGTTATCATATTATGTTCTCCTCTGACACGGCATTTATTAGAGCAATGGGGGAATGGAGGAATAAAGACTGGAACTGGGATTTCACTGATGTAGAAAACTCTAAGATATGAAAACTCTGTTTATCAAAGCAGGTCTGTAACCCCTAAGCAATTTATAGTCACATACATATACATGCATGTGTATTTTTACAATATTATGTGTTGCATTCTTTTTTTTTTAATTTTAAGGTCAGAACACTTAAAACTAAAAACACATTTCCAAACTGTCAGTTGGAGCAGAAGGGAATGGGCATGAAAAGAGGCAACTTAGCTATTGGTTTTGGAGCTGTGACAGTTTTCTGCAAGTACACAGCCTACACCAGGTGACTAGATCACAAATAATGGCCCCAGTAAGTGCCAAAATGTAAAACACATGTCAGATTTTTTCCTACATACAGGGAGATTTAAAATATGTATAATCCTACACCTTTCCCTGATAGCACTCCTCAACTATGCCAAGTTCACGAGCAGGCAAATCTGCTCTGTTACCAAATTCCCACCCACATCTTCTTTGTTTCATTTTTGATACCAAAGTAACCTCTGGTCACAGAAAGGGCACAGTATTCTCTCTCACAGTTAGACCTGGGGAATGAATGTCTACTCTAAAAGAAAGATGATATTTCCCAAAATATGACAGTTTTCTGTAATGAATCATTGCCTATGGCTATGAAAGGGAACCATTCCATTTTCACCTTCTCTGCTGTTTCTATTGCAAAGGGATGGATATGTGGGCTGTTCCCTAGTAAGGCCCTGAGGACAATAGGCACCTTGTTTCTCATCTTCCTCTGAAGCCCCTCTATAGCTCAGACACACAAGTTAGACTGTTTAAGAGTCATGCTCACCCAGATGCCCCATCATCCCCTCAAACCTTTTACCATACCATACCTAATTCATCATTCCTTCCCCTAAACCACCTTTTCCCCTTAACTTCCCTGATTCTATTAAGTACTCCAGCCTTCACTCAGGTCTGGAATATTGCATAGACAAACTTCATCAATAAACAGAGTCTTATGCAAATGGTTTTGAGCCCTGGGTTACATAAATGTTAGGTACTGAGGTGGAGTCAAGATGGTAGAGTAGTAGAAATAAATGCAGTGATCCTCTCCCCACTCCCAGGTCCTCCAAACATATCTAGAAAATCCACCAGACTGAGTCCTTATAGAGAAATCTAAGAAGTAGTCACAGTGAGTCATTTTTCCAACCTGAGTAGGCATAGGGAGTTAGATGTATCTGAGGAAACTGGAGATGAGGTCTGGCTAGGAGCAACCATATATGGAGAACTCTAGTACCAAGGCAAAAGCTGTGCAGTAGGGCAAGAGAAGGTCCCAGATCCGTATCAGGGCACCACAATGGAAACAAGTACCAACTGACACATTTGTCACTCACTAGCTAGTTCCAAGTCACACATCCAGGTTTCACTGAGGAAGGATAAGGAATGATCACTGGCCCTAAGCAGGGCATAAAAAGGGTAAGAAGTTTGGAAGTAAGCAGCAAAGATGTCTTAAATCCCAAGAACAAACTAGGCAAGTTCTTCTAGACCAATCTAAAGTCTATAGAGGAATGAGCAAGGCAGGAATCTCATATCAAAGGGAAGCTCATAGTTCTGTCACTCAAAACTAATGTAGCTGGGGTGGCTAGGTGGCACAGTGGATAGAGCACCAGCCCTGTAGTCAGGAGGACCTGAGTTCAAATCCGGCCTCTAACACTTACTAGTTGTGTGACCTTGGGGAAGTCATTTAACCCCAATTGCACCTACAAAAAGCAAAAAACCAAAACAACAACAAATAAAAAACGCACACAATGGAGCTTCCCAGCTAACTGATAGGATCTGAGCTCAATAACAATCTGCTTTTTCTCACATCCAAACCTTGTCAGGAATTTACAGAGTTCAGGATAGAGGGTAAGTGGTGAGACTTTGTCCTGGATTAGACCATTTTGGGAACCCTCAAAAAGATGCTCAACCTGATTTATTCCTGAGATCCAGGAAAAACACAACACTTAATATCTCCCCCTAAAAAGCAAGACCTTCCCTTCAGAAATACATAAAGCTGACAACAAGTCTAAAGACAGAAAATAGACTGGGAGAATGAGCAAACAAAAAAAAAGAACCCCACTATTACAAGCTATTGTGGTAACAGGGATGCTCAAGACAAAATCCAGAAGAAAAGAATGACTTTAAAACATCTATAAAACTCAAAGGAAAACACAGCATGGACTCAAATTCAACTGGAATTTCTATGAGAGATGAAGCAAGAGTTGTTTTTTTTAAGTGAAAGAATATTTTTTCAGTCAATGAAACAAAGGTACTAGAGGAGACAAATGGAAAAGCAATGTGTGCCATGGAAGAAATAATTGGAAATGGAATTAACAGCTTGGTTCAAGAAGCATAAAACCTTGACCAAGTAAAAAACTTCCTGAAAATTAGAATGGACCAAATAGAAACCAATGACTCCATGAAATAACAAAGTCAAAAGACCCTCCCCCCTCAAAAAAAAAAGAAGGAAAGAAAGAAAGAGAAAGAAAATGTGAAGTATCTTATAGCAAAAACAATTCACAGGGAAAAATCAAGATCAAGGAGGAAAAAACCATTTAGAATCATTTGACTACCTGAATTCCATGACTTAAAAAAAACCTAGCTATAATAGTTTAAGAAATCTTAAAAGAAAATGGCCTATATCTCTTAGAACCAGAGGAGAAAGTAGAAGTAGAAAGAATTCATTGGTTACCTCCTGAAAAATGGCCTAAAGTAAAAATCACCAGGAACATGATGGCCCAAATCCATATCTTCCAGGTTAAAAAAAAAATACTACAAGGATCCAGTAGGAAAGAATTCAAATATTAAGAAGAAACAGTCAAGATCACACAAGATTTATCAGCCACCACTGCAAAGTAGCAGAGAAAATGGAATGTTATATTCCAGAAGGCAAAGGATATAGGCTTACAGATAAGAATAACATGCGTAGCAAAACTCAGTGTGATCCCACCAGGAAAAATAGACCTTTAATGAAACAGAAGACTTTCAAGTATTCATGATGCAAAGACTAGAGCTGTGGAGAAATTTTTAAGTTCAGATTCAAGAGTTGAGAAACATAAAAAGGTAAACATGAATGAACAATTCTAAGGAATTAAGTAAGGATGAACTTCTTACATTCAAATATGAGGAGATGATGCTTGTGTCCCTCTGAACCCTATCTTCATCATTGGAGATCGCAGTGGACTTGTAATTAGACAAGGTCTGGGAGTGTTCCATTATGTCTTTATGGTCTTAAGGAATGGAAAGAGAGGGGAAATGGAATATATTGAAGCTGAGGGGAAAAGGAAAGCAGGTTAGGGAAAATTATCTCACAAAATCAGAGAGCACAAGCAGATATCTATACAAATGTGGAGGAAGAGGAGTTGGACAGGAGTGGTGAACATTTAAAAGTTAAATTCCTGTCTGAACTGGTCAAAGGAGGGAAGATAAGACATATACATACACAGACACACAGACACACAGACACACACACACACACACACACACACACACACACACACACACACACACACACACACACAACAGTATGGGGACAGCTAGGTAGTGCAGTGAATAGAACACCAACCCTGGAGTCAGGAGGACCTGAGTTCAAATATCACTTCAGACACTTGACACTTATTAGCTGTGAAACTGACCTTGGGCAAGTCACTTAACCCAAATTGCCCTGCTTTCCCTCCTCAAAAAAAAAGGTACGTACATATATGCGCACATATAAATGCAGGTTGGGCATAGAAATACAAGTTTAAGGATCATAGAGGTTAAATGACTTCTCTAAGGTCACAAAGCTGGATGGTAGCAAAGTCAGGAGAAGACTTTATATCTCTCTGTTTCCCCCTAATTTATAAAATGGGGGAAATTAGATTTATACAACTTACTTACAGGATCGTTGTGAAGTTCAAATAAAATAGTAGCTGTAAAGTATTGTAATCACAAACTTCTACACAAAGGTGAGTTATTATTTCCCTCATTTAAGTAGGCAAAGCAACTAAGTGCCCTTCACACAGAGGACTTTGCCTACCTAGAGACATCACCTTCAATCAGGGATCTTATAAGAAATGTCCCGAGAGATCAACAAGGCCAAATCCCTCACTCTATAGATAAGGAAACTGAGCCCTGAAATGAAAAAGACCATGGTCCAAATTACAGGACACTTTTTGGCAGACTCAAGACAAGAATCCAGTCTCCTGACTTTCAATCCTCAGCTCTCTGATTGGCTAGGAAGCACATATCACCACCTGCTATGGTTCTTATCAGACTTTGCACACTGGAGGTTCAAATCGAAGCTGAGGTTCTTGACTCCTGGAGCAACATTCTAACCTCAAAGCATAAAGAAAGAAACAACCTTCAAAGGCATCTAATCCAATCCCTTCATTTTACAACTGAGGATAACTGAGACCCAGAGAGATCAATGAAAGACAGTCGTCGTCAAAGCCAGGATTTGATAGAGCGTCATGGATTTAAAGCTGGATGGGGCTGAAGACACTCCCTGGTTCAACCCCTTCATTTTACAGTTGGGTAAACTGAGGCTTCAGGATGTTAAGTGGTTTGGCAACATCACCAAGTTGTCAGAGTGAGGATTTGAACCGAACTGACTTCAGAGTCAGTGTTATCTCTACTCATTTCATTTTACAGATGAAAAAGTTAGGCAACTTATTTGCTACAGGTCACAGACCTTATAAATGGCAGGACCAGAACTCAAACTCTAGTCTTTATAATATAAACATAATTATATATAATATAAAGTAAAATAATATAAAATGTAAGTCCAGCACCTTTTTTCCATTCTCCTTTTTCTTGAGACAATAGAGAAATACAGAGAAATAACAAAGTAAAAACTCCACAGCCATGAAAAGAGCACTCATCTGCAGTCAGGTAACCCAGGACCAAATTCCAACTCTGACACTGACTCCCTGTGTGACCTTGGGTAAATCACTTTAAGTCTATGGGCCTCAGTTTCCTCAACTGTGAAATGAGCAGCTTGAACAAGTTGATTTCTAAAAATGTCTGCTGGCTCTTAAGTCTATGAGCCTTATCATCTCCATATTTTTTCTTTAAGTAAGTCAAGGACAAGAGCCCTACATACAAGCAATAAAGTGCTCATAAAAAGGGAATGGAAAATTAACCTGAGCTCTGCCTGAGGCCAAACTGACATAGGGTTAGACATATTTCTACCTTAACTGGCACTTAACTTCTCGGTACACATTCTTTCTCCATGCTGCTCAGTGTGCATATTATTATTTGGTTTTGTAGCCCTTGCGTCTCATGCCATGAAGCTTCTGGGTTATACTTGCAGGGATTTTCTCACTCTCTTGGATTATCATTAAGCCCACCTAGGAGAATCGGGGAAATGTGTGCCTGATTCCTATTTACAAACATGCAGGTCATAGTACTACAGAAGATAGTTTTAGTAAAAGAGCAGAAAATAGAAATCCTTAGAGGTGTAATAATCTCAAAAAAACATGTAACATAAATCCCCCTATAGTCCTGACTATGAGAGCTCCTCTGGTGGGCCTCCCGGATGAGTCAATAGTCAATAAATTTTTACTGAGTATCTGTTATGTGCCAGGCACTGTGCTAAATAATTGGGATAAAAATTTAAAAAAATAAAAGGGAGAAAGGAGGGAGATGGGGCAAGTACTGGGAAGGCATGGGAGAGATGACAAAGAAGTCCAAAGGAGTGAAGGGAGGTGGGGAGGGAGATGAGCTCCCTCCCTCCCTGTCTTGGACGTCCTTCTCAAAAGGAAATGGAGGACTTGATGGCTCTACCTTCAGGTTGGTGAAGTGTGAGTACCAAGGCTGACTGAATCTTGCAGGATGATGAGATTCCTATGGATGTGGTAGAAACATAAAAATCCAAAATGAGCAGAGCTAGGTGAGAAATGAGGGTTCAAATTGTGACCCACTGTTCCTTGGAAATTGAGGGGGGAGCAGAGAAGGGAAAGGGGGAACCATTCTTTAACATATTCCCAGATCAACAGTATTGCCAGCTGCTCTGTTTTTCAGAGAAAGTAAGATTGAGTCTAATCTTTCTGTGCTGTCAATCATTCCACAGCATTTATTAACTGCCTACTGTATGGCAGGTGCTAGAGATAGAAAGACAATACAGTTCCTGACCTCAAGAAGCTTACATTCTGTATAAGACGGAAGTAGCACCCTCTGAGTCCCACTCACCTCTCACGTTTCAGGTCCTTCCTCTTTTCTCCTCCTACCTCTTTCACCACGAATACCTTGGATAGTCTTTATTTCCCCCAGATGTTGAAACATGACAGGAAAAGAGAAAAGGAGAATATCCCAGCACTTATTGTACATTTATTATTAGAGTGAAGATGAATCTATTCCTAATTCATCAGAATTCCAGGGGCCACATTGTTGAGCCTAATCTTTAGTTGAGAATCAAAGGCTATAGTAGCACATAAGAGAACCTTGTAGAGGTAAGCTGTTGGCTTCATCAGTGAAGATATCCTGCAGACCCACCATGTGCCCAGTTTGGCTGTAGGTGCTGTGGGGAACACAAAAAGAGATTATTTAGTCCTCTATCCTAATTTCCTAAAGGAGAAAGCAGGAGGATAGAGCACCAACCCTGGCGTCAGGAAAACCTGAGTTCAAATCTGGCCTCAGAAATTTACTAGCTATGTGACCCTGGGCAAGTCACTTAACCCCATTTGCCTTCCCCCCCCCCAAAAAGGAGGAAGATAACTACCAGAGGAGTTGGGGAATATGAGCAAGATCATACATCTAGACAAAAGAATGCATCATAATTTAACAGAAAGAGCTCTGGACTGAGTCAGGACAGACGTGGGTCCAAATGCTGCCTAAATGACCAAAGATTGGCATGAGATGAACCTCTCTAAGCTTTAGTTAACTTATCTGTGCTATACTGGTGGAAGAGTGGGGACTCATTAAATGGGTGAAGTCATGAAAAAGGAACCCCATATGGGGGGGGATGGGGGGAGGATATCAAGGGATCTTAATTTCCAAAAAGCCAGTAGCAACAGCACCAATGTTCCCCAAGGAAAGAATAGCAACAGCTCCCCACTTCCCTCTGCTGCACAGTTTGCAGGCTCATTTTCTTCATTAGCCCTTCTTGCTGTCAAGATTTAAAAGAAAAAGGTCCAGGTATATTTTTCTATCTTATAAACTGTTATTAATAGTAAATTGCTCTCTCTCTCTCTCTCTCTCTCTCTCTCTCTCTCTCTCTCTCTCTTTTTCTCTTCCCTCCTTTCAGCTTCTCCTCTCTCAGTGCTGTTCCACACATTCATAGTCAGACAAACCCATATTAGCTGGCTGTCTAGGTTTTAATTACAACTACAAAGAACATAGAAATGAGGGTAAGAAATTAAAGGAATAAAGCTTCCAAACGCCTGCTTCTTGGGCTGCCACCAGGAAGAGACAAATGGCTTTCTCACCACCACCATCACCACCAACACACACACACACACACACACACACACACACACACACACACACACACATATACGTACACACACATACATAACCCCACTGAGGTGGAAGAGAAACAGGAAATGAGTGAACAGAACAAGTTAATGGAAAGTAGCTTCAAGGGACAGACAAGGAAAGAACAGGTTGGGGATCAGATTTTTATGTCTTGTCCTTCTGATAGTATTCTGGTTCCACCTGCTCTCTCTCACATCCAAAACTAATCATAGTCTTCCTGCTGTTGTTGTTGAGTCATTTTTCAGTCATATTTGATTCTTCATGACCTCATTTGAGATTTTCTCGGCAAAGACACTGGAGTCCTTTGCCATTCCTTTCTCTAGCTCATTTTACAGATGAAGAAACTGAGCAAACGGAATTAAGTGACTTGCCCAAGGTCACACAGTTAGTAAGTTTCTGAAGCCAGATTTCAACTCAACAAGTTGAGTCTTCCTGACTCCAGGCTCAGTATTCTTTCGGCTGCACCACCTAGCTACTCCCATCATGGTCTTAGCCCCTTCCTTTTCTTGGATATGCCTATACAGTTCCTCACATCTGTTGTGGCCTTTGGAGCCTCCTTCTGCTACTTTCCCACCCACCTATCCCAGCATGCTAGTAGAGCTTCTGGCTAACACTGAAACCAATACTATAGACTCCCAGGGCACTTTGCCATGTGTCCACATGACCACCTTCACTTCTCTGTCAAAGTTTCTTCAAAGTCAAAAGCCACAGAAAGTTGAGAAACTCTAGGTAAGATGTTCCTCCTGCCAAATCTCCATTGTAATGACTCTTAGGTAGGGGTGATCTGCACTGAGACCAGGGCTAGATATCAAATGGGAATAATTACCCTGGAAGTCCCTCCATTAGATGACTGTCACAAGACTCAAGTGATTTAAGGTATATAAAGTACTCTATAAACCTGACAGCATGCTATAAATACCATCTATCATTACCATCAAGCAATACTATACCCCATGTTTCTAAATGCCAGTCTGGTGCTTCGAAAAAAAAAAAGGCATTTGAGAGTTAGGAGAAGAATCAGTGGCGATATAGTCAAATCCATATCTGAAAAAAGAAACCCCTCTACACAATCCCCAGTAAGGAGCCATCCAGTCTTTCTTTCCACTATCTCCTGAGGCAGCCTATCCTGCTTTGGGACAGCTCTAATAGTTTGGAAGAAATTTTTTGAGACATTAAGTCTAAATTTTTTTCCTGGTGACTTCTACCCTTTGCTCTCACTTCTGCTAACTGGAGCCAGACAAAACAAATCCATCTTCTACAAGTACTTGAAGATAGCTATCATCCAGACAAACACCCATCCTCAAGTCTTTTAATGCCCAGGCTAATCAAACACAGGTCCTTCTACTGAGCACGATAGCATGAGTTCAAGATGTCTTGTCATTCCTACAAATGCTCTCTAGCTTACCAATATCTTTCCTAAAATATGACATCCAGATAAGAACCCCGTACTCTACATGTTTTTGGACAAGGGTTGTAATCAACAGGACTGTCATCACCTTATTCTTGGAAATCGTAACTGCAACTTTCAATTCAGCTTAAACAGTGCAATAGCTTTTGTTTTGAGGGTGTTGTTTTTTTTGGGGGGGGGGTCACCACATCACACTTTTGATTTTTCAAATTTATATTCCTCTACAATTTCTGAAACTTTTTCAAATTGTTGTTTTCCTTCCCCAATTTGGGCTTGTGGAATTGATTTTTTGGATTCAAGTTCAAAGCTTTACATTATCCAAAATTAAATGTTATATAATTAAGTTCAGCCCAATTGCTAGCTGATCATGATCTTATGGGATCCTGATACTGTCTTATAGTCTATTACCTATTATCTATCTACCCTTCCTTGTTTTATGTCATCTAAAAATCTAACAAGTGTACTAGTTACACATTTATCCTAGTCGCTGATGAAAAATGTGAACAGCATAGATCTCCAGGTCACTCTACTGCAGAATGCTTTCCAAGTTCAAATCACTCTTTGGGTATAGCCATTCCACAATTTTGAATCCATCTAATTGGAATATCAAACTGCCCATACATCCTCATATTCTCCAGAAGAATAACACAAAAGATATTATCTCATTCACATCTACATTAGCTATGTCTACATTTTCCTGATCTCCCATTTGATTGGAAAAGAAAAAGAAAAGATCTGTTCATAATGAAACCCAGTTGACTTTTTATTTGGTGAGTGCGTGCATGCCTGTGTGTTAGAGACAGACAGACAGACAGATACACAGAGATAGAGAGGGAGAGACAGAGACAGGAAGAGAGAGAGAGAGAGAGACAGAGAGACAGAGAGACAGAGAGACAGAGGAGAGAGAGAGGGAGAGAGAGAGAGAGGGAGGGAGAGAGAGAGAGAGAGAGGGAGAGGGAGAGACAGAGAGAGGGAGACAGAGAGAGGGAGAGGGAGAGAGAGAGAGAGAGAGAGGAGAAAGGAGAGAGAGAGGGGAGAGAGAGAGAGAAGAGAGAGAGAGAGAGAGAGAGATCATTTGTTTTTCTAGAAGTTTACTAACCATCCCTGTAATAATGCATTCTAGACTTTTGCCAGGAAGTGCAGTCAAACCCAATTCCATTCTCTTCCCTATTTGGAAAAGCGGGACAGTATTTTTCTTTTCCAAATTCTCCAGCGCCTTTCTCATGTGTAACCGTCTTTCAGGGATCACTGACAATAACTCAGCAGTCATGCCCTCTGGGTTTTTGTTTGTCTGTTTGTTAGCACTTGAAGATACAGTTCATCTAGGCAGTGAACCAATCTCAGGCAGTCGATGCTGTCCTAGTCCTTACTTATCCTGAGCATCAGGTCCTTATTAGGCGCTTGTGTTCAGCCTTCCCAGTCCAAAGATCCTGCTCCTCAGCAGAGAAAGCAAAAGCAAATTGAAAGTTGAGCTCCTCTCCTTTCACTATCACCTATGTCATCTACCCTGAGCAGTGGTCCCAGCTCTTTGGTAACTTTCCTCTTCTCCCCAACACAGCTCTACAAAATAAACAAATAAGAAAAGCTTTTGCTGTCCTCCATTCCCCTTGCCAGCCTCAGCTTCTCCTGAGCCTTACCACAGCCCATGCTATTCCTACAGGACTGGGTCAGCTTGTTGCATGCTTCTTCTCTTTCCTACCCTTGCTGCCATTTTCTACACATGGCCTTTTCAAAGCTAAGCTGGTTGGTGAGTTACTTCTGTGTCCACCTTATTCTCTCTAGAAAACTCCTGCCTTTTCTCTCCTCATCAAAATAATGTCTCTTTTAGTCATTTCCCTCTACGGCACCAATGAATAAACACAGGACTGAAAATTGCACTTTGTTGTTCACTCGTGTTTCACATGTGGTCCAGCATCCAATTCAGTTGGTGTTTGTTGGACATTCATTGCATATAAAACACCACATTAGGTAGGAAAGATGAGAGGGACCATGGCGTGTCTCTTGTCCTCGTAGAATTGACATCTCTTTTGGTTTCATCACCTAATACAAAACAGAGACCCAACAAAGCTCTAGGAGAGATCACAGGAACAGAGTTATCACTTTTAATGCTTGGATCAGTGAAAGTTTCACGGATGAGACAACATCTGGACCAGGCTTTGAAGGTTATATACTAATAGAACTCAGAAAAAAGAAAGAGTAATGTGGCAGAATCAAATCCTGCTTCCCCTCCCTAAGAGAGTTTTTTCAAATAAATAAAAATTTCTCAAGTGTCTACCATGTGTAAGAATCTGTGAGGTACCCAGAGTTACCCCATTATACACTTTGCATTTCCTTCTCCTGGTATTTGTTAAATACCTCCTTTCAGTCCCATCCCCAACAACATCTAAGCTCATGGATGGCAAGAACCATTTCTTTTAATTGTCTTTGTGTCTTAGCACATCTTGCATGCAGTAGGTGTTTAATAATTTTTTTAAATTTAATTAAGTGGTATTATCTGTAAGTACCAGAGAAATTAGGCAGGTTTTCTATGGTTGTCGGTCTGGACAAATGTTGAGTGATTTGTGCATGAGTGATAATTTAAATGCTAATCTACTTTGTGTTTTCTAAAACTCTTTATCATTTTCAGTTCTCCCTTCTATTATTTCACTAGATTGTCGCAGAAACCCTGGGAAAGCAAGTATTAACCTCTCCCACTGTCATAAAGTGGGCATGTTGGCTAAGGTCGCCAAGCAAATGAGAAGTCAACTCATGACTAAAACCCAGGTCTCCTCATTCCCATAATCCTCTTCTGCTCTTCCACATTATTCTACCCAACCAATTGCACCTAGATGGAAAATTCAAGCCTCTTACATGGTCCTAGAGATATAGGGATATTAGTTGAAACTTGGGAAGAGAGTCATCCTGATCTGGTATCTACTTTAGAGGCATCTGGGCAGCACAGTGGATAGAATTCTGGACTTGGAGTCAGGAAGACCTGAATTCGTATCATTCCTCAAACCCCTACTAACTGTGTGACACTAGGCACATCTTTAAACCTCACCCAGCCTCAGTTTCCTCAGTTTTAAAATGGGGGTGATAATAATAGCATTCCCCTCACAGTGTTGTTGAAGATGCATATGTAAAATGCTACATAGATGCTAGCTACTGTTATGGCAATCACCAATCACCTTCTGGTAAACCTCTCCTTCAATGCTTCATCATAGAACTGAGATGACCCTGGATTCTCAAAGGCTGGGCCAGGAGAAAACTGCCTTTAGCAGCTCCTGCCAAGCCAGTAAAAGCTTCAAGTGGGGTCTGATTTGAAGAATTCTATGTGTTTCTTCAGAATATCGCCTTAGCTATGGGCAAAGAAGCTAATCACCAGAGAATTGGCTACCAGGTGATGAATTTTGTTGGCCAGAGCACCTCATGCAGACTGCCTACTAATGTATTGCAAGCTGAAATACTTTAAAGTCTTCATTCTGGGTTGGTAGAGGGAGGACCCAAGCTAATGAAATCACAGATCTTTTGAAGTATGGAAGCAGTCATAATCGCACATTCATCAGGGCCCATTCAGGGCCATTTTCCCCAGCCATGTGAGATCACAGCAAACAAAGAAACTGGCACACTGGGGCACCCTGCAAGCAGAAACACGTGCCGGAGTCCAAATGAATCTGGCTACAGAAGGACTGTCTACAAAATGCAGCTACAGGCTTCACACATGGAACTAGGTGTAAATGAATCCATTAACATAGAGCTTGAGAATAAATGATTTCTCTTGTTAACCCAAGAGAACAAGAGCCCCTTTTCTGGAAACCCCAGAGAGACATTGAATCCCAGGAGAGCATGAGGGCCTTTCCTTTCTTCAAGACCTGGAAGGAAGGATGTGCTAAGTAACATTCTGAGGCAGGTGGGGAGAAAAGTGTGACTTGCCTAGGGACCCGGACCAGGCTGAAGATTGGCCTTGGCTTCCTCCCTGTGCTCTCTTTCCATGGGTAGGCTCCAACATTCCCACTCCCAGCCTGTGAGCTGGAAGAGGAGAAAGCAGGTGGTGGGGATCTCTGCCAAAATGGAACACTTGGTCCTGTGCCGCTTCTCTCTGCCCCTCAGGAGCCCTGCTGCTCTCTGGTTATTAATAGCAGGGCTGAGCATGGATGGAGGAAATCTCCTTCTGAGGCTCTCCAAGAGCTTTGCTGACAAGGATGGCCCACTCTATCCATGTTAATAAATGGAAGAAAAGATCCAGGAAAACCGAAAATCATTGATGTTTGTCCTCAGATGGTGGACAAATCAATCGTAAAGGCAATTTGTTACAGAAAGACATATTTTTGTTTCAGTTCATAAGATGCCATTAAAAGCAACTTGTTCAACACTCTCCTTTTCACTTCTGGCTACTGTTTTTGTTTTATTGTTGCCTTTGGCTTTTTATTACCATTGCTCCTTAAGTCTCTACTCCCCACATAGATTGAATCCTTTGTTATAACCAAGGAAAATACTCAAGCAAAGCCAAGTGACACACAACAGTGTCTTACAGGTGTAGACTGAATTTTACTTGTGAAGTCCCTCATCTTCCTACTGAGGGCAAGGACATATTTCTTGATCAGCCCCCCAGGCCTGAAATAATTCATTATAATTCTGAGTTTGACTGCCTTATAATGCTAATGTAACCACCCTTTTTGTAATCATGTATAATTTTCTCTTGGTTCTTCTTCCTTCCTTCTGCATCACTTCATACATGTCTTGCTGTGTTTCTCTAAATGGTGGAACAATAATGATGATGATGCTGATGACAATGATAACTACAGCTAATATTAAAGGAGCCTTTAAAGGTTCACAATGTACTTTATATATGAATATATGTGTACACAATTATACACCTTCAGTCCCTCCACAACCCTGTAAAATAGGTGCTATTATTATCCTGATTATCCAGAGGAGAAAACTGAGACTAATATAAGTTAAATGACTTGCTGGAAGTCACATAGGTAATAGGTGTCTGTGACAGTATTGAACTAAGGTCTTCCAGACACTGGGTCCATCACTAACATTCAGTTATATTCATACACTACAATTTGTTCAGTCATTCCCAAATTGAAGGACATATAAATGCAAGCAAAAAGATAGTTGCTGCCCTCAAGAAGCTTATATTCTAAAGAGGAAAACAACACATAAAAGGAAACTGAAAAGAGGGAAGAAATAGGGACAAAAGGGGGAGATTTGTGGAAGCTCTCCTTAAATGGAGGTCCTTAGAGGAGCCCTCTACCTCCAATCAGTGGAAAAGACCCCAGAGGCAGAGGGTACTTACATAGTGTGAACTCTAGGACTGAAGTGATCTTCTAGGATGAAAAGGTTCCTGGGGCATGATGGAGAATTCCATAGAGAACATCCAGGTGATACAAGTTACCTTCCTTGATCCTCTAATGTTTACATGATATGATCTTTTATATGTAGGTCATATATTCATTTGGAGCTTATTGTGTTGTGTTGTGTAAGAACATGGTCTAAACCTCACCATTCCCTCCGCTTTACATTTATTTTCTCCCACCTGAGTGTAAGCTTCTTAAGGGCAGGGACTCTCTTGCTTCCTTGTATTTGTATCTCCAGTACTTAACACAATACCTGGCACAAAGTAAGTATTTAATAAATGTTCTACCTGTGTCTCTCTATATCTCTGTGTCTCTCTGTCTTTCTGTCTCTCTGTCTGTCTCAGTCTCTCTCTGTGTCTCTGTATCTCTCTATCTCTGTGTCTTTCTCAGTGACTCTATTTGTCTCTCTGTCTCTCTCTCTCTATCTCTCTCTCTATCTCTCTCTCTATCTCTCTATCTCTCCATCTATCTATCCATCCATCTATCTATCTATCTATCTATCTATCTATCTATCTATCTATCTCTGCCTCTGTCTCTCTCCCTCCTTCCCTCCCTCCCTCTCTCCCTCTTTTACCCTTCTAACACAAGGTGTTCCAAAAGACTTGTAATTTTGAGCTATTATCCCAGTATGTTTTCCTATAGGGATATATGTGTATCCTACATATCTCAGTACCTATCTTCTGTAAGATTTATACACAAAGATAATTTGGCAAGAAAGAGTCACTGTCAGTTGAGGAAGATCGCGAGAGGTCTCATATATAATGTGATACTTGAGCTGAGCTTTGAAGCAAACAAGGGATTCTACAAGATGGAGGTGAATAGGAAGTATATTACAGACATACAGAAGATGGGCAATGAAATGTCAAGTGTGGAAAATAGCAAGAAGACCAGTTTCATTAAACTGCAGGCTGTATCAAAGGGAATAATAAGATTGGAGTCCATTGTTAGAGTCCATTGTGAAGAGCCTTAAGGGCCAAATAGAAGACTTTGTCTTTGACCCTAGAAGGAAAAGGGAACCACTGGAATTTACTGAATAGGACAATGACATATTCAGACTAGTGCTTTAGGAATATCCCAACTGTGTAGGCAATGGATTGGGAAGAAGACAGGAGGAGTGGTTTAAACTTTAAGCAGGTGGTTTAAATTTAAATGGAAGACTGATTCAAAAGTACAGATTAAAGGTAATGAGGGCCTGAGCTAGAGTGGTGACTGTGTGCATAGAAAGAAAAGGATGGATCAGACAGATATGGGAGAAGTAGAAATAAGGTTGGACAACTGATGGGCTATTTGGGCTGACAGAGAGTGGGAACTCAAGGACAGTGCCAATGCACACAGGATACAGTTTGGCAAAGTAGGAAGAGCATTGAACTCAGAGTCCTAGACCCTGAGTTGGAATCCCAAATCTGCTACTTCCTACCTGTGTGACCTTGGACGAATCACAACCTGTCTGATTCTCAGTATCCTGATCTGATACTGAGGAAGTTGGGCTAGAATACCTTGAAAGTCTGTTCTAGCTGGAGAATTATGATCCTTTGTTTCAATCAAATGATAGTATTCCGAAGAATTATTATCGTTCTGCATGAAATGATCCTGTTGGATAAGGTTTCCTGCCTCAACGTATCTTTCCAGGAATCCAATCATTATGGTGGGATCTCAGCTATTAGATATTAAATCCTTTTGATTGCTAAGGATCTTTCATCTTCCTGAGTTCCATCTTAACCTGCAAATATCCCTAGGATGGAGATAAACCCTTAAGCACACACATTAATTGAGGAAGGATTCCAGGCCCAACATTGTTGACATTTCTCTTATAAGGGTGCAACATTCAAAATATATGAGGAACTGCTTCAAATGTGCTGTATGAGGATGACAGTCATTACCCAGTAGATAAATGGTCAAAGGATGTGAACAGGCTGTTCTCAACAAAAGCAAGCCCAGTGATCAAGAGTCATGGAAAAAAAAAAGAATGCTATGAAGCAATATTAATTAAGGAAACACAAATCAAAAGAAGTTGGAAGTTCTATCTTACACTTGTCTGATTGGCAAAAATGAAAATAAAATAAAATTGCTGTTGTTGGAGCTATAGGAAGACAGGAACACTGGTACATTGCTAATGGAGCTATGAATTCTAGTCATTCTGGAAGGCAATTTGGAGGTATGAACCAGCTCACTAAAATGTGTATATCCTTTGAAAATACTACTAAACTTATACCCCAAAGAGATCAAAGAAAGAGAAAAACATGTACATACTATATAAAAATATTTATAGCAGCTCTTTCTGTGGTAGCAAAGAACTGGAAACTAAGGAGACAGTCATCAATTGGGGAATGTCTGCACAAATTATGGTAAATGAATGTAACGGAATATTATTGCACCATAAAAAAATGACAAAAGTGATGGTTTCAGACAAACCTGGAAAGGTTCACATGCACTGATGGAGAGTGAAGTCAGAAGAATCAGAAAAACAGATTTATGTTGTTAACAAGAACATAATAAAGAAAAACAAGTTGGGAAGACCTAAGAACCCTAATCAAAGCAATAACCAACCATAACTGCAGATGGCTGGTGCTAACACATGCAACCCACCTCTTGAAGGAGGAAGGCTGGACTTGAGGAACAATATTTTTGGACATGACCCCTCTGTGGACTTTTTGCTCAACTGTATGTGTTTGTTATTTCCTTTTTTGATTTAGGGAAAGGTCTTCAAAGTGTTGGGGGAATGGGGAAAAGGGGACATTATTGATAATGTTGCCCCAAAATATTACCAAAAAAAAGGATTTTAGAAAGAAAAAAGATCTTTAAAAATCTTTTAAAATGCATAGGAGGGAACAGAAGAAAATTCTGAGAGAAACACAAAAGACAAAAACATATTTGAAAGCAATAGATTGAATTTATTTAATATTATATTATTCTTTGTCATTTCAGTCATGTCTGACTCTTCATGACACCATTTAGGGTTTTCTTGGCAAAGATACTGGAGTGACTTACCATTTCCTTCTCCAGCTAATTTTACAGATGAGGAAGCTAGAGCAAACATGGTTAATTGACTTGCCCAGGGTCACACAGCTAGGAAGTGTCTGAGGCCAGATTTGAACTCATGAGGATAAGTCTTCCTGACTCTACATCTGACACTATCCATCTAGATGCTATGTTATGTTATGTTATATGCTTTTAATATATTTATTATTAATATGGATCCAGGTAGGACCTTATTGTGGAATTACAGACTTTTAGAGCTGATTGATATTTTGGTGATCATCTACCCCAGGTGTCCTTAACCATTTTTGTGTCATTGATGCTTTCGTAAGTCTACTGGAGCCTATGGACCCCTTATCAGAATAATGATATTAAATGCATAAAATAAAATATGTAGGATTATAAAGAAAATCAATTATACTGAAATCCAGATATTAAAATATTTTTTAAAGACAAGTTCATAGACCCCCACATTAGGAACTCCTGAATAACTCAATCCCATCCTTCATCTCCCACTACAGATAAAGAAACAGGACCATAAAGGTAAAGCAGTTTACCCAAAATAATCCAACTGGAGAGGTCAGGGCACCTGGGTTTTTCCCCACCTCTAACCCTTGGTCTAATACTCTCTCACACTGGGTCCTATACTCTCACCATAGAACCCTGCTTTTCTTAAACATCCTAATAGTGACAAATTTAAGAATTTCAAAGGTGTTTTTTAATTGGTATTTTGATGCGTCAATAAACCAGCTATTTTAATCAATTTCCCCAAATTGCTAATTTCATTTGTCCAAAGTAACAAACATACAAACAGAAGAGCTGATTGAAATTTAAATCGAAGCCAAGATGCTCCAGGCCCTGTGCTGGGTATCTTTTATATGCAAGTCAGTAACTGCGTCATAGCTTCACCACTGGGGGAACACATCTCAGTAAGCTACTTGAAGGCATTAAGAATTCAGGCTGCTGGGATGGGTAACAACAACATGAAATGATAAAACAAAGACAGATTATTATTATACTCTACATAATGTGTTCTCATGTTCTCCCTATCTAATTTAGAGGGTTGTGTGTTGTATATTGAAACTGTAATTAGGCTGATAGGAACCAGAAGATTCAAGTAACTTTCTCTACGAATTGTGGGGTTTTGAAAGGAGACAGATAGGGAAGAGATAAAACCTGAAGAAAAAAAAGATTTTAATATTCCATATTGCTATGCTGAAACCATCCACTGATAAATCATGTTCTGGCTCCCTGAGTGCTAGCAGGGCAAAGAGATGTTGGTATGATGCAGTAAAATGTTTTTCTGTTTGGAAAACCAGTGGGTGTTCAAGAATAAAGAACATGGGTCTGGAAGGAAGGGTGAGAATAAGGTCAGAGTTCAAGTTGTGTCCCCAGAATGTATGTCTGATGCATTTTTTGAGTGGGTAGATGAGGGCTCTCTCAGAATGAGACCTCTAGTAGGTAGGGATAACGTGGTATAAATGTGTCTGGATGGGAGAGAGAGGGAACTAATAGAAGATGGGCATCTCAAGGCCCAAACTGTTGTTCTGGTGGAATGTAATTGCTGTCCTGGTGAGCTGGGGAAAAAGGACTGAATTCTTTCTAAGTTATTGACAACATTTGGGTCTCTACCATCTAGTAAAGTGAGAGGTTGTGTGGCTATCTAGTCATTGCATTTACTTCACTGGAATCAAACCATTTTTTTTTCTCTCAGTAGCCAATATTTAAGCAAATCATGGTACAAATTCTCCCTCACACTCATACCCCCACTAAAGAGATAAGTATGGAAAACGGGAAGAACATTGGCTGTGGATTCTGCCTCTGATGCTTATGTTCTGTGAGACTTTTGGAAAGTCACCTAACTTTTGTGAATCTAATTTTCCTCATTTGTAAGATGAAAAGTTTAAACTACATGATCTCTGTGATCCTTTCTAGCTCTTGATCTATCATCTGGTAGGCACAGAAGGAGAAATTTTCACCCATTCATTCTCCATATTTATCATATTACCTGCTCAGTCCTATACTGGGCTTGCTAGTAGATGCAAAGAAAAATAAAACAGGGTCACAATATCTTAAGAAGTCATGGTTAGGGGATACAAAAACCACGCTCACTTTGGAGACCAAGATAGCCAACTCAAACATGGCTGTTATTTTAGCTGTCTCTGTCTGTCTCTCTCTTTTTCTATCTCTCTGTCTCTCTTTGTTTTTGTCTCTCTGTCTCTCTCTGTTTCTGTCTCTCTCTCTGCCTCTGTCTTGGTAGCAGCAATCACCCTAGCACAACCTGCTAGCACAGGTTCTTAGATCTGCTTTTCTAAAGGAAAGCAACTCAAAATGGGTTAACAATCTGACTTTAATCAATCAAACATATATCATTTACCTAATTCAAAGGAAAAAGTCAGCACCCTGAACTTCAGAGAATACAAACACTAGTTACAACAGAAAATAACACAGTTCAGCAGACAGGGCTTCCAGCTGTCTAACCATTACATCCATGCCTAGTTAGTTGTCAGAGAGGGAAGCACCAACATCTGAGTTTTCAAAACCAGGGGGGCTCAACAGCTGCCCAGAGTCTAATATGGCCAAATCACACAACTCTTCCCAAAGTGAGCCCCAAAGCAAAACCTCACATCAGGGTATATATAGCCTTCTCCTGGGTCAGAGAATGTCACAACCCTCTTGACCCACTGCCCAATCACAAAGTAACAAGGTGTGGGCATTTCTGAAAAACGAACCGCTAGCCATAGGCTCCACGTGACCACATTCAGTATATTAAATCAGGAAAGTTTCTCAGAGTCACTTAAGCTTATCAAAGGGCCAAGGGGCAGGGAAGATCTTCAGATTCCCATTATCATTACAGTCTCTCTGTCTCTCTCTATCTCTGTCTCTCTTTCTGTCTCTCTCTCTGTCTCTCTCTCTCCTTCCCTCTATCACTGTCTCTCTCCCTCTCCCTCTCTCCTTCTTTCTCTCTCTCTCTCCCTCTTTCTCTCTTACCTAGCACTGCAACCTTGAGAATGGAACAAAATGTTCAAGACATGCCAACTGAACAGAGACTGAAGCCTTGGTGACTGAAAAATGCTATTATCTCAACAAAGGAATGAGGAAACATTCTTACTTCCAGTAACCTGCTGCTCCTACCATGGCTTACTACCATTGGCATAGTCTGTACACAAATTCCATTTTCTTTCTTTCTTCTCTCCAAGTCTGCTACCCCAGTCTCCAGCTATGTCCCATCTCTCAATAGACTTTGACTGCAGCTTTGAAACCAGGCACATTGAAAGCATGTCTCTCAGAGCTCAGTTTCCTTTTCTGTATGGACAATATGATACTTGTGCTGACTACCTTATTGAACCTCTGTGAGGAAAGCACTTTCTAAACCAGCAGCTACTACACAAATAGGAGTAATTATCATCAACTCCTCCTCTTTTCTATCTTATACAATGACTGTTTTTACCCAGCACATTTTACACAGCAAGGCAGGCTTCCCTGGCAGGGGACTGTGGAACCTTGCCATAAACAGCTGCTGAGAATTAGTTTGCAAGGGTCCTTCTCTCCATTAAAGGATAGAATTTCTTAGCTCTGAAAAAGATGAGTTGGGTAGGGGGGAAGGGACAAAAGAAAAGAAGAGAAAACAGGCTCCTTTTGTCATCTGCCAGAGGAGAACCAAAACACCACTCAGGCACCTTTTCCCAAACAATGGCAATTTTCCCAGGGAGCCCCGAGACAAGATGATCTCTTTTGGATCCTGACCATATTCCCCATTAGGAAGGTGCTCATTGTGTCCCTCTTCTGACTTCCCAAGAGGGCCATGAGCTGGATCCTCTTTCTTTTATTTGTTTATTTTCTGATTGAATCATTTTGGAGATCAACTGTGCATTTGATTTGTGTCAACAGCTGAAGGGATTAAGGTTCAGCTGCAGGAAACACTGGGTGTTCTGCTGGACCAGTGTAGAATTTGGGGACCTTCATGACTCTGTGCTGTTCTCCTGCTGTAGCCCCTCAGGTACTAGTACCATCCCCAGCTTCCAACACACACAGTGGTATATGCCCAATTAGCTGCACCATGCCCCAAAGTACAATGGGGACATTTCCTCTGTGGTTTCCTCTGCTAAATACCTTTGTGACAGCTTCTTGGCAGGATCCACTATGTAGAGGTTAACATATGTTAAGAATATGTACAGCAGGCGTCTTGCCTTTAAAGTGTAAGCAAATGGGAAACATCTCCTCAGTAGCATTTCCTCTGCCCACAGCCTGGACCACTTTCCATCTCCAGTGCCCAGCTCTGCCTCCAAGAAACTCATAGAAGTACAATCTTAGAGCTTGGAGGGACCTTCAAGGGCAACCAGTCTAATTATGATTGACAGATGGACCTGGCTTCTACTTGAACATGTCCTGTGATAGGGAACTCTCTTCCTCTTCTGTATTTTCATAGTTGTTTGGGAATCTCTTATGCACTTATTGTGTTCAATTTGGTTCTGTATTTATTTGCTTGCATGTTAACTACTAAACCATTGAGTTCTTCCTGGGCAAAGTCTATTCCTTTTTCTTCTTTGGCTCTAACTTGATGCCTCTACACCTTGATGTCCTTTGCACACATCAGACACTCTGTGTATGTTGAACAAAGGGAATAGAGGTGGGAATCAATTTCACTGTTGGACAGTTCCAGTTACCAGAATATTTTTTCTTATATATATTGAGAGAAAATTTGCTCTCCTATTACTGAAAATCATGGAATCTTAGATTTGGAAAGGGCTTCCTAAGTCATTTAGTCTGATTCTTACCTAAAATATTGTCCTCCCCCACCCCCTTCCTTAAAATGTCTCTAACCAGGAGTGTGGATATGATGATGCCCTCCTCTAGGTAACCACCCAACTGCCAGGTAGTCCATTCCATTGTTGGACAGCTCTAATGATTAGAAAGTCCTTCAATGACTTTAATTTCTGACTCACAATATTATTTCCAATCTTATCCTTGGAGATTTCAGGATCCATGTTAACATTCCCTCTAACAACTTGACTATACAATTCCTCAACTTTAATTCCAACAATCTTCTTTTCTACACTAAGTCATCCTTATAGTAGTATGTTCACAACTTTGTCTCAATGTGATGTAATGTAAAAAGCAATTAATTAAGCACCTTTGAACCAATTTTTAAAATTACATAGAAGAGAACAGAATGAAGGTCAGAATGGAACACAAAGCACCAGAAGAATTGGGTTACTGTCATCTTAAATTCAATATATTCTTCAAAAAACTATGTAACAGAAATTCATAGGTTCATGGGCAATCCTTTTGTCATGTACATAGAAGTGTCCATATTTGGGAAGTTTAAGTTCATAATTTAATAGAAGGAAAGTTTGTTTTGTGAAAAACAGAAGCACTGCATTTGGAGGACATGGGTTTAAATCTCTGCTTCTTACTACTTGTATAGTTTGGAACAAGTCATTTAACCTCTCCGAGACTCACTTTTCTCATCTATAAAATTAGTATCTGGGAGTAGATAACCACAAAGTTCCCTTCTGCCTCTAAGTTTTATGATTCATTTTCTCAAGGAATTCTACCATGTCCAAGATTCTGATTTTTAAAATTCTACTCTTCAGATACAAACATCTGTCTTTCTATCTCACGCTAAACCTGCTCTCCCACATTATGACTTTCTCATCATGATCTCCCTATTATTCCAATATGTTCTCCCGTCTCCTGTCTTCTTTTGCACTCTTATCCTTACTCACCTATGTGCTCTGCTACCTTCAGAATCCTTCATCCTCAGAAACCTTCATCTTCATCCTCAGGTAATCCCCTACTGTCCAAATCCTCCCTTTCTAGCTGCTGAGTATTGATAACTTGCTCCAGAAAGTTACGTTGATTTCACTAGAGTAGAATTGTAGTACCTAACTTCAGTTGGACCCTCCCTACTGCTCAGTGACCCTTCTAAACTTAGTAACTTTGCATTTCATTCCCCCCATGCCAAATGGTCCAAACCTTTTCCTTGCTTCTCAAGTTCCCACTCAAAACCCCACATGCTACAGATTCTAGCAACAAAGGGCCTAGACTTCTATTTTTCTGGGAATGTTCTATACTTCAAACTAATGTGTATTGAGAGATTACTAGGCACATCCCAACCATGTTGCTGAGGGTAAATCCAAGCAAAAATGGAGTCATGGCAATGGTAGCAGGGAGGTGTTATCATTATGCCCATTTTACAGATGGGGAAATGAGGTAAACAACTATGCTATGACTTGTCACACAGATACTAAGTATCTGAGGCCTGATTTGAGCTTGAGTCTTCCTAATTGCCAATCTAGCATTCTATCCACTATACTTCTTATAGGCCTCTTGAATAAATGATTATGCTTGATATGATAGCCACTTCTCAAGTTATCTCCATACCACACTACCTGTATTCTTGGTTCCAACTTTCTCTGAAAGTGAAGAGTCTCTTCTCTTCCTCATCCCACTGTGACCCTGGGCTCTGATTGGTGAGGATTTCACCTCATCTTGCCCAGTCAGTCCAACCAAACCACTTCCCGACCATCTCCATGCCATGTAGTTACACAGTTCTTCTGCCCCAACCCAACTTTCCAACTTTAGCTGTAGAATAGTAATCAGATCAACACTAGCATTCCTTGTGAAGACATCTCAGCCAATTATCCTATTATTCCTATAACCGTTTTCTTTGATATCCCTGACCAAAACGTGTTTCCCTTACCACCACTCATCTCTACTCATTGTCTTACCCTATTAGATTAATGTAAACACATCAAGGTTAGAGGTCATCTTTTGTGCTTTTATCTGCACTCCCACTGTTCACCACAGTACCTGGCACATAGGAAACACTTAATAAATGTTCTTTCATTCATCCATTTATTCATTCATTCAACAAATGAATGAATTAAAAATGTATTAAATATTAAACCTGGGAATTTAAATTTAAAAAGTGAGTGTTCCTGTTTTCCAACAGCTCACATTTTTACAGGGCAGACAAAACATGGCAGGCTGGAGATGGTCAGATGAGGCAATTTTTGTTTGGGGAGTCATAAGGATAGTGGATTTATCCATAGAACACTGAACTGTCTATATTAGGTAAGAAACATATAATATTTGTATATACGTCAAATTCCTTACTTGATGATCAGCAGACATGGTCAAAGTAATTTCCTCATTCCATTCTCCCCTCCACCCTAAAGATCAGCACAATGACCTATGTATCATCAGAGCTTAATAGAGGTTTGTTGAATGGAATATATTAAGCTGCCTCCCCATCACTTCTACCCATTTGTCTGGAGCTAAATAAATAATAAATAAATCCATCATAGTATCACAGGATTCAAAACTGGAAAGACTCCTTTAACCCATCACCTTTCATTTTAATGATGAGGAAACTAAGGCCCAGAGAGGCTAAGAAATTTCCCCAGGGTCACCTAGCTGAGTAGAAGGGGCAGGGAAATAGACTAAACCTGGGATCTCATTGGTATAGGAAACTCCCATATGTAGAAAGTCTTTCTATCAATGCAGGTCAGCACCTCCTTTTCAACTTGAGGTTAAGTGACTTGTCTGGGTTCACACAGTCAGTATGTGTCCTTGGTTGAACTTGCACACACATCTTCCTGAGATCAAGGCTGGCTCTCTATTCACTATGCAAAGTTAACTGGTAGTGGCAAAAATATGACTCATTAGGGTCCTGTTTATTGACGATGTTCAGGTTAATCATTTAAGTAAGATGCTGCCATGCTTAAAACTGTTAGTGCCTATGAAAAAATTAAAAGGGGATTGGTTTTCTACAATGCTGTATTTTTAAATTTGAAGTTATCCGATGCACAGCAGAAATCCAAGATTTATCAGCTCACATATGCGCCACTATCTGCCTCTTTTGTTATGTTCAAGGTGCTGGTTTGGTACTAAGAATAAGAAGATGAAGAAGGAGGAGGAAGAGGAAGAGGAGGATGCTTGCCCTCAGGGAGTTTACATCCTATTGTGAGTAGAGTATGCAACATGAACCTAGAAACCTAATAGATTGCATCTGGAGCATTAGACTCTGCCTATGTTCTTCCTTCAACCACTGAGGCTGAATTTCTACTCATCCTCTTAAACTCAACTCAAACCAAGCCTTTATTAAGCCTTCCCTGATCCTTACCCCCAGGGCAGAAGGTCAATAATGACCTTCTTCATCTACCTCTCTTAGCATTTGATTTTGTTCCTCTTTAAAGCACTTAGCATGCAATATTACATGTGGTCAGGTATATTAAAGCAATTGCTGAATATTTATTAAGCACTTGTTAAATACCAGGCCCAGTATTAGACAAAAACGAAACCAGCCCTGCTGCCACATGCTGGTGTCTTATGCCACCCCTTCACACACACACACACACACACACACACACACACACACACACACACACACACTGTCGATACTGTGAATTCAGTGACCAAGTCTTTTCTAAATTTTCTCTCTCTCGTAGCACTTGGGACTGTACTCTGAACAAAGAAGGTACATACTAAATATTTATTGAATGACTGAAATAAAGGTATTTAAATTGTCATTCATTGCCAGCAATCTTAGTGTCAAAACAAAAGGATATAAATCTGCTGAGATTGGGGGGCACGGGGATGAGAGATTAAATCATGGATCCTAAAAATCAGAAGGAAATTCAGAAGTCAATTAGCTGAACCCATACCCTTTAAATAACCTCCCTGACCAATGGTCATCCAGCTTTTGCTTGAACACCTCTAGTGAGGAGAAATCACTACCTCTTCAACTTTTCCTATGAATTAGGATATCACTTCTAGACAATTGCCTGAAGTAGGATTCCTAACTCCAGATCTAACATTCTACCCCACCTTATGCTGTTTCCCTTTCATCTGTCCCATTAGAATGTGTTTCTTGAAAGTAGGAATTATCTTAGTTTCTGATTTGTACACCCAACACTTAGCACAGTGATTTGGATATAGTCCCTGTTTTATTCATTCTTCACTATTATATCACTCAAATATCTCTCTACAACTTCTACCAATAGATAGCTCTCAGTTCTACCCTCTGGAGCCAAGCAAAATAAGGTTAACTTTGCTTACAAATGACAGGCCATGGAACACTTGAACAATTGTTATAAATGTCCCACCCCCATCCCAACACTATAGAGTCTTCTTTAGTCTAACCTGAATAGCCTCAGGTCCCAACACTATTCAAGGAAGATGGCACTCTGATTTTAATAACTTGGACCAGTTATGTAATCATTCATTCATTCATTTCATTTCATTCATTCAATTACTGAGACAAATATCCCTTGAGTGACATGGGACAATCCCCCTGGTTACCACATCTTAATGGAAATATCCTTCCAAATCATCCAATTCCCATTTGCTCTTATTCTCTGCTCACCTAACTTACATACATTAGTCATTTTACTTTCCAAGTAGGTTATCCTGCTTAAAAGGGAACACACTGGCCAGCCCACATGGGCATTCTGGTCACTTTGGATGTTATTTCTCATCCTAAATAAATTCTAGTTTATCAATTGGGTCACTCATGAGTACAGTTTGTGGGAATCATTGCCCCAGAACCTGATCACCTTTGAGTGGGATCATGAAATCGAGTTCCTGACCCTGTACTGACAAGAAGCAGGTCCTGGCTCCCAAAGTGACCATCGCTTTTTACACTTCTACTGTGAAGTGAGACAGAGCCTTGATGGATGAATTTGCTAAGCATTCTTTGCTCGTTTTCATTAGCTCCTCTTCAGCTATTTGCCATGATATGGAGATTTACTACTCCATTGTGCTCAGAGAGTAGTGTTGGGCAGAAAAGCACAACGCTTGACCAGCTGGCTTCTCCACACCAAATACAGACAAAAACCATCCTTTGGCCTGAAACTATATCAAAGGCGCAGTGCAATTTAGACACTGGTTTTCTGCCTCAGAAGTACCTCAAACGTGCAAGTTGATATGGTGGAAAGGTCCTTTGATGTGTCGTCAGGGGATCTGAGTTCAAGTCCTACCCCTGCTACTTTGTAATCTTAAGTAAGTCAATTTTACTTCTCTGGGGTTTATTTCCCTCACCAATAAAATGAGGGAGCTTGACCACATGACCATAAAGATCCTTTCTAGCCTTAAATCTGTGAACTCTGATCTGGTGATAATAACTAACAGTAGCAAATAAATAAGCATTTATTGACATGTGTCAGGCACTGTGCTAAATATTTTACAATTACTACCTCATTTAATCCTCAAAACAACCTTGCAAGGGAGGTGCTATGATTAGCCTCATTTTTTAGATGAGGAAACTGAGGCAAACGAGAGATTCAGTGACTTGTCCAGGGTCACACAACTAGTAAGTATCTGAGGTCAAATTTGAACTCAGCTCTTCCCGAATTCAGGTCCTGTCTTGACAGGTCTTTGTTGAAACACAGAGCTTTGGTTGCAATTGAAACCAATTTTTTTTTTTCCGGCTTTACCTTATTTTCTAGATTTCAGCAGGAGGTTTCTTCTCAATGAGTTGGGCATCGTGCCTATTGATGCGGCTGTGCTCCACCGCTAAGAAGAAATGCAGAAAAAGCTAGAAACCGTGCCATTCCAATGTCATGATGATCAAGTGGGATCATTTGGCCAATCAATAGGAGCTTTCAGTTTACCTGACATCAGACATCTGGATGCCGATGAACACTGTGGCAGATTTCAACCTGTCACACTCTCACCAGATGCTGGACTTCACTCCAACCAAAGCTGTGCCTAGAATTATAAATGGCTTTGACAGGAAGGATCTTTGGCCAATCCACTGCTTGCTGTCCCATTGCTGTTTTCTACTTCTTGGTCCACAAGAGCCTCGCCAAACAGTGAGCCAGTCTGGCCAAATTAAGGCAAATTTCTGCCATGAAAACCATCAGTATGACAGCTCTGAAACCCAACCTTAATGTCAAAGGAAACTGCTTGAATTCATTCTATTGGGCAATCAAAAAGTTTCTTTTGAGCTTCAACTGTGTTTCCAGAACAGTACTAGGTCATTTGTAGGATACGAAAGGAGAAGGTGATATTTTTTAAAGCCCAGATGTAACCATATCACATCCTTCCCCCTGCTCAGTGAGTTCCAATGATGCCTTCCTTACTACCTCCACGATCAAATAAAAAAATCCTCTTTGGAATTTAAAGTTCTTCATAATCTAGCCCCTTCCTAACTTTCTAATTTTCTTATAAATTTCTCCTCTCCAAGTATTCTACAAACCAGCTGCACTGGCCAATTTGCAGTTCCTTAAATATGACACTAGCTGTCTCACAACTGGAATGTTCATTTTTTTTTTTACCTTTACCTTTACCTTTACCTTTCTTAGCTTTCTTCAAGATGCACTCAAATCCTACCTTCTGCAGATCCTTCCTGACCTTCCCCCACCCTCTCTCTTCCCTCTGAGATTATCTTATATCTATCCTGTATATATATTGTGTGCTCCTCCTCCTCCTCCTCCTCCTTCTTCTTCTTCCTCTTCTTCTTCTTCTTCTTCTTCTTCTTCTTCTTCTTCTTCTTCTTCTTCTTCTTCTTCTCCTTCTCCTTCTTCTTCTCTTTCTCCTTCTTCTCCTTCTCCTTCTCCTCCTCTTCTTCCTCCTCCTTCTCCTTCTTCTTCCTCTTCTTCTTCCCCTCCCACTCCTCCTTCTTCTTTTTTCTTCTTCTTTATTTGCATCTCCAGTACTTAAAACAATACCTGGCATATAGTAGGTACTTAATAAATTCATGCTGACTTACTGACTGAGAAGACATTATCTCTGACTTTCTAAGGACTCATAGTCAAGGTGAAGAGAGAAGGTATACACACATAAAGTTATTCGAAAATGACGTACATAGTATATAGTCAAAAGATTTGTGGAATTTTACCTAGGTAGATAGGTGGCCCAGTGGATGGATTATGGGACCTGGAGTCAGCTGAGGTTGAATCCTGTCTCAGACAACTAGTATCTGTGTTATGAAATCTGACAAATAAATTAAGTTTTATCTCAGTTTGTTTCTTTGTCTATAAAATGGGGGTAACAATAACCCCTACCTCTCAAGGTTGTTGTGACGATCAGATGGGTTAACATATGTAAAGTGCTTTGCCAACCGTAAAATTCTATATAATGATAGTTGTTCTTACTCTTATTCACCATAGACTTGACTGATCAAGAGAAGCTTCATTGAGAAAGTGGCAAGAGATGTACCTTCAAGGATGTATAATTCCACCAATACTTGACATTTTCATAGCTCTTTATAATTTACAAAGTGTATTTGCATATATTATATCATTTGGGTAGAATCTATTCTATATGGGAGCTCATTGAAGGTAGGATCTGTGAAGGCAGAGAGATGGAAAAATGAGACCAGAGTGAATAAAGGGTTTAGTATGTCCTGGGGAGCAGAGAGAGATCATTTTAAAAATGGTAGAATGAGGCAGAAAAAATGACTTTCAAAGGCCTTAAATGATAGATGGAGGAGTTTGGGATTGATGTGGAAGAAAATAGGGAGCCACAGAACATTCTTGAGCAGGAAAGCACCACAAAGAAAGTAATGTTTTAGGAACATGTAACTGTCAAGTGCATGCAAGAGATCAAAGAGCAGAGAGAACCTAGAGGCAAGGAGTCCAGTTAGGACACTGAGACAATGAACCGAATCAAATCAATCATTTAATCACTCAACAAGCATTTATTAAGTGCCCAGTGTGTATCAGGCACTGGGAATCCAGAAACAAAATGAAACCGCCCCTGTCCTCAAGAAATGTATATGTATACATACATACGCACACATAAACACACACACATATGTACACACACATGCATGCATATATATACACATATAGCTATATGTTCATCTATATACATATATACAGAAATCAAAATAAATGCAAAGCAGTTTGGGGACAGGAATACTAGCAGCTAGGGGATCAGAAAAGACCTTGTTTAGAAGGTGGCACATTTTCTGAAGAGAATGAGGGTCTGGAAAGGAAATTTTCACCACTCTTCATTCCAGGGCCTTCCCTCTGTTAATTATTCCCCTGTTTATACTGTATATAGCTTGCTTTGTATACATTTGTTTGCATGTTGTCTCCTCCATTAAATGGTAAGCTTCTTGAGGACTTTTTTTTTTTTTGGTAGCCCTGGCGCTTAGTAGAGTCCCTGATTACACAGTAGGTGCTTTAACAAAAGTGTATTGACTGATTGATTGGTTGCTGGGGGAAGACACAAGAAACATTTTCAAAGAGAAATCACCGGGATTTGTGATTGACAATATGAGAGACTGAATATAGTGTTAGAAAATGATTCTGAGCATATAAAATCTGACCTTGGTTCTTCTTGAGGGTTTATGGTAAAGCTACAGCCCTGAGACCCCCAAGAATATCTGCTTGACACCTCCATTGAGAGATGATTTGATTTCTGGCAGTAAAGTACAGCTTTAAGTTAAATTCTGGGCTCTGCTCACAGAATATACTCAAGTGGGTTAGCAAAAGTTGACAACTTCTCATGGATTGAGTCAGGCATCTCTTTCCCCTCCCCAACACTTTAGAGCACATCAGGACCCTGTGAGCATCCCTTTGTTACAGCTGACTTCTCCTATATACAGAGGAATAGCTAAGCCTACTGGTGGCAGTTTTAGCACAAGAGAGAAAGAACCTTACCATCCTATGGAGAAAGAATAGTCTTTTTCTGCCCAATGGGTACCTCAGCAAGGGCAGTATTGATTTGGAACAGTGGGGGAATTATGATTCAGTGGGAAAGGATATTTCCCTGAAGAGAATCTCAAATCTGCCCTGCCCCCATGGTCCTTCAAACTCCTAATCTCTCTTCCCAGAATCCTCCATGTTCCTCTTAATTCTCCACCAAAAAGCAACGGGTGGCATTGCTAAAGTGAACGGCTATCTTCCCTATTTGAGACAGTAAACCGAACACCGTACTTTAATGAACTCGACTCAAATGGATGAGGAATAAAAAGCTCTCAGCTTTTTGCTTCTTGCTTATAATTCTGCAAGAGTTTAAGAGGGAGAAAGAATATTTTAATATTGTAGGATTTGGAAAGAGTGCCCCAGGTCATTCTCAAGAGATGAAAGGCATTCTTCAGATATCAGATTAGAGAAGAAATTGTCCCTGAGCAAACAAATTCTTAAGTAAAACAAGCAGTATTAGGGAATGGAGAAAACACTAGACTAAAATCAGATAGCCTTGTTGCCAGGTCCAGTCCTGCTGCTAACTAGCTATGCAACTCTGGTCAAGCCCCTGAACTTCTCTGGGCCTCAGTGTCTTCATCTGCAAAATGAGGGAGTTGAACTAGATGGTCCCTAAGTTCTCTCCCAGATCTAAGATTCCAAGTCTTTTGTTTAGCTTGCCCACCATTAGATAAAATCCATTGTGTGTGTGTCTACAATTAATTTTCTGCCACCACCACGCTCTTCACAATGACAATTTCATTTGATCTTCACCATGATTTGGGAGGTTGGTGCTATTACTATCCCCATGTTACAGATGAGGAAACTGAGGCAAATGGAGGTCAAAGGACTTGCCAAAGCTGAGGTCATATTTGAACTCAGGTCTTCCTGACTTCAGAAAATGTTATGACTTGTCTTTATATAGCCCAGGGATGTGGCAAAACCAGAATACAGAGTTTCTAACACAACCTGACATCGGTCAGCACTGTTAGTAAATAGGTCTAAATATTATATTGCACATCCAAAAATGAATGGCCACCACAGTACTGGCACAGGCTAAGGATATTTGTTAGTTTCCATAGGCATTTTCCCCCTGTTATCAACACTAAATAAAATAAACATTTGTCTAACTTGAGGTTTTTGGCTTTCATTGACTCTTCACCATCTGTCTTTCCCTTCTATCCCTCTGTTGTCTATCATTCTCCACTTGCCACCCCCTTCCCCACCATTCCCACCCCCACTTTCCTTTTTTCTAAACTCCACTTCCTCCTTATTCTGCTCACATCGTATTGCCTCTCAAATTTGTTTTCCAACCTTACACTCTCCCTGTTTCATCCCTTTGATTGCTCTCCATGGGGCAATAGAATATTGAAGCTGGATAGAGCCTTGGAGATCATTTAATCCAACATTTTTTGGAGGGAAGAAGGCAAGGCAATTGGGGTTAAGTGACTTGCCCAAGATCACACAGCTAGTAAGTGTGTCGTGTATTTGAGGCAGGATTTGAATTCATGTCCTCCTGACTTCAGGGCCAGTGCTCTATTCACTGAGTCTCCTAGTTACCCCAATCCAACATTTTTACTAGATAGATAAAAAAAAATGAATCCCAGAAAGATGAAGGGATATTGCCACTATAACTGAGTGACCTCCTCTGTCCCCTATTGCCTCCTCCCAAAATTTGTCTCCATGCCTGAAATTCTCCTCTTTAGACATCAAAATCCCTTGGTTAGTCACACAACTGGGTTCAAATAATCAAATACAAGATAGGAGAGGTGGGGCTAGGTAGTAATTCATCTAAAAAAAAGATCTGAGGGTTTTAGTGGACTACAAGCCCAATCAGAGTTAACATCATAATTCAGTAGTTTAAAAAGTTAATGCATCCATAGGCTCCATGAAGGGAAGTGATAAGGGAGGCAGCTAGGGAGGATGGGTAGCTGAAGGAGAGTAAGATACAAAAGGGCCAGGAGATAAAAATCTTGTACCTTATTAGGTATCTAGGTGGTGCAATGGATAGGAGGTTGGATTGACACTCAAGAAGACTTGAGTTCAAATCCTGCTTTGATCACTTATTAATTCTGTGACCTAATCTCTCAGTTTTAAGTTCTTCATCTGTGAAATGAGGATAATATTAACAACTCGGTCAAATGAGATAACATATACAAGCATATGAAAGCCTTAAAACCATTTATAAAGGGTATCAATAGAGGTACTATTATTGCTATACTCTGCCCTAACAAGACTGTGTCTGGTGAATGGTGTCCAATTCTGGGTACCACCTCTTAGGAAGGAAATTAATAAACTAGAGAACATCTAGACCCGTGGTTCTCAACCTTCCAAATGCCGCAACCCTTTAATACAGTTCCTCATGTTGTGGTGACCCCCAACCACAAAATTATTTTCGTTGCTACTTCATAACTGTAATTTTGCTACTGTTATGAATCTGTATGATATGTAGGATGTATTTTCATTGTTACCAATTGAACATAACTCACAGATTGAGAACCGCTGATCTAGAGGAAGGTGACTGTGGAGGAGAGGGAGGGAATTAAAGGTTTTTGTGTGTATATATGTAAGACTATCATGTGGAAGAAGATTAGCTCAGCCCCAAAGCTAGAACTAACAGAAACAGGTAGAAATTACAATGGCAGATTTAGGCTTGAGATCAGAGAAAATTTCCTAACAATAGTAGCCAAGCAAGAGTCAAACAGACCATCTTGGAAAGTAATGAGTTCTCCTTTGCTGGAGGTCTTCAAGACAACCAACCACAGGATGCCTATTTGTCAGGGATATTGTAAAGGGGATTACCTGTTGGGTTGGACCAGTGAGCCTCTTGAAGCCCTCCCACCTCTTAGAGTCTGTGAGTGAATGAATTTTCATTCTTAATCCACAAAAGAATTGTCACCTCTCACCGCCCCAAATTGAAGATCGACCTTTGTGAAATTTCATATTGAATTTAAGTATCACAAACATGCAGGGCAATAGGATGTGCTTCTAGCTACTAACCAGCCTTCCCCCGTGGGATATACAGTCTTAACAATATGAGCATTAAATACACCAACTATCTGATAAACTGAGTTTAGAATGTAGTCAGAATCACAGAGGGGACTTAGCAGCCAAAGTCACAGTTAGTGAGGGATGGGACTTAAGTTTGAACCTAGTTCATTCACACTTGGGGGATCCAGATTTAGAGCTACAAGAGACTCCAGAGGGCATGTAGTGCTACGCCCATCCCCATTTTACAGGTGAAGAAAGTGAAGCCCAGAGATGTTAGCTGACTTACCCAAAGTGGCTCAGGTGATGAATACCGGAGCTGTGATTTGAGCCCAGGTTCAAATGCAAAGCTCTTCCTGCTGCCCTGAAGTGCCTCTTTTCTACTATACCACATTGCTTTCCCAAGTATTTAGGCTATAGAGGGGAATGGAAACCTAGATAACCCAAAATAATATATCACTTAAGCTTAAAACTCTGCAATTTATGTTTAGCTTTGGAATAAAGTTACACACACGCGCACACACACATACACACACACACACACACTTCATTCTTTGTCCCCATCCCTACCTCCAAAGCATCGGTAGGAAAGACACAGGGTTGCCACAGATAATTCACCCAATAAATAATTGATTCACTGCTAGATTTAGGGTCATTCAAATACCCGTTTAGCAGATGGGGCAAAGCAAGGTAGGAAACCAGAAAGATAAATGAGTTTCTTCTGGTCCTGCTGATAGTCTACATTCCTGCTTGTCCTACACATTCAAGACAGAATGCCTGGATGGCAGCCAAGCTTTCAGGCTGAGCTTCACTTTGCAGCTTTCCTTAGCAAAAGCCGATGCCAAGGACAGATGATTCCCAGAAACTGGAGAGTGAGGATCTCCTGATAATGTTGGGCTCTGATTTAGTCCCAGCCTGTTGACCAGTTGAGTTACTTGGGGAAGGGGGAGAAAGAGATGGGGGAAATGAGTTCAAATACTCTGCCTCCCTGACCCAGGACCTGACCCACACAGAGAGCTTGAAAAATGAGAAGTATAGAGACTCAGTCAGGGGAGCAGGGGAGGGCTGGGGGAATAGGGAAGGGGAAAGAAAGACCGGCTCCCTCTCCAAACATCCTGAAAGGCTCTGGTGATGGCCAGGGATGCTCCTTTCATTTGGGTCCCTATTTGGGTTTGAAATAATCACACTTTTCATTTTCCATAACACTTTTGACCTTTCAAAGTGCTTTCATGTTTATTTCCTCATTGTTCTTAGAGTCACACTATAAGATGTTATTTTTATTGTTTTCATTTGGAAGGAGAAAAAAAGAGAAGCAACCGGAGCATATAGTATGATGTGGTAGGAAAATACAGAACTGAAATATTAGCACTGCTGCTCACAGCCCTGTGATCTTGGACACATTCATTTGACCTCTCTTGACTAGAGTTTCCTCCTCCGGAAAATGAAAGGACTGAAGCAGATGGTCTCTAATGTTCTTCCCAACCCTAAATCCTAAAGACCTATGCATCTCAAAGACAGGTGACATGACTTGTCCAAGGTCACACTGTTACTGAGTGGAAGGGTTAGGATCAGAAGGGTTCTGCTATCAAGAGCACAAGACAGGGGGCAACTGGGTGGCACAGTGGATACATTAGTGGCCCCTGGAATTTGACCTGAGGTCAAATCCAATCTCAGACAATCTCACACTCCAGCTGTGTGAGCCTGGACAAGTCACTTAACCCTGATTGCCAAAAAAGGAAAAAAGGCAGAGGACATTTGTTTCAATGTCAAATCAATAAAACCCCTTAGAAGGGAAAGGAGGATCTCTCTGGAAAGCTCAGACTGCTAACTGGCAAAGGAATCCTCCAAGGACAGAGAGTAGGAACAGCCATTTGATAAACGGCTTTTGGCCTCAGCTTTCTCATCCAGAAAGTAGGAAAGATGTATTGATTCCAGCTCAAAAACTGTTTCCTCCACTGATGTTTACTTGCTATGTAACCATAAGTCCATTCTGCTTATGTCTCTCACTACCTGGATGACTTTAGGCAAGTAATCTAACCTCCATGATCCTCAACTTTTTCTCTATAAAATCTATTAGAGGAGATATGTCACATACACAAAGAAGTTATAACAATAATTAACTAACATTAATATAGCATTTACCATGTGCTAGGCACTACACTAAGTAAGCCCTTTATAGTCAGGAGATCTGAGAAGATCTCACCTTCAGGGAGTCACTTTATTTCTGTTCCTTCATACGTCAAGTAAAGAGGTTGGAAGATGATCTCTAAGCTTCTGGGATCATGCAAACGGTCTAGATAAAGGATGTTAAGCTGTGGTACAGAGATCACTTTAACTTGGAGAGAGTTGGGAAGGTTTTACAGACAGGGTAAAGTCAGAGCACAGCCAGGCTGCATGGATTGATTCCTCATCATAGAACTTCAGAGTTGGGTCAGCTGCCCTTTTGTTATAACCCACACTCATGTAGCTTTTTGACATTTATAGATGTACCAAATCTCGAGGGTTGGAAGGAACCTCGCAGACCCTTAGGTCTGTTCTGCAGCCTTGATAAGGAATCATCCCAAAGTTTATACTCAGACTCCCCAGGACCTTACTTCCCGAGGCAGCCTACTCCATTCAAGGATGAACAAATCAATTTCCTTATAGCTCCTCAGCAAGGTAAGGGGTACAAGCATTGTTATCCTCATTGTTCAGTTGAGAAAGCAGATTGCGAGTGACTGTGACTTTCCCAAGCTCATGCAGCTTTTCAGTGTGCAATTAGGAGATGTGAAGCTAGGTCTCCTGACTTCCAAGTTCAGGGTTGTATCTATTAGGCCACACAGCCTTTAAAGGAAGTGTTACACCATGGATAACTGGGAAAGCAATGATATAAAAACAACAGCTAGGGGTTCAGATACCTGTATTCAGGTCCAAGCTTTTTCGCTAATTAACTGGTGTCTGGGCCAGCCAGACTCGGGTGCCCCAGGGGCCCCAAAGTACCTACCATAGCCCCACAGTTGCTCACGGCCCTGCAGGTGCTCTCAGTTGCTCTGGCGACTCTTCAGAGTTAGAACTCCGGATATGGACAGAATAGCCTGACACACCTCAGTGGAATGGCCAAGCGTCTTTATTGTCTCACAAATCTCCTCTTGCTGCTGCCCCCCAAGCCTTATTCGCCTACCCCTTTTATCCCCTTGCCATCTGCCCCTTTGTCAGGTGTCCCGACAACAGGGTCCTGATAGGTGGGGAGCACTTCTCCATTGATGGTGCATACTCAATGCCCCCGTGTTTGATGTGCCGTCACTAAAGGCAGAATGCACACCTGGATGCCTCTTACCCACCTCAGGTTTTCCCTGTCAGCAAGAGCACACTGACCGAGGTCAGACATCTAGGTAGCTCTAAGGGGCCCTTACAAACTGGGTGACTTTGGTCTCTCTCTATGCAGGTTAGAGCTAACAGACATTGTTTTACAATATGGCCCTTATCTAGGGTCTCCCTCCCCTCTCCAGTAACTTCTGGTCTTCTAGTAGGTTATTTAACTATCATACAATAGCCCTTTGTTTCTTTGTACAAACAGCCATAATGTTTTTGTAGAAAAAGAGAGGTGAGAGTTGGTACTATACCATGTAGTCAAATGAATTAGCAGACAAGTAAACATTGACAATAAGGGGTCTTGGGGGGCAGAGCCAAGATGGCAGCATAAGAGCAGCAAGGTTCCACAGCTCCCACATAGCCACCTCAAATACTCATAAAATGTGAATCTAAACAAATTTTAGGGCTCCAAAATGCACAAAAATACAGAAAAACACATCTCCCACTGAAGGCAGCTCAGCAGGAAGGGCCCATCACAGCACACTGGGAGCCAAGCCCAGCCCAGACTAAAACCTTGGCTTGGCCCAGGGGAAGCCAGGATGAGCCACAGCTAGAGCCTTCAGGAGAGTGGAGCAGGGGCAGCTGTGGCAGTTTCCAGAATTATCAAGCCATAAGAAGCAAGGACTAAGTGAAAGGTCAGTGGAACTCAGCTAAATTTGGGGGAGAAAAGCTGTCTGGCCATCTGCCCCCAGGGCAAAGAAGTGGCAGAAGCATTGGCCCTACAGCCACCTCCATGTGGCTGCTTCAGAGCTCCCAGCCTGCAGATTGCAGGGAGGCCAAGCAATTGGTCAGAGACTAAGTGCTCTTGCATTGAGAAGCCTGGATTCAGATTGTGGTCTTGGGTGGTGGTCCTGGGGTGTGTTTTCTGTGAGCCAAAGCTGGTGGGGGCTGCAGTAGCCTCCTAAAAGCTC
>CM053582.1:530941381-530959737 GCA_028627135.1 Pseudochirops cupreus
GAGGTGGAGGACTTCCAAACATTCTTGCTGAAAAAACCAGAACTGAAAAGAAAGTTTGACACTCAAATACAAGAAGCATGAGAAGGTAAACGTGAAAAAGAAATCATAAGGAACTTATCAAAGTTGAACTATTTACATGCCAACATGGAAAAGTGACAATAGTAACTGATGAAACTTTTCTCAGTATGAGGATAGGTGAAGGGAATACAAGTGTATACATATGTATACATACACATATGTCTATATAGGAGGGTTTATATATGCATATGAACACATATCTGAGTATGGGTATATATGTGTACATGGAGGGCACAGGATCAATTGAATAGGAAGGAATGATACTTTAAAAGGTGAAATTCTGAAGAGGGAGAGAATTAGAATGAGAGGAGACAGGGAGAGACAGAATGGGGTTAATCATCTCATATGGAAGAGGCAAGGGATAATTGTTACAATGGAGGGGAAGAACAGGGAGGCAAAAGGGAAAGGGTCAACCTTACTCTCATTGAATTTGGCTTAGGGAAGGAATGACATAAACTCTAAACTGGGTATCTTGCCACACGGGAGAGTAGGGGGGATGGGAATGAGAGGTGGGATGACAGAGGGAAGGGGAGGATGAAGGGGAGGGTTGCTAGAAGTACACATTTCTGTAGAGGGGCAGTGACAGTGACAGGGTAGAGAATAGAACAAGGTGGGGAGGATAGGAAGGAGGGACATATAATCAGTCTCTCACAATATGCCCACTATGGAGATGTTCTGCGTAATTACACATGTACAGCCTGTATTTAATTGCTTGTTCTTCCAGTGGGGGTGGGTGACAAGGGAGGAAGGGAAAGAATCTAGAATTTAAAGTTCTATAATAAAATGTTAAAATACATGTACATTTTTAATTATTATTATTATTAACTACATGCAACTGGGAATTAAGATATACAGGCATTGTCGTAGGGAGATCCATCCTGCCCTACTAGAAAATCAGAGGGGTGAAGGGGAGGACATAGGAGAGAGCAGATTGGGGAAGGGGTTATACAGTGAAGTGGCTGTTTTGAGATGTTGGATAGGGGAAAGATGGGGAGAAAATTTGTAACTCAAAATCTCATGGAAATGAATGATATAAACAAGAAAATAAATAAATTAATTTATTTTTAAAAATTAAAAAAACAATTGGGAGGTTGGTAAACTAGTCTTGCAGGGAAGACTGAATGCGGGTGGCAGCCACATAAGTAGGGAAAAGGGAAAGAATGTAAGTAAGATTATCAATATTATCAATATTACTACTTATACTATTAACACCACCACTACCACCACCAGTACTACTGTTACTAACTAGCATTTTTATAATACTTTAAAGTTTGCAAATATATTTATTATCTCATTTTATCCTTATGACAATCCTAGGAGGTAGGTGCTATTATTATTATTCCCACTTTACAGATGAGGAAACTGAGTCAGTCTGAGGTTAATTGTCTTGCCTGGATCATTTCTAGAGAGTCAGTAAATATCCAGAGTAGGATTTTAACTAAGATTTTCATGATTCAAGGTCCAGAACTCAATCCACTATACCATATAGTTACCTTAAATACTTTTCTTTTTTTGTTTTCTTTGTCCACCTCCCCTTTCTAATTGCACAATGGGAAATAGCAACCAAATCTCTTATGTGAAAAGTTTGCAAAAGCATGGTTTATTTAGGGGACTTTCACTGAAACTTGTCTTTAGGGGAGGTTGATTATACTGATTTAAGGAAAGCAGATTTCTTCTTGGCTCAGCCAAGTATTAAAACTTCATCGAAGGCTCAGAGCTGCTTATAAATAAAAATCATGGACAAAATGTAAAAAAAGAAGAAAAGAAAAGAAAAGAAAATAAGGGGTCTCCTGAGTGCCAGAAAGTTGGGGCTGCTTTGCAAAGTCAGGCAGAAACCGAGAAAGAAGCAAATGTTTACAAGGTCAGAGTGGGCAAAGTCAAGAGAAGCGAGGGTAAAGGATCCTTATATGTGCTACCCCCACCTCCACCATCTTGGGATGGCCTGACTGTGCATGTTAGAATATCAGATGAGGTGTCTAACTTGTTCATTGCATTTGTCTTTTGCTCATTCTGGGGTCAACACTGAGGTATTGAGCAGAGAGATGTGTTAAGAAAGACAGTTACACACCCCTGGCAATCAGTATTTCCTCTAATTCAGCCTCCCTTCAATCTAGGCAAGGGAAGTCTCAGGTTCATATAAGTAGGGAGGGAAAGGTTGTAGACCTCCAGTGGAGGTACTCAAATCTTGACCTATGACTGTGGTTAGAGAAGTGGGATACACATGGAATGACTCACATTTGCACGATAGGAGGTATAGTGGGTAGGTGGCCACATGGATACTGTGTGTGTCTGGAGTCTCAGGCTTGGGTAGCCTACCTGGATCACCCGGCGTCTCAGCTGCCAAGTCATCATCTCTTTAAGACTCTAAATTTCTGAGTAACTGTCCATCTGCACTGATAGAGGAATTCCCTATACTGATGAAACCACCTAGTCTATTAATAATAGCTGGCATTTGTAGGATCCTTTCCAAGTTTACAAAGCACTTTCTCTATATTATCTTTTTTGATTCTCACAAACAATCCTGTAAGGTGCATACTCTAGGCATGGAACAGTGAGACAAGGACCAGATTTGGAGTCAGAGGATTGTAGACCATGCCCTCTGTGTGATCAGAGACTGGCAATTATTTATCTTACTCTCCCCAATGAGGCATGGCACTTTACCCTCTTGAGGCACTTAAAATATGCATTGAATTGGACTCACATCATGTTACATTTTATTTCAAGCTACTCTGCCCAAAACACAGAGAGCAATTCAATTGAACACCAAAAAAACCCTATGAGTTTCTGCAAGAAAGGGGAGAGGGGACAGAGGAAAGAAGCCTTTCAGGTCAGAATATGCTGGCTCTCTTCCCACCTGGTGAATCAAGCCCCATCTGGCACTCATCTCACTGAGGCAAGAATGTTTACAGACCTTCAGCCTCCGGGGCCAGGAAGGCTGAAAGAGCCCCCTGACTCCTGAGAAGCATCCTGAAAACAGGTGTGGGGGACTCCTGGGAGGGGACTCACGGTGCCTGGTAGGGCTAAGGAGAAGCAGCTGGGCCTTACTGATGATTCAACCTTTAAGACAGAATAATGAAAACTGCCCTTCCTCACTCAAGTACTCTGAGAATAGAGAAAGAATGTGAGAAGGAAGAAAAAGATAAAAGATGAGGACAAGGATAGAGGAGGAGGAGGAGAGGGAGGAAGGTGGAAGAGACAAGAGGAAGAAGGGAAGTTTTATTTGGGAGAGCCTAGGCAGTTCTGAATGACTTGCTTTGTTTAATTTTATAGGGTTTGTCTTTTATGTCCTTTAGCTCATCTGATGCTCACAACAATATTATGGATTGGGTAGGATATACCATTATCCTGATTTTATAAATTAAAAACTAAGACTTAGGCGATATGACTTCCCCAGGATTACATAGCTAGTCAGTGATGGAGCTAGGTCAAGTCCAGACCTTCTGATTCTAGGACTCACACTTGGGTATTTTCTCATTGTTCCCCTAAAAAAAAGTTTGTTGCAAAAGAGCAAAAATGGTGGAGTACCAGGAAAAAGTACAGCCTAGTTCCCCAATATAATTCCTGCACAAAGATCAAATGCACTTGACTGAATCCTGATCAAGAAATCCAGGAAAAAAAATCCATGAGTCCTTTTTCCAACACAGTTTGGCATGAAGATAAAGAGAGGTCTGAAGATATTAGGGATGAGGGTGTAGCCAGGAGGATACTGCTCACAGGGTTCTAATACAGCAACTGAAGAAGGTTAGACAGAGCCTGGGAACCAGGGCAAGAAGTGGCCCCAGACAACTGGGTCAAACCTTGTGCAGGGTGAAGGAACAGGGGCCAACTGGCAGCTGTCTGTCACTCAGAGCCAACTGTCATTCACAACCCAATTCTGGGTCACATATCCAAGGCAGACTTAAGAGGGGTTCTGAACTTAGGGTTGGCATTCTGGGATAAGGAAAAGTACCAGGCTTTAGGTTGAGTGCTGGGCAAGGAGGAAACTTGGGAAAAAACAACTATGTGACTGATCCAAAGAATGGAGCTGTATTTCAGCTCCAGCCCCTAGTATAATCTGAAACTTATAGGGAGACAACCAGAGCAAGAATCCTAAACCAAAAGGGAGGTTGCCGTTCTGTCACCCTGAAATGGCAGGGTTTTCCAACTAGTTGAAAGAGGCTAAGTCTACTGTAATTCCAAAAGAGGCAAGTCCACAGATGTGTTGCTCAGACTCAAACCTGGGTCAGGAGTTTCCAGAGTTCAGACCATGAGGGCAGTGATCAGACTTTGCCCTGGATGAAGACCACATGGGGAGTGCTGAAAGCCTGCAAATCTCCAGCCTGAGCTGATCCTGTAATAACTCAACACTCAGTACCCCATAAGGAAGATACAGAAGGACCCAAGTAGACATAAGTTCATCCCAAATATTCCCTTCAGAAATGCACTGAGTCTGACCCTAATATAAAGTCTGAAATCAAGAACTAGGGTAGAAGAATAAGCAAATAAAATGAGACTCCACCCACAAAGGGTTATTACAGTGACAAGAACACTCAAGACACAACCCCAGGAGAAATGAATGATTCTAAAACGTTTATCAGTAAAGCTCCCCCCCTCAAAAAAAAAAAAAAGAACCATGGTTGAGTACAAAGTCAGCTAGAACTCCTTGAAGAGATCAAACAAGAGGGTTTTTTGTTTTTGTTTTTTTAATAATTAAAAATTATTTTAAAAATCAAAGAAGAATGCTGGAGGTTAAAATGAGCCATGAAATGGGAGCTATGGGAGAAAGAACTGCTAAGAGAATTAATAGTTTGGGGAGTAAAATAGTATAAAACCTTACCCAAGAAACAACTCCTCTCTTAGGTTGGACTTAAGAGAGCAGGAAATTCATTTAACAAATGCCTCCTATGTACTGTGTATTCTTCTTGATGCTAGGGAAAACTACAAATAGAAGTAAGATAATGTCCCTATGATAGAAATACTATTCTTGTCTTACATAGTAGTTTGCTCATTCAGTCAATGAGCATTTGTTAACCACTTACTATGTTCTAGGCACTTTGCTAAATACAAAGCAAAACAAAAGGGGAAGAAGAAAAAAAGACAAAAAATGGCCCCTGGCCTTCACAGGGACTGAGAATGGCCTCCTGCAGAAGGTGGGATTTCCAAAGGAAGCCAGAGACACTAAGAGGCAAAAGTGAGACAGCAGGGCTTTTCAGTAGTACAATCATTGAAATAGGAGATGGAGTATAGGGCTTGGACAAATTTGAGTGCATGGAAGGGTGTGAGGTGGAAGACGACTGGATTGGTAGGAAAGGACCTGATTAGGAAGGGCTTTAAATGGAACGTTTTGGCAAGGGCAGCTACCCTATGTCCGTGGTAACAGGAGTGTTTGAGGTTCGCTGTGGTACCTGGAGTTGTAGGATGTTAGAATTGGAAGAGACCAACTCAATGGATTCAGAACTGGAGGGCTTGGATTGCCTTACTACTTACTAGTTATGTGACCTTAGATAATCCACCAAACCTCAGGACTGCCTAATTCTAATAAAGAATGAGTAAAGAAAACTTCAGTATTCATCATATGTGGTCCTGCATTCCTCCTTCCTTCCTCAAGAAGAAAGCAAACTCAGCTCCAGGCTTTGGCTGCCGTATGGCTTGTGGAATCCTCTTAAGCCAGGATGTGGGGAGCAGTGCTCCTTAACATTACTAAGAATGCCTAGGCTCTAGCTCTGTGCTGGTCCATTCTTAGGTTCAGTAACCTTTGCTGTGCTCCAAAGGCCCCAAAAGACACAATTAACCGCCTTCTCCCACCTCCTTCCAAATTCTGAGTCTTCATAGGAGTGTGATGCCTCCATAACTGCTCCAAGACCTATCACCTCCAGTGATGTTTTCTTCACATAGATAGAGCAACATTGAGAAGCTGGCCCAGTCTGACTTAAGCACCTCCAACCTCCCCGCTCGTCACCTAGATTCTATTCCTCATTCTGCCATAAATTCACTTGTATTTTAACCTCAGTTTCCTCATCTGTAAAATGAAGTTACTGGATTAAAATTTTCCCTAAATGAAGGTACTTTCCTATTCTCATGGAGAAAGAAAAGGCAAACCATTCCAGTACCTTTTCCAAGAAAAGTGCAAATGAGGTCATGAAGATTCAGACACAAGTGCAAATGACTAACCAATCACAACAAACCTTTCTGTTCCACTTCTGTCCTCAATGCCCTATCCCTACTCAGGGAGGTGGTATGGGTCTGCTTACTCTATCAAAATCTGCTCTTAGATCCTCCATTCACACTGAGGTGTAAATAATTCTTAGTTCCTCCAGGAGGCCTTTGCACTTCACTGAGGATCAAAGCTTCAAGCTAAATGAATGAAACTCTAAGGGCAGAATTGGATCTGGTGGGCCATTAAATGCTTGTAACCTAGTGGTAAAACAGTAACGCTTAGAGAAGCCCTAGGTATCTGGCCCTGCTCCGAACAAAACTTCTGTAAACTCTGCTGAGGAGACAAATGATACCCAAGAGTCTGCTAACGACTGCATTCATTTCATTAGCAGAGAAAATGGTTTCTCTCTCACAGGATGGGATTGCTCTCACCTGAAGACCCAATGGTTATCCCTCCCTCCCAATACCACCTCTCTTCTTTCTGTTTCTCTCCAGAAGGCATTTAAAATGACTTAGACTCTTGGTTGAGAGGGGGTGTTCCTCACTAAAGTCACTACAATGCCTTCCCTTCTACAGATGGAGCCAGGGACCCCCAGGGCACAGAATCAAAGGTAAGAATGTGTTTCCACATTCATGGAGATAAATGAGGAAACTTGGGCTGGTGGGGGAGCCAACAATATGCTTCCCTCCCTAGCGAGGAACGGTAGAAGATACAACTTAGAGGGGCTGAGGTAGGGTCCTGTTGAATTTTCTCTTTGGGTAGCAGGTATATAGTCCATTTCACCTGGCTGAGTGGTGCTGTTCATATGCTACTAATTTAATGTCCAACACCCCCAGCTTCAAGTCAATTCCAGGAAAGTGAGGTTATCCTGGGCTCTAAGCAGCACCTTATTTAGGTAAAATTTAACCAAACTGATCCTACATCTTTCCTTCATCTGGAAAAAGAGAGGACTGGACTAGATGGGACTAGGAGGGGTCCACTCCAACTTTAGGCCTATTTTCCTCTTCCCTCTCTTCCTTTCCACAATAAATATCCCCAAACTCTTTTCTCCTTACCTTAGCCAAAAGAAATAGCACTATACTAATTCACACTAACGTGTGAGGGAGGTCAACCAGCATTTCCCCTCCCCCTGTACATTTGCACTTTAAAATCTGCAATGGCTTTAAATTAAGGAAATAAAGCTTCTAAATGGGGGAAGGGGGAAATGTCTAAGGTACCTTCTAGCTCTAGAGTCCCTTTCTGTGCTCCTTAAATTAGGGAATGCAGGATCAATAACCAGAAAGGAGGCAAGAGGGTTGAGCAGAAAGAGTATTGTTTTGTATTTGTCCTTAGGCAAATCACCCTCCCTCCATCTCATATGTGAAAAAGAAGGGGCTGGAGTAGATGGTGTTCTCAGGTCTCTTCCAGTTCTAAACCTATGACATCAGGTTAGCAAGAGATTCGGAAATGAACAGAAATCCTATAGGTATCAGCAATAATAACATTGAGTAGAGATAGTGGTAAGAATACAGGACTGAGAATTATAACACTTTAGTTCTAGTACCTGGTCTAGTCTAGTCTGCCATAAACCAGATATATGGATGTGTATAAATCACTTAACCCTTCTGAGTCTCAGTTTCCTGCTTTGTAAATTAGGGAAGTTGAAGGACAACTATCTCTAAGTTCCTCTGAGTCTAATGTTCTCTAACTTTGATACCTCAGGACTCCATCAACAAAGAAGATTACTATCCTAATATGTTTCAATCTATTTTATCCCAAACCACTTTTTGCAAAGATGAGCAGATTGGCCTTCATGATTGAAATTCATTGTTTGGGATGATTTATCAGGCAGTTTTGATTCAGCTTCCTTATCTTACAGGACCACACATCTAGAAAAAAAAGTTTTGTCAATACAACAAGGATATGTTCAGCCAGAATATTTTGAGAATGGGACCTAATTCAGGGAGGGACAATCAGTAGGAGAAACTGAGGAAGTCTGCTGCAGAGGCCCAGTTTCTGGAGTTACCTGAGGAAATTTCCATGATTTTCATTGAGCTCGTTGATATTTAACCATCATCACTGATCAATGAATGGCTGAATGCAAAAAAAAATTATGCCTTTATTATGTTACTAGCACAGGATAGATGCTGAGAGTACAACCAAAACAAATATAGCCAAAAAAAAAAAAAGGGGGGCCTTCAAAGAGCTTATACTCTAATGGGAGAAACAACACACTGGGGCACAGTGGTCACAGAAGGAAAATCATTGGTATGTCAAGTGGGGCCCTAAGGATATAGATTGTACCCCATCAAGGAACAGTTACAAAGTTGATTTGATAATGACTCCAGAACTGGAAAAGTGGGAAGGAAACTTTGGAGGAAGTAGTATAGAAAGAAAGAAGTGATCAGTCATTCAAGTCAACATTCATAAACATGAACTGTCTACCATAGCTACATTTTCTAGACAATAAAACTGAGACAGCCATAAATTAAGTGATTTTCCCAGGGTCACAAAGATAGTAAACGTCTGGGGAAAATTTGTACTCAAGTTTTTTTGACTCTAGGTCCAATGATCTATCCACTGTCTAGCTATATCAAACTGTGATGCATCTCCCCAAGTGCAAGGTATTATGGCAGGTGCTGAGGATACAAATGAAATAGTCTCTGCCCTCAAGGAGCTTATACTCTACAGTATATAACAAAGGAATATCAAGATAGGGGAAATGCTAGTAACTGAGGCCACTTGGAAGGGCCTGCTATAAGAGTTGACAATGAAACTATACTTTGAAGGAAGTTGGAAGTTCTGCAGGGCAGAGGTGAAGTTTCAGACTTGTTCAAAGGCAAGAGTTGGGAGATGGAATTTTAAGTATGAAAATCACCTAAAAGATCAGTTTGACCAGAGTAAAGACTGCAGGAAGGGCAATAATATAAAATAAAGTTGGAAGGGGCGGGATGGGAACCAAATTGCAGAGTATTTTAAATGTCTCACTGAAGATGCTGAATATTACCCTAGTGGTTAAAAGAACCACTAAAGATTTCTGAGTAGGGGGTTACATAGCCATTTTCATATTACTAGGGGTTTTCACATATCAGTTAGGTAGCTATGTGAAAGATTAATTGGAGGTGGAAGAGACTGGAGTCAGGGAGATAAATTGTTGATAAACACCTGTATCACCAATATTCACAGCACATATGGCAACTAGGAATGTGTCAGTGTAATTCTGAATCACAAGATATAACAGACTCCCCATAAAGAAGACAGAAGCAAAATGTTTATTCAGACACCAGAAAGACAAATCCCAACACCAGAAAACTGAATTCATCATAGCAACAAAGAAATCTATACACAATAACACTGCAGAGAGCAACACTGTCCCAAAGCCCTCCCACAAACAAACACTCACAAGTCTAGCTGTCTCCTTGCCTGTATCCTCTCTCCTCTCTCCATTCTAATTTCTCTGGTTCTCAGCTTCCTCTTAGCTCTGCTCCATCCTTCCTGTTCCACCCATTCAGCAAACTCCTCCTACCACAGGATCCATGTAATTACATTCGACCTATTAAGGGGCAGGGAAGATCTTCAAATTTCCATTCCCATTTCCATTACAGAACCTGAATTGTAGTGGTATCCATGTGAAGGGAGATGAAGGAGACTCAGTTAGATGTTGTGAAGGTAGGATCTACGGGACTTGATAATTAATTGGATGGGCATGAGAGTAAGAGAGAGAGAAGAATTAGGAAAGATTCTGTGATTCTGAACCTGGGTAACTGGAAGGATGATAGTATAACCTCAACAGATAATGGGAAATTTAGATGAAGATTGGGTATGAGAGATGAGCTACAGTGGGGACATGTCAAGATTTGGATCCTTGATGCAGCCCCATGAAAGTACCCACAAGGCAGCTGATAATAAGAGACTGGAGAGAGAGAGAGAGAGAGAGAGAGAGAGAGAGAGAGAGATCATATCTATACATATAAATACCTACATATACACACACACATATATATATATATACATGTATGTGTGTGTGCATATAGAGATAGAAAGAAAGAAAGAAAGAAAGAAAGAAAGAAAGAAAGAAAGAAAATCCTAGTGTAGAGTTGCTCATTGAACCCATGGGAGCTAATGAGATCATCAAGAGAGAAAGTGCCAAAAAGAGAAAAGGAGACCCAGGATAGCCTTGGAGACAATCTACATTTAGTAATTTGGGGGAATAGAAGGAGAAGTAAGCAGATCTGATGAAGAAGATAGAGAACTATTGGTTAGACAGATAGAAGGAAAATCAAAGGGAGCAGTGTCATAGAAGCGAATGAGAGCAGAGGGAAGTAAATGTGCCCGAGGAAGGAATGGCCAACGGTGTCAAAAGCATTAGAGTCATCAAGAAAGGTAAGGACAAAAATAAGGCCATTGAATTTAGTAGTTAAGAAATCACTGGTAACCTTAGAGAGAATAGTTTGAGGCAAACAGCATTAGAAGCCAAGGAATGAAAAAGCACTGGTTGCAAACACCACTCTTAGAGAAGAGGATCATTAAAAACACTAGACATGCAGCTTTAAGGAAACTATGCTCTCCAACAATTCACCTAGTCATCCAGGTCAAGTCTCTTTTAACTCTCCTCTTTCTCTTTCCCACTATAACTAAGTCCTACGTTTCACTAAAATTACAAATTTCTTAGATATAGAGTACACTCAGTCTATAAAACACATTTTGCAATTCTCGGTGAAGTCTAGAAGAACTCAATTTCTAGAAGAGTACAAGGGCATGAAAGTTCATCACCACTTGCTGTATGACCTTGGGTAGAACCTCTCTAAAGCTCCATTTCTTCATTTAGAAAATGTGAGCAAAGGACTTGATCATCTCTAAGATGCTTTCCAGCTCTGAATTCTATAATACCTTCCAATCCAATCCAATAAACATTTAGTAAGGATCTAATATGTGCTAGGCACTATGCTAAACACTTGGCTTTCAATTAAACAGAAAGACAATCCCTGCCCTCAAGGAGTTTACAATCTAATGGGGGAGGGGGGAAGAGTACACACAAAAGGAAGCAGAAAAAGGAAGATGGCAGGGGATATCCAGTGTGAAAGACATCTTGTTCCATGGAGTTAAGACCAGGTAGAGCAGTAGATTCAGAGTGAAGTGAGCAGAAAGTCTAGCTTCTGCTCTCTATAAAGGAAGGCATTGGGAGGAGTTTGATACTCCACCCTCCTGCCCTCCAATCAGAGGTGAGAGAAGACTGAAGGAGATGGTGTCAGTCAAGGCTTAGATCCTCTAGCTGTGTCCCATGACCATTTAATTCAGAACCATAATTATTAATTCTAGTGCTCAGAGAAAATTCAGTTGGATTGGAGATTTGGGGAGATGCATCACAGTTTGAAAGGAATCTTAGGTGTACAATCTAGCAGGTGAGATAGTGGATAGATCATTGGACCTAGAATAAAAAAAGCTTGAATACAAATTTCCCCTCAGACATTTACCATCTTTGTGACTCTGAACAAATCACGTAACCTATGGCTGTCTCAGTTTCATCACCTATAAAATGTAGATAATAATAGCACCCACCTCCCAAGGTTTTTATGAGGATAAAATATAATTTTGGTAAAGTGCTTTGTAAACCTATGTCTAAATATTTTATGTATCTGCTCTATATAAATATTAGATGTTATTGTTATTATTGAAATAAAAGCTCTGTTTACGTGTTAGAGAGGGGGAGATCCCAGGAAATCACTACTAGGGAGTCTCCTGGAGAAATCTTACCTTGGGTTCCAGGAGACCTTCCAATCCCACCTGGAAATCATAAGCCAATGTTGCCTCAAATGAAGGGCATCCTTTATAAAAGAAATAGAGCAGGTCCTTAATGTTCAGTGGCATGACAGAGGGCATTGAAGGTCTACTTCAATTGAGAGTAGAGGGGATAACCTGTCCCACAGAGATGCCAACTCTCTCCCCTGTGGCATTACTTATATAAAGAACAGTTGGAGCAGGTTGAGGCAGCAGATGGAGCATAGAGGTAGAGACGAGAGCCTTGGCAAAGGGGCACCATGGTAAAAGGACTATTTGAATGGAAGGTCAGATTCAAGTAAAGAAGTACAAGTAATTGAACCTTGAACCATGAGTCAAGGAAACAGTAGAAAGGAGGAATTGTGTTCCCTTTACCCCCATGGTGGTGGCCTGGGAACAAAGTCCCAACTTATCCACCCTAGTTTCAGTTCTAATTTTAATAGTTTCCTAACCAGAGCTGAGTATAGGAGTAGGTAATATAGGCAGTCACCTTGGACCCTAAATTAAATGAGAATTGTAAAGAGAGAAATTTGAATATGACTTCCTTATAAAAGCACACTTTTTTTGAAGCAGAAAATACCATTCTCCATGCCCCCCCACATACTTATTGTACATCATCAAGGTACATATATTATGGTAAAGGCTCCAGACCTCCTAGGAACAGCAACAAGCAGGAAGTGAAAGATGTCCAAATTCAATAGAACCCAATTTTCAAACCTTGCCTGGGGTCCACAAATACCTTGCTTCAGCTTTTCTCCTAACAAGCCTGAGGTTAGTGGGGAAGACTGATCTCACACTACTCTATGTATTCTATGTTCCAGAAAAAATGAACTAATAACTGTTCCACAAGCATGTCTTTCCTGGCCTCCCTTCTTTTGCTCATTCCAATACTATGACTGCAATACCCCCCGCCCCACAATCTCAGCCTGTTAAAATTTTGCCCACCCTTCAAAATGCACTTCCTCCATGAAGTCTTCCCTGCCCCCCCCCCTTCTCTTGTCAGAAATAGTCTTTCTTCCCTAGATTCCTTGGACTAATTTGTCCCTACTCTCTAAAACGGAATGAATATGAATAATGTATAACAGTTATTTGAGTATGTGTTCTATCTCTTCTGTTGAAGAATAAATATGTTGAGGGTAGGAACTAACTAGGTCTTGTTCACCTTTGCATGCTGCTGATATTCCCCATCCTCATACTCAGGCATAGAGCATCAAACAAAAAGCAAAGGAATATTCTAATAGCAAGCACTGAACTTTTAATTAAGTGCATTTTTTTTTCATGAAGCATCAAGCACCTACTATATAAGGTACTATGCTCAGTGATGGGGATGCAAAGGAAAAAAGAAAATAATCCCTGCCCTCAAGGAGCTTACATTCTACTTGGGAATGGAGTAGATATATAAGAAAGTAAAATCAAAATGATACAAAGTAGTTTCAATAGAAAGAAAGAACTAAGTAGGGAGTGAGTGAGAAGAGACCTGTAGAGGTTGGGGATAGGCCTCTCTAGAAGATGGCACCTAATGTGCACTTTGAAGAAAGATAAGAATTTTATGGGAAGAGATGAGGAGTAAGCTAAAGCACGGAGATGGGAAATGAAGTATCACGTAGAGGGAATGATCAGTAGCTATTTGGACCATAATAAAGATGATGTAATGGAGAGTAATGTGAAATAAGATGGATAGGAATCAAAAGGTTGAAGGCTTTAAATTCTAGGTGAAGCATTTCCTGTTTTATCCTTGAGTCAATGAGACAGTGGAAAGAAGGCTAGATTTGGAATCAGGTTTCAAATCCTAACTCTAGCACTTAACAATTTCTGTGGTCTTGGTCAAGTCCCTCTACCTCTGAGGCTTTCCCTTGCCTCTTGGATAAAATAAGAGAGTTGGACTAAATCGCCTTTATAGTCAGTCCTTTCCAGCCCTAAATCTGGGATGACCCAATTGGAACCTGCTAAATTTAAAAAAAAAAAAAAACCTTTTTCAAACCCCACTGAAAACTGCAAATAATCAAAACAAAATGGAATTCGTGATCTCCCCACAATCTCTGTATAATTCACCTCAATTTAGCATTATTATCCATCAGAATAATTAGTAGCTTGCATTTATATAATGTTTTAAAGTCTACAAACAGCCTTCCCCAAAATCTCCCTTTGAGGTAGATGATAGACTCAAAGATGGAGACCTAGAAGTCATGTAGTCTGAACCCTTGATTTAACAGATAAAGAAACTAAGACAAAAATTAAATGATTTACTCAAGGCCTCATCTGGTAAAATAAGGGTTTGAATGCAGGGCCTCTGACTTCACATTCAATCCAGGTATCTTTCACAATACTAGTGGAAAGATAGGGGGTACATTGAACCAATCAATCAATCACCTCACTGCTACTGAAGTGACTAATAAGATGGTTAACTCTGATATCTTTATCAGGTGAGAATACATCCATTGAATTAAGAGATATGAGCTAAGTGTGAACAAGGCCTAGATATCTCCATTGAATCAATCAAAGACATTAAACTAATGTATGCCCTATCACACCCAAGGAGTCTTCAATTGCATTAAAGTGTTTAGCAGCTCAGAGGAGAGAGCACCTCCAGTCAAGTCCTGCAGAGAGATTCATTAGGGAGGTTGGGGCAGGGGAGGTAGAGGAAAGGGGATGGTGAGGCAGGAAGAGAACTTCCATTTCTTTCCCTGTCACTCTTGAACAAAGGAGGACCTAGTGAATAACAGTTTCAGAACTCTATTAGGAGCCCATAAAAACTATATCACACCTATGGGAATATCATAAGCACCCTATAAAGAGGTGAAAAGAACTTCTAACAACCAAGAGCTATGAGTTACCTCTTTGTCACATATAATCTCTAAAATCTAAACCCACTTTTTCCTGGATTCTGTATGCACTTTTGGGAAAGTGTGTCACAGATATTTGGGGAGATAAATTATGCCAACTGCTCTACTAAAACACTTTAGTAAAATACCTCTTTCTAAAAACTAATTCAAGTCTGACTAATTAATTCCTATCAACTGTTAATCATGGAGGGAAGCATACCAGTGGGGGCTCATGAGCTCTAGCATTAGAAGGTCACTCCTGACAGGGTTTACCCCAGAACTCTGAGAGGATGAAGTAGCTGCTTTCTGGGGACCCACCCTCCAATGACAGTGGAAGTTAGGAGAGTAGCTCCATAACTTGCACTATAGTAACAGCATTGAACTATCCTTTCTTCCCTTGTCTTGACCTTTGTCAACAAAAGGGCTTCCCTTTGTCTACTATTCCCTCACACACACTCTACACCCTCAACTCCACCAAGGAAAATGTGGGCCCTTAAGCCATCCAGCTAGCATTTCATGTTTCAATCGTCAACATCCCAACAATTTGTCTTCATTAGAAACATATGAAAACAGATGTAGTCATGTCTAAAACAAATGCATACTGTCTGTGAATCCCCTTGACAGTTGCGAGCCTCCAAAGAGAGATTTCATATTTCATTTTGTCCTGTCCTATCTGGTGCATCTCGTGTCCCCCATCCCCCATCATCTCCCATCCTCATTGCCTCCCAGTCTATATCAGAGGTGTCTGGTCGACTCCTGCTTTAAAATTCAGAATGAAGATTTTTTTTCCCCCTTGTTTGCAAGATTTTTTTTTTTTCAGCAGAAATTGGAAGGAGTCATTTCGCTAACACAGACAGAGAGTCTGCAGGGAATTTCAAGATTGTGCTGTGGAAAGCAAAACATATGCCTGTTTGGGACAAGTTGTACTTCACAAACATTTAGCAGCCAGTCCTGGGGAATACAAATAGAGAAGCCGTTTGCATAGGGAATGAAGGCTTCAGCTCTTGATCTTATTAAATCCTAATATCTCTGTCCCCACTGCCATCCATCTCCAGAACTCTCACAGTCTGCCCAACGTGTGATATTAGCAAACAGGGGAAGTGGAGAGAAATCTTCATTTTCCTTCAGAGGCTTCTAGAAATCAGAGACCAGGGAGGAATGATAAATCTTCCAAGTTAACCAGGACTGATTAGAGTGAAAACAAGAGTGAAAACAGACTGATTACCATTAGAGGGCTATAAAGGAAAGAGGTTTTGAGCCACAAAACCTGGGTTCAGATCCTGGCTTTGCTCGTTACTATGTGTATAACCTGGAGCAAGTCACTTAACCTAAAAAGGTGGTGTGGTACAATGACTATGAAGTTGAAATCCCACCTCTGCTTACCACATTGAACACAGCCTTTTAACTTCTCTGGCTCTCTGGACCCTCATCTATAAAATGAGGTTATTGGACTAGCCCACAGGTTCTTAACCTTTTTATGACCTAGATCCCTTTGATAATTTCAGTGAAGCCAACAGACAATTTTTCAGTCATGTTTTCAAATGCACAAAAAAGTACATAAGATTACAGACGTAATTAATTATTTTGTTATACTAATGATATATCCTACATACATATAAACATTAAATTATGATTTTAAAAGTTCACAGACCCCAGGCTATGAACCTCTTGACTAGATGGTTTCTGAATTCCTTTACAACTCTTAATTTAGGATTCTGAGTTCTTTCACCAAAGAGGGCACCCTTAAAGATAGGGGGATTAATCCTAAGGGATAATTCTATTGTCACCCTTGGCTTGAATGGGAGAGGGAAAAGGCAAAGCCTAAACAGCCTATCTAGGGTATGCCATGACAGGTAGCAGCATGGAGTCTGGAAGGCCTGGATTCAAATCTCATTTCTCATAGACCATATCCTCATAGATGGAGAAACGGAGCAAATCACTTAACCCCTATGAACCTCAGTTTCTATATTTGTTTGTTTGTTTTGGAGGCAATTGGGGTTGTGTGACCCTGGGCAAGTCCGTAAGTGTCTGATGCTGGCTATGAACTCAGGTCTTCCTGACTTCGGGGCTGGTGCTCTATCCACACTGTGCTTCCTAGCTGCCCCAGTTTCTGCAGCTGTAAGAATAGATCCTGGAAATGTGATTTCATTGGCATAAGGAATTCCAAAGTTAGGGAGCTGTCTCTGTCCATATAGGTTAGCACCTTCTCTATGACATAGAGAAGTCTCTAGAACAATAAAGGGTTAAGTGACTTGCCTAGGGTCACACAGCAAGGAGGAGTCAGAAGTGGGATTTGAACCCAGGTCTCGCTGGCTTTGGAGGAAGCTGTCCAACATCTCTAGCATCCATTCTCCTAGCTCTCTTTTCCTTCTGTAAGACAGTGATGACAATACCTGTGGTACCCACCACTTGGGATTATTCTAAGGCTCAAATGACATAATGTAATTCACTTTGCAAATCTTCAGGCACTGTCTAAATGTTGGCTCATTTGAATGAAATGAAGACCAAAAATTGCAAAAATTCCAAAGGTGGATTAGCAGCCTTTCCCAAAGCCAAATTCCCATGATGGAAGAAAAGAATACTGTGGCACCTACTATGTGCTTGATTTTTGATCATTTGATACTCATAACAACCCTGAGAGGCAGATGCTGTTATAATCCACATTGTATAACAAAGAAAACTGAGGCAAATAGAAATTAAGTGCTTGACCAAGGTTGCAGAGCTAGTATCTAAGGCCACATTTGAACTCAGATCTTCCTGACTCTAGACTCAATGCCTTATCCAGTGAGCCACCTGGCTGCCACAGCTTCCTCGGAAGTATCCTCATGATACTTGGAAGTGACAGTGGATTCTCCAAGGCTAACCCGGCAAGATTGGTTCTGCTAGATCCTACAAAAGACTCCAGATAATGAGAAAATGGAAGAAGAAACTTCCTGACAATTAGAGTTAGCCAAAAACAGCCTGAACAGCGTCAGGAGATAGAGGGTTTCCACTCATTTCAGGTCTCTCTGCAAGGGCTGTGTGTTGGACCCATTGGGACGGTGATTCCTTTGGAGTCTGGGTTAGACTAGATGGCTCTAGAGTTCCTTTTGATGTCTGAGATTCTGTGATTCAGAGGGAGGTAAGACAGAATGTGGCTGGTAGTCAAGAAAACTGTCTTCTGGTACCTGAGTTACTTTTAACTAGCTGACAAACACAGCGGTTTTCCTCATTAGAAATTCAGTATGGGGTGGTAGAAAGAACATAGTTCCTGGAATCAGAAGGCCTTGTCTTGAGTCCAGGTTCTAATACTTCATCTTGACTTCAGGCTGTCTCTTCAAAGAACTAAGAATCTGTATTAGAGGGGAAAGTGGGATGAAGAAGGGGAAATGAGGCCAAGGGCAGGGGTTGTGGATGAGAAGGGGAAGAAATGATGAGACTAGGTGATGATGCAAATGGACCTCACATCTACAGCTGCAAGAGCCAAATGCTATTCATTTTACAGATAAGGACATTGAGAACACAGAGATAAGTGACTTGCCTAGGGTCCCACAGATAAACATCTTAGAGAATGGTAGAGCTAA
>CM053582.1:530960237-531013468 GCA_028627135.1 Pseudochirops cupreus
GTATGGCAAGGGGGAAGAATAGATAGACAGCCGTGCTGCTCTCCTGGTACCCACACAATATCTAAAGGTCTAAAGGAAGGCTTCCAGCTTTCTGGATGCACCCTTCCTCTGTTAGGTCAGTGGGAGAATGGGGACAAGAGCATCCAGGGCAAGCAGGTATGGATAGGTGATCATCTGCTCTGTTCGGAAGACTGTCTACGTCTATGTGATCTCAGATACATCACAGTGGACTTAAATCAGTGACTTTCCTCTCCCAGGAGTGGTTTGCATGTTCCTCTGGATCTCCAGTGAAGGAAAGAAAGGCTTTTTCCTCTAGGAGTGAGGAAGAGAAGGTTGTTTTCTCAGTGACCCTGAAAGGGACACAGTGTGGTTCAATGGGAAAGAATTATGGATGTAAAGTCAAGTGACCTGGCTTCAAATCCTGGCTTCCCCTTCTGTGAAATATTAAGAAAATCACCTCTCAGGAATTCAGTTTATTCTACTGCAAAGTGATCAGGTTGGATTAAATTACCTCAACTTATTCTTTCCTCCCTAAATCTATGATTATAAGAAACTATCCCAAATATATAACCATCTTTTCTGACTCTGTGTTAAGCCTGGTTGATCCTGGAAGTGGTCATTTTTATGAAAAAGATGGTAATGGCTCCAAGAATCCAGCAGTGGTAGAAATGCCAAGTGGTGTGTCCATGAGAACATTGGAGTTTCACAAAGCCTTGTTGCCCTAGAAGTCAGTGCTACCAATTGGTCTTTAGGAAGAGAAGGTGAAAGTCAGTACTGGGTGCACAAGTTAACACAAATGGCACTTCCCACGTGACAACCGAGTGGTGCTTGGCTCATTTCCAGTGGAGATTCTGGAAGTCAATGTTTTCCTCAAGAGGAATTATAAATGGAGTCCAAGAAACTGAACCTCTAAGCTGAAGGTGCTGTTCTTCCTGGTTGTCAGGGCGGGGGCGGGGAGGATTGAATCATTTGGAGGTTGGGGGTTATTCAATTTAAGTTTAATCAGCTTTCCTTGTCAACTACATGAAGATTTCCTCTCCATGGACACCAGTAAAATCAAGATTATAGTTCACAAACTGATTGATTGTATCCACAAGTGCTTTTTCTTCCTTTCACAGTTTTGACCCCATGGTTAATAATAAGAATAAACTAGATTAAACAGTTCAACTATACACTATCTTCCTTTACCTGCTTCTCCTACCTTAGATCATATTCTGCCTTTATTCTACCTTGAGTCACCCCCACCTCTTGCCTTGTCCATCCCTGCCCCTTTGCTACTGGAGTAAGTCATTCATATAAGTGCACTGACAGGGTCCACTACAAATGTATGTTAGACAACTTCAACTAGGCCCTTTCTGCTGCAAATCCTTTTATTGTCCTCTTCTTGACTATTAGAATCTCACTGTTCCAAACTTCCTTTCTCCAACAGTCCCTTATGTCTTTTCCTATTCATCCCTTCTCTTTTTCCTCTCATCAGATTACTTTATGCCCTATTTTAGAGAAAAAAACAAGACCAGATCTTTATCTTCCACACTCCACACCTCAATCTTTTCCTAATGTTTACTGATCTATTTTAATTTCTGATTAAAAGGACACTTCTCTTTGCCAAAGATAAGCCCTCCGTTTGTGCCACTGATCCCATCCCCTTCCATCTTTTCTAAGAGTTTACTCTTTGATTAATCACAGATCATTTAACCTCTTCACCACCCCCTTCTCTCCACCATTTCCACTAGACTCTTCACATGTGCCTACACATTTTAATAACTTCAATCCCAAAATTAAAAAAAAAAGGTTTAAAGCTTTCCTTCAATCATTAGTCCAGCTAGTCACCGCCCTATCTTTCTTTTCCCCTTTCTTATTAAACTTATTGAAAAACTTGTCCACACCCAATGCCTCTACTTCCTCACTACCCATGCTTTTATCACCTCTGCCAAATGGATTTCTACAACAACTCCTGCCCCAGCTTCTCAAAGTTTTCCAATAACCTAATTGTTATGGCCAACACTCTTTTTGCAAATCATCTTCTGTGATATGTCTCTAGCATTTAACAATGATGAACACCTCCCTTGATGTACACTCTTCTTGCATGACTTTCCTGGTTCTCTTTCTGAGTCTAACCTCTCCTTTACTGTCTTATACACTGATTCATCATCCTCTTCCCAGATCCTTGATGTCCCCATTCCTATAGTCTACTATCCTTGGCCATCTTCTCCTTCCTTAGGAAATTTCCCTTAAATGCACAGCTTCAACTACCATCTGTATATCAGTGACTCCCCAATCTATGCCTCTAATCCTGACCTCTCTTCTGAACTCCAAACTGACATGATGTCTAAGTGCCTACAATTGGAGGTGTCTTTAATGTCCCACCAGTACCTAAAATTCCAAATATCTCATATTGAACTTATCTTTCTCCTTAAATTCCCCCTGCAGTAAAGTGACACAAAAGATAGAGTACTAGACTTAGAGTTAAGAGGAACTGAGTTCAAATCCTGCCTCCAACACTTGTCTGGTGAGTTACCATGAGCCAATTTCAGCCTCAGTTTCCTCATTTGTAAAAAAGAGATAGTAATAGCAGAAATGTGAGAATCAAATGAGAGAACATTTCTAAAGTGCTTAACACTCTACCCGACACGTATTTGCCTCTTGTTTCCTTTCTTCCTTTCCTGATCATGACTGTAGGAGACAAAAATGAATGATAATGTCACAAACAGAAAATAACAAATAATAGTAGCTAACAGTTTTAAATTTTTAAAGCTGACATGCTTTAAGGTTTAAAGAAATCTTTCCTCTCTCTTTCATCTGTAGTATCCAATCAGCCATCAAAGTCCACCTTAAGCAGCATCTCTTGAATTTATCTCCTTGCCTCTATTTCCACAGATACCATCATGGCACAGGCTTCCATTATTTCCCATCTGCGGCATCTCCTAACAGATCCTGTCACCACATCCACATTCACTCTTTCTCTTTTTCAAACCATACAGCTACCCAAACAACGTAGGAAGCCATGTGCTATAGGGAGACCGTAGGACTGAATTTGAAGCCAGAGGTTTAAATCTAAGATCTGCCATTTACAATTTTTGTGTCCTGAGGCAAGTCATTTATCCTCTTCAAGAATCAGTTTCTTCCCTGTAAAATGACAGAGTTAGACCTCTAAGGTCACTTCTATGTGATCCTGTGATACTTATTCATAGGTCTAGTCATATCATTACTCCTCTCAAAAGTCATCAATGACTCCAGAATGCCTACTGGTTAAGGTTCACTGTCCTCTGGCTGATGGTCAAGGACCTCCACAACTTGGTGGCCCCCTTCCTTCCAGGCCTTATCTCATATCCTCATATCCAGATTCTCTCTTTGCATTCTACGGTTCTCGCAAACTGAGTTACTCTCAGAACAGCCCTATTTACACCATTCTCTAACTCAGGTATGCCTTTCTTTTCACCTCTTTGCTCATTGAAATCCTACCTGTCTTTTAAGAGTCTATTAAATATCATTTCCATAAAGCCTCCCCTGATTCCCTTGGATGAAAATGGCCTCCTGCAGACCTCACACAACACTTTGTTATTCTTAAGTGCGTTTAATAATAATTCATATTTTACATAACATTCATATAACACTTTAAGGTTTATGAAACAAGTTACATGGATTATCTTATTTGGCCCTTAGGGAGTAGGTGTTATTATTATCTGTACACACATAACACACACACACACACACACACACACACACACACACACACACATCCACCCACCATTTATCTCTGGATCTCCTAAATCAAGGCCCTGAATGGTGCTTGGGTGTTTCCCAATTGTCAAAAGTTCCAGAGACAGCCATTCTCCCAGATATCTCAAGAGCTCAAGGATGGCCATATGGGTACAAAACAGCCCTTTGTTCCTATAAATTCATGTACTTTGCTGAATAAAACAGTTGATTTTAACCATTAGCAAGTTCGTGCTTCCTGCCGACGTGTTCCTTGGCTCCACTTCCAAGAGAAAGCCAATGTACTTGACTGATATAGTTTGATGCAGTCAGCATGTTGCTGATATAATTAGAATACTATATCAGTTTGGAAGAGGGAAATGGTGTGAAAATACAAGATATGTTCAGAGAACAGGGAGTAAACCAGTCTGACTGACACAGAAAACCCATATGGGAAAGTAGTGGCACATGAGATTAGAAAGAGAGGTTGGAGCCAGATCACAGAGGGCCTTGAATGCCAAGCCAGGGGGTTGTGACCTGACCTTGTTAGCAGTGGGAATCCATGTTTTTGGGCAATGAAGTGACATGATGAAATGGATGCTTTAGAAAGATTAATCTGAGGGGTAGTTAGGTGGTGCAGTGGATAGAGCGTGGGCCCTGAAGTCAAGAAGACCTAAATTCAAATCCAGCCTCAGACACTTACTAGCTGTGTGACCCTGGACAAGTCACTTAACCCCATTTGGAAGGAAGGAAGGAAGGAAGGAAGGAAGGAAGGAAGGAAGGAAAGAAGGAAGGAAGGAAGCTAGATAGATTTGGGTTCCTGTGCACTAGAGGGAGAAGAAATTGAAGGTTACATCTAGTAGAGTATAATCTCCTTGAGAGTAGGGGCCATTTTTCATTTTGTCTTTCTATATCCAGTGCCTAGAATATACTAGGTGTCTAATAAATGCTTGTTGAATTGAGTCAAAGGAGGGAGGCCAGTTGGGAAAATATGGAAAGGCAATGAGCAGCCAAGTTAGGGTGGTAGTGCTGGTCAGCCAACAAGAATTTATTAAGTGCTAATTGCCTGCAAGGCTCAGTGCTAGATGTTGGATACAAAGAAAGGACACAAAAAGTACAGTTTCTGACCTTGAAGGCTTTCTAATCTCACATTTTAATGGAAATTCCCCTGGAAATGAAAAAGAAGAGAAGGGTGAGGAATGCGGAGGAGGCATCCACTAGCCTTGTTGAAAAGATGCAGAGGGGTCATGAAGAGGCTTCAAAGATGATTCCCAGATTTCAAGACCACTGTAACATTTGGCAGAAATAGGGCAACCAGGAGATTGGGCAGGGTAAAGAGGAAAGTGGGCAGAGCACTGTTTCAGTGGAAATATATGTGATTTCAGACATCAGCATCTTACCATTTATACATAACACACTACTGACTATGCTGAAGCAAAGAAAAAAAAGTGTGTATCTAGTATCAAGCATGTCTTTCCATCACAGGCAGACCTTTGCACTGCAATTCAAATGCATATGCATTACCTAATGAAACCAATGAATTGGTTCTGTACCCATGGCTCGGGGGCAAGCCCTGAAAGTGGAGAGCATCACTCTAATTCCAAACCACTCAAAACATCCTCAGTGATTGGCATTGAGCCAACCTTTCCCAATAACCGAGTTTTGCACCCATCACTTTGGGAGGCAGGCAGGGAGCCAGGAAAAGCCTGGAGACATTATACAAATGGCTTGATGTGGCATTTTCTGCAGGCCTTTTTACTTTGCATGTAATGACTCCCCATCCCAGTGAAGGCCAAATTGTAGCTTCTGTGAAAGGTGTCTGAGAGGAGATGCCAAGGGCAGGCAAAGAGGATGTATGGGTCAGGAAAGGGGGGAGCCAAGAGACAGGACTGAGAGGCCGGTTAAATGTCTCAACCCCAGTGCAGAAACGCTGCTTTCTCCCTGTATCTGCCACCACATGGGGTATAAACAGTCACTGATCCTCAGAGCCAGCAGGAATAAGAACTCAGAATCTAGCTTCCTCATTTTACAGGGGTGAAAATGGAAGTGCGTAGGATTTCTGCACACTGCTCAAGGTCACACACAATTGGGGCAGAGTGAGTGCTATGAATGAATGAATCAGTGAATGAATGGAAAAGCATATCTTAAGAACTTACTGAGGGCCAAAGGTATGAGTTCAGTGGCAAAGCTTTTCTTGAAAAGATGGAGAGTGAGTAGGGAGTGAAGTGAAACATGAACAGGGCCTGCCTGAACTAATGGGTCATGTGAGACAGTGACCAATAAGGACTCAAACCTTTGGACTTCTAAGCCAAAGCTCCTTTTCTTTTTTAAGATCATTCTGTCTCTCCTCAGCTCTGGATTTCTCTGTTCAATATCCAAAGACTAGGCAGTCCCTTTGTAGTAAATGCACATCTTTGTCTGTCTATTCAAGAGGTCTGAATGCCTTTGGCCCCTCAAAGAATTAGCCTCCTCCTCTCCAATTCTCATTTCCATTACTCCCACATTTATAGTATGAACAGAATGGTACTGAAAACCTGGCTCTGGTGAGATTCTGAATCCCAAGGAGGGCCCTATGCAAGGATATTGAGCACCCAATGTAGAACCATGGCTAACAAATCATAGAGGGCCATAGGACTGAGTACTGGAAGGGACCTTGAAGGTCATCTAGATTTTTTTTTTCACAGGAGAGTCCCAGAAGAGGTAAACTGGTTTTCCCAAGATCAAATAGGTAGTTAAGTTCAGAATTTCATCTAATAGGTCAAGTGAAATAGTCCACATCCTCTGCACATCAATTATTGTTGTTGTGTTTGTCCTTTGTTTTCGAAGAGGACCGTGGCATCAGGGAAGTGATGACATGACTTGCAGTTGACTTTGATTTGGGTGAGGGAGGGCTGTGCAAGGTCACCAGCTCACATTGCATCCTGGGTTACCTCCAGCCATCCTGATGAATATCTGGTCACTGGATCCAGATGGCTCTGGAGGAGAAAGTGAGGCTGGTGACCTTGCACAGTCTTCCCTTGCTCAAATCAAAGTCAATTCAAGCCATATTGTCATTTCCCTGATGCCATGTCCCTCTTCGAAAACAAAGGACAAACACAACCTGTGAGTAGACCAAGTTGCCTAAATAGAGACCCGGCTAGTTGGGTAACTCAGTTCATCCTCTCCCTCTCCCGCTCCCTCTGCCTCTCCTGCTCCTCTCCAAAGGAAGGTAAATTTTGATGGCCAGAAACTGTCCACTTAACTTGGGGTTTACTCGCTAGATTCCTTCCTCCCTTCCTTCCTCCCTTCCTTTCTCTGTCTTTCTTTCTTTCTTCCTTTCTTCCTTTCTCCTTAAACATCAATTAGTACTCCTGTGATACTAAAAGAAAATGAAGAATGTTGATTGGATACCATATGGCAAACTTTTGGGAGAATGTGGGCAAGACATGGATAGGATAGGCAAATGTGGATGTAGATCTCAGCATCATAGAGGGACTCCTGAAGAGATAAGATAACAGACCCATTTGAGTTTGGGATCAAAACTTTCCTCCAAACCCTGTGTCATTCCCTCTTACACACCCCACATAGTGTTATGTTTAAAATACATAAAAATAAATTATTATGGGAGTAGGGAAAGCAGAAAACTGAAGTCCAGGTGTCCCAGCACAGTTATAGCCCTTGCCATAGAGCTATATAGTCATCCCTTAAAAGGAATTTTAATAATATTGTATTACTTCCCTTCCTATTTGGTCTTTTGTGTCTCAAACTGGCCACAGCAAAATGCTATAGCCAAAGAGGTGATGGACGAGAAATTGGTGGCAGAGCCCTCAAGTGAAATCCAGATTCCCTCACTAACTGTGTAGCCTTGAGCAAGGCAGTTCATAGGTGAGGAAAATTAGGCCCTTGAGGGCACATGTGGCCTTTTATATCCTTAAGTGTGGCCTTTGTCAAAAGGATCTAGAAGGCCATGTGTGGCCTCAAGGCCACAGGTTCCCCACCCCTAATTAGACTATATTGCTTGCTACAGTAAAAAAAAAAAACATAAGGGTGACCTAAGTGGAATAACCCACTCCATCTTCATAGAACTCATAATAAAGAAAAGGAAAACTAGATAGTTAAATATGTGTATTATATTTTGGGAGAGTACATTTCAAAGACTTCATAGCAAAGATAGTAGGCTACAATTAAGTAGGCAATATAATTCTATTCTGCCCTTTGATTTAGCAATATCACGACTATATCTATCTTTTGATAAGAGATCCACAAAAAGAGGAAAAGGTCCTATAGGTACAAAAATAGTTAGAACATCTCTTTTTTACAGTGACATTGAAATGGGAGCTAAAGGGGTACCCATCAACTGGAAAAGGCTAAACAAATGATGGTCTATGAATGATGTATATGAATAGAATATTAATGTGCCATAAGAAACAACAAAGGGGACAGTTTCAGAGCAACCTGAGAAAACTTGTATAAGCACAGTGAAGTGAATAGAATCAGAACAATTTACTGCCAGCATTGTACAAACAGACAACTTTAAAAGATTTAAGAACTCTGATCAGACACGATTCCAGAGGTCCAATGATGAAGAATGCTGCCCACCTCCTGACGGAGTGGTAATGGCCTAAATATGCAGAATGAGACATGCATTTTGGGCCATGGCCAATGTAGGGATTTATTTTACATCCCTATGTATATTCATTATATGGTTTGGGTTTCCTCCACCACCACCCCCAAGCAGGGTGAGAAGGAAATGAGATGGAGAGGGAAAAAATGCTTGTTAATTGAAAAAAAAAAAACTACAGACCTAAAGGTATGGGAAGTTCTCAAAAATGAAATTCTGAAAACACACATGGAGGAAAAGAGGAGGTTGTCAGGAGATCAGTGTGGCTGCACAGGGAACTCATTGACCAACTTAGATATTTTTGAAGATATATGCAGAAGATGGAAATGAAGGCAAAAAAATGGAGGTTTAATGAAAAAAAAAAGTGTGACATGATCCTGCAAAAATAGTGTTGAGTGATAAGGATAAGAACTAATGTATGTATAGTACCTTAGGATCTATAAAATGTTTCATATACATACATACATACATACATATGTGTGTGTGTGTGTGTGTATATATATATATATATATATATATATATATGCATTATCTCATTTGAACCTCTCAAAAACTCTGTAGGAGGAATATAAACCCTCAAATGTTATCTCATCTACTTAGGCATTTTCTCTACGATATAGATCTCACCTTTCGTATCTTCCCCTCCTTCTGATACCTTATATATCAGCCCTTCAACATCCTCATAATATCTACTACAGATCTCCTCTATATATAAAGGATGTTCCTAAAAGTCTGCTTAAGCTTAATATTGCACTAAGACTTTTAGAACAACCTGTATACTTGGACCAATCTGGCTGTTTCCCCTGTCCTTCTCCTTTCCTAATGTCATTTATCCCCTGTGGGGGTACAATTGGTATCATTGTCTCTATTTTCCCAATAAGGACACCTAGGTTCAGAGTGACTAAGTGGATATGGTATTGATGAAGCATTAGCATAAGATGGTCATCTGAAAAATTCATGCTCTCACTGGATACATTACAAAAGCCATTATGTCTACTACTAGAGAAGTGATTGTCCCCTAGTATTGTTCCCAGTTGACTCACATCTGTAGTGTTGTTTTTAGTTCTGGGTTCCACATTTGATTAAGGACTTAATTAAGTTGGTGCAAGTCCAGCAGAAAGCAGCAAGGATGGAGCAGCTCAAGTTTGTGACATAAGAAAGTAAGAACATTTAGCTGAGAAAAGAGAAGTATTGCGACACAATGGCTATCTGCAAATATTTGAAGGTCTGGCCCATTAAGAGGGTTAAGACTCGTTCTGCTTGACACCAGGGGACAGAATCAATGGATAGAAATTGTACAGACAACCTGAGGCTTCCCATGACTGGAGCCATCCAAAAATGGAATGAATGGACTTGCTCTGGGGGTAGTCTGGTTGCCCTCACTAAATGTTTACAGTCAGAGACTAAAGCACAATGACCACTGCCTAATATGTCCCAAAAGGGATTTGTATTCAGGTAGGGGTAGGACTAGCTCAGCAACTAGGAGAGAGTGTTGGGTCTGGAGTCAAGAAGACTCATCTTCCAGAGTTTAAATCTGGCCATATGACCCTGGACAAGTCACTTAACCCTGTTTGCCTCAGTTCTCATCCACGAAGTCAGCTGGAGGAGGAAATGACAAACCATTCTAGTAGCTTTGCCAAGAAAACCCCAAATGGTATCACAGAGAGTAGGGCAAGACTGAAATGACCAAACAGTAATAAACAAAAGTACCAGCTCAACTCTGAAGCCCCTTCCAGCTCTGAGATTCTAGGAGTCTATGATTCATATGGAACTTTCAGTCCATTCAAATCCACAGTTCTTTCTCACAGATTGTTGTATAATCAAGACACCCTTTTCTTGTACTTATGAAACGGCATCAGCAAACTCAGTCATGAAATATTTTCTTTGTTATAAATTTGTCCTGACTAAATTTGGTCCTTCAATTCTGGCCCATTGAGATTATTTTTTTGATCTTTAGTGTATCAACCACCCTGAAATTTTGTGTTAGTTGGTGCTTTGATCAACAAGTCTACTAAGACTTCATCTGAACCATTGATTAAAGTTTTACAGCACAATGCCATGTGAAAATTCCTGGAGGATTCCTCTAGCAACCCTTCAAGACCCCCCTAAGGTAGCTCAGTGGCACAGCAGATAGCATGCTGGGACTGATGTCTTGACTTCAAATCCAGTCTCTAACCCTTACTAGCTGTGTTACTTTGTTCAATAACTTCTGCTTGCCTCAGTTTCCCCAACTGTAAAATAGGAATAATACCAGCATTTCTCTCCCAGACTTATTGTGAGGATCAATGATATATTTGTAATGCACCTGGAACATAGTAGCAAGCCATACAAATGTTAGAAATTATTATTATTATTATTATTATTATTATTATTATTATTATTATTTAGCTGACATAAAACCATTAATGACTACTCTTTGGGTCCAATTGTGCCCACAGCTCTAGATTGACTCAATTGAATTAGTTCATATCTTTCATTTCTTACTTCCCCTCTGCACAATCAGAATTTCCATTCCTTCAGTTGCATTGATCTCTGCTTATCACATCAGTTGCCATTGTGACAGACAGCCAAGGCATGTCAAAGTGCTGAGAACAACAGCACTTAATGTACTTTTCCTCCTAGGAATATTTGCAGTTGTTTAGAAAGGAAGTGCCTTAATCCAAAGGAATGAATTGTTGTTCATAATGGAATTTCAGGTATCTCTATGCACCCCGCTGCCCTGCTCCAGGTTATTTATGTCAAGGTAAGAGAACACAGGTGGAACTTTCCCTGGGGATCCCCAGCTGCTGACTGGACACTGGCAAACCCCAACTGGCTAATCCAGCACTGCAATGCTAAGGGGGAGAGGTAAGGAGGGGAGTAAGAGGCTTTGGGAAAAGGTTGTGTGTGAGCCAGGAGCCAGATGGGACCAAAGAGAACACTATAGTCTCACTGGTGATCTCTAACTCCAGGGCATTTTTTCCTCTAGTTCTATTTGCACACGTAAAGAACCAGTCACTGATCCTCTTCAAGAAGTATCTGTAACTATAAGTGTCATTTGGTCCTCTCTGTGCTATATTGTCTGTAACAGTACTCTTGTAGTTCTTGAGTCAGACCATACCATCCAAACCACTTGGCAAGGCACCTCCACTTAGAGATGGTGAACATGGGAGATGCACCTAATCTCCATGAGCCTCAGTTTCCTCACTAAAAAATTAGAATAATGATGTGCTATATATTTCATAGGGTTCTGGAGGGCAAAGTTATTTTCTCATCCTTAAAGTTCTACAGAAATATGAATCATTACTATCATCAGACTATGCTCTCCTGATTGTCCCTGCAAACTCCTAATTGTTCTGAGATTGACATGTCTCCAATGTTTATCTCTGGTTTCTCTTTTCCTGCCAAGGTACCTGTGACCTGTAATTGCTGGGGTTCCTTTACACAACCTTTGACAGGCATGCCAAGAAAATAGAGGAAGGTTCCAAAGGTATAGATAAAGATTCAACTATTGCTGAATGTGATATATAAAGTCCTCACTGCCTAATCCTTTGGATGCTGTCCCAATGATCTCAGGGAGCTTACAGTATAGCCCAGTACATATTTTCCCCAGGGGGAAGAAATAATACAATTAATTGATGACAACTTCTGCCTTCCAGCTCTCAGAGCTCAGCTGTACTGCCTCTGTGATTGTGCTAACAGCTTCCCCACACCCACTTTAATGACCTTACTGTAATTTTTTTTTAAGTTCAGAAGTTTTGTGATAAATAAGAGAGCTAAAATGTTCCCTAAAATTTCCAGTCTTTATAACGTCATTGTCTGGTTTAAGAATCCAGAAAGGCAATGTCTTAAAGTACTTGGCACCTATTTCCCATGCATGCATTCAAAATGTACTTCATAGAATCTTTGAATGTGGACCTTAGAAATCATCTAGTCAACCTAACACCAAATGCAAAAGTCTATTCCATGGCATCCTTAAAATGTCTCCACCTAGTCTCCACTCAAATACATCTAGTAATAGCGATCCACTACCTTCAAAGGAAGTCCAGTCTGTTTTGAAATTCAGACAATTCTCATTATTCACAGATTTCATATTTGTGAATTCACCTACTCCCTAAAATTTATTTGTAACTCCCAAATTAACACTCACAGTGCTTTCTCTGTCATTCATAGACATGTGCAAAGCAAAAAAAAAAAAAAGCTGAGTCACCCAAAGGAGTTTGAACAAGGTGATGCTCTGCCTTTTTGGGTCAGCTGTTATACTGTTAACAAATATCCTTTTGTGGTCTACTTAATGCCATGTTTTCACACTTTTATGGTTTTTTTGTTAATGATTTTGCTGGTTAAAATAGCCCCCAAGCATAAGGCTGTCTTCTTATGTTCCTAAGCCCAGGAAGGTTGTTATGTACCTAACAGAAAATTCACATGTTAGATAAGCTTCTTTCAGGCATGAGTTATGGTGCTGTTGGCCATGAGTTCAATGCTAATGTATCAACAACACCATACATCCAGAAATTCACTGATCTGTATGAGAGGCTGCTCCAGAAAGTATCAGAGGAAATATTGTGAGCAGATACTCAAAGAAACCTAAGCCACCACTTTCCCCAGGAGCAACAGTTCAGTATTCACTGAAGTCAGCATTCACTACGATTTCCACAACACAACTACTATATATGACAAGGATTTTCTGTAGTTCTAATTGTTAGAGAATTCTTCCTTTATTGTTACACTGAATTGTCCTGTTCCCTTCTATTGGTCATTGTGCTCATCAATGAAGTCTTATCTCTCTTGCACATGACATCCCTTCAAATATTTGAACTCAGACCTTCCTGACTCTGAGGCCAGCTGTCAATCCATTCTGCCAGGTTACCTCTCATAACACAACATATGCATTAAATAGACAAAATCCTGGTCACCCTCCTAGGGTTGTGCCCTGACCTGTTGGTATCCTTCCTCAAATGTGAGGTCCAGGATTGAACACAACATGTGGTCTGACCACATTTATGTACCACCGGACCTTCCCCTCCCTTTTGCTTAACCCTGTGCCTCTATTAACACAACCTAAGTTCCCATTAATTCTTTTAACTATTGTGTCCCTGTGTTCACTCCTATGGAGAGGGTAGCCTTCTTCACAGGAAGTGTTGACAAGCCAGGTCATAGACAACACCTTGTATGTGAAAAGAGAACAATACATGGGTGTGAGAGGCTCAGCATAGAGACTGCCCCTTCCTCCTGTCCCTCCTGTATATACCAGGCCAGGGACTGACCAATGAACATTTGTCTTTGACAAAGTGAAAGATGTGTTTTGGAGTCAGGAAAAGAAAAAATGAGTACAAACACACGCACGCACACACACACATGAACATACACAATGCAAATTCCACACAGATACAGAAATTCCTCTCTGACTTAGCTTCTTAGGGAGTAGGAAAAAATGGCCAGGAACTTTCCCAGGCATTTCACGCGATCAAGAATTTAAATTTGATTTTTCTCTCTTTTTTTCCCCTAATGTCAGCACTTAGGGATGTTTCAACACAGAAAGGATTACACTGAACTAGAGCATTCACTGCTTGTACAGAAGGAGATACAGAAGTCAAAACAGCAGTAAAAGGGACCTCCTGCACCTCACCTTTATGTCCCAATGCAAGGTCCTCATGAGCAACAAGGACAAGCTGTGAGAGGTCAAGCTAACCTTACATGGAGGCAGTGCCTCAGTTTCTACTCTGTGATTTGAGGGATCCCAAAAGTCTCTCCCTCAGAAAATATCTGATGCCTAAAATCTCATTATTAGGGTTATAGTCCTTTGGATAGCCAGAGTCTTATGTTCAGTTCTAGACACCTTAGTCAAGAATGGACATTGATAATCTGGAGAACCTCCCGAGAAGGGTAAATAGAATGGTAAGAGAACCAGATGCCATATGGAGGAGGAATCTGCGATATTTAACCTAGAAAAGAAAAGACTTAGGGGGGAAGGCAGAGCCATAACAGCTGTCTTCAAGAATTTGAAGGGCTCTTGTGCAAGAGATAGTAGACTTATTCTTCTTAACTACAGGGTTACAGAACCAGCAACAACGGGTGGAAATTGCAAAGAGCTTAATCTTATTTGAAGAAAAAGCTTGATAGCAGTTAGAGCTGTCAGAGGAGGTAGTGAGTTTGTCTTCACTTATAGTCTTTTTTGGAGGCTTGGCAGCTAATGGTTGGGACATTTGGAAAGGGAGTTCCCAATCAGACATACCAACTGACTCACAAGTCAAGACATTGTGATGTCATTGGTTCTCTTCAAGAACGAAGGACGAGCAACAACAGCAAGATTATATTACATGCTCTTTGAAGGTTCTTTCAACTTTGATTGGCTGTTTCAGCATAAAAGCAGAATTGAGCACAGTTGGTATGACAAAGATCTGGGTTCTCAATTATGAGAAGTGATAGCCAAAAAAGCTGGTGTGGAGTGCATCAACAAAGACAGTGTCCAGAAGGGACACTCCCTCTGTACTCCAGTCCTGTCCTACCTGGAGTACCATTTTTGGTGCTAGCCAAACACATCTTTGGAGGGATATTGACAAACTGGCACATGTCCAGAAAAGAGTTATAAAGTATATTGATGGCTGACATGCGTGTACATATGTATGTGTATATGTATGTATGAGCATGTTTACAGTGTGTGTGCATATAGAGATACTATCTACTTTCATCTTTATACCAATCCTGTGAAGTAAATAAAACAGGCTTTACTATACCCATTTTAATAAATGAGGAGTTTGAATTGAGACTTGGGGCATCTAATCTGATTACATATCATTAAGAGTCAAAAGCACAATTCAAACCCAGGTCATCTTGACCTCAAGTCCTGAATTCTTTCTATGACATCAGATTGTCTTTCAGTTAAGGGAATTGACACTGTTTAGCCCAGAAAAGAGAGGACTTAGGTGGGAACATGAGTAGTGGCTGTAACATCTCCTCCCTCCCCTTTCTTGGCCAAGGGCTCCACCATTCTTCTTTCCAAGGTTTGCCACCTGGGAGTCATTCCTGGCTCTTCCCTATTCCTCCCCCCATCTCCCACCCAATTTAGTTCTGTATCTCAATTTCCCACAGCATCTCTTGCCCCTGCCCCCCCTTCTCTCTTCTTATACCATAACCACCCTAGTTCATCCCTTTATCATCCTGCCCCTAGACTCTTTCAATGGCCTCCTATTAACTCCCTGTCTCTAGTCTCTCCTCTCTTCAAATCATCCTAAACACAGCTGCTAAACTGTTATTCCTAAAGTACAGGTTTAATCATGTCACCCCCCTGCTCAAGTAACTTAAGTGGCTCCCACTTAATTCTAGCACCTGCCCTCTACTAATTATTTCAAATTTGTCCTGAATACAGTTTGTTTGTACATAGTCTTTTGCATGTTGTCTCCTTCATTAGCCTGTGAGTTCCTTAAGAGTAGGAAAGGTCTTTTACCTTTCCTCACATCCCCAGTTCTTAGCGCAGTGACTGGAACATAGTAGGAACTTGATAAATGAGAGTTGAGCAACTTCCGATTTTTTTCTAGGATAAATTATGAATCCTCTTGTTCGGCACTTAAAGTCGCCCGCCTTTTGGCTCTTGCCTCCTTTTGTATCCCTAGCACTTAGCCTGGCACATAGGAGATAATTAATAAATGTCTGTAGATTGACTGACTGATTAAGCCAGATGGAACTAGAGGGATGAGCGGGAATTACACAGAGAAAGACTTGGGCTGCGTAGAAGGCAGAACTTGCTGGCATTTAGAGCTGCTGCTCAATCAAGAGCTCTTATTAAACATTTACTACATGTCAATAACTGCTAAGCATGGGGGATATAAGGACAAAAGTGAAAATTCACCCTCAAGGAGCTTACACTCCAAAGAGAATGTTCCATTATCTAAAAGCGGAGAAGGAGATGCTTTCCCCAAGACTGAATGTCTCAAAGCAAAGGTTGGATAGCCCTTCCCAGGGACATTGTTGTAGGGATCACTGTACCTTTGACCTCCCTTCCAACTCTGATTCTCTAATTCAGCACTGCCTTCTCCCGACTCCTTAAAGTTCTAAACTGCTTTGGAAGGAGGAATATGTGAGATTCCTTATATTCCTTGCATGAGCAAGTTTATAAGACTCCTTGAAAGGAGAGACCAGAGTGACCTGGGGGATGTGGGTGCTTTGTGCTGGGGAGGGAAACATCAAGTAGATACTTGTCATCTCAGAATGGAACCATATCTGCTGAATGGAAGGAGACTGAGGCATAAGACGGGAAGATAGAAATGAGTCTCTGGCAATGCAAGCTCAGTAAATGTGTCTGAGAGCCTTGGTGAGAAGGAATTGAACTTTTGAAACACATCCATTTCTACATTTGGGGAAGGGGGAAGAGAGTAGCCCAAAAGGGAAAAGTATTTTAGTTTGTGGTATCTCCTGGAGATCTCTGGCATATCTCCACCACTGCTCAGCACAGAAAACCCCCTGATCTGGGAGTGCCCTTCAACCTTGAGTTTCCTTCCCCGGGGTCTGACTAGAAAGGCATGCAAGATGGTTAACATTTTAAAAGTGTCAGGATTTTGCGTGCTTCCATGGAATGAAAGACAGATGTCTTCTCTTTCCCTCACTCCACCCCACCCCCTCATTAAAAAGAGACCCAGCATGTTTAAAAGCTGATATATGTATTTTAAAACTTTAAATTGAAACCCTCGACGAACAAATGTAATTGCTTTGGTATGCCTTGTCCATACAGATGTACGGCAAACGTTCCACAGCTGTGTAAGGAGGCCCCGTTTGGCTAGGATGAAGGAATCCTCCCCCAAGTGCTAGCCAGGCGAAATTTGTCCAGTGAGAACCAAGGGGGGCAGATCTTGCCAGGGGTGCTACAAAGGCAATCAAATTCCTGAGATATGGGGATGGGTGATATTTGGTACTAATTGGTGATTTCAGAATTAGCAGTTAAGGAATTTCCGTTACAAAAACTCAAATGTGATATCTGTGAAACACTTAGCATAGTGCTTAACACAAAGTAGGTACTTAATAAGTGTTCCCTTGCTTTCCCTTCATGGAGGTAGATGGGCAGCTCTTCTGTAACCTAGTGAGAGTCTCTTGGGTCACTGAGAAGTTAAGTGACTTGCCCAGGGTCATATGTGCAATCTTCATGACAGGCAGAACTTGAACCCAGGCCTTCTGTACTCTATGACCAGCTTTCTAACCACTCACTTTTGTCTCTGTATCTCAGTGCCTTGTCTACAGCAAGCACTTACTTTACTTCAGTAATAAGAGTACTTACTTTTTATATGCATTAATTAATAATTATGTAATATATAATCATAATTAATGCTTGTTGATCAACTGATTGGCTGGTTGACTCTGCTATGTGACCTCTCAAGCTTATGAAAAACATATTTTAAATTCCTTTTCAAAGGTTTTTCATGACAGACAATGGTGTAGTGAAAGATTTCTTCTAGGACCTAAGTTGGAATCTTGGCTCTGCCACTTATCCCCTTAATGACTTTGGACAAGTCATTTCCTTTCCTTGGATCTGAATGTCCCCTATCTGATAAATGAAAGAGTTGAAGTAAAGGACCTCCAAAGTTTCTTTTCTACTCCAAATCTATGGTCCTGTAATCTCTGTGAGATAGGATGGCAATGTTTAGATTTCTGAGAGAGCTGGCATCTACCACAGATTCATCAAGATGTCTTTTTTGAGGGCCAACTCTCTGCAAGGCACTGAGACAGATTTTATTAACCCTCATTTCTCAAGAGCAGTGTAATAGTGATAAATATTGTTGTTTTTCAGTCATGTTTAACTCTCCATGAGCCTACTTGGGGTTTTCCTAGCAAAGATATTGAAGTTGTTTGCCATTTACTTCTCCAGCTCATTTTACAGATGAGGAAACTGAGGCAAATAGGGTTAAGTTGACTTGCCCAGAGTCATACAGCTAGTAAGTGTCTAAGGCCAGATTTGAACTCAGGAAGATGAATCTTCCTGACTGCTGGCCTGACACTCTGTGCACTATGGCACTACCTAGTCCTTCTAATGCCAGGCATACTTTCTGAATCATCACCAAAAAAAAAAAATGTTTGAGTACATTCTGTGTCATTTTGACTTTTATCAAATCTAGTTGAATTCTTTTTGAAAACAGTTGATACCATTTGTATCTTGCCAGGAACTCTGCTGACCAACATGCAATGTTAACAATGCTGTTGGATTTTGTAAAAGAAGAATCAGGTTTGGATCCTGGCCAGGATACTCATGGAATATATAGTCACTTAACCACTCTGACCATAGTTTCCCCCTTCTCTAAATGAAGATAGTAACAGTGGTATTAAATAGAGCTGGAGTTCCAAGATTCAAAGGTAAGGAAGAAGAAGGTACCAGGCATAGTGGAATGGCACCAGTACCAAGGCAATAAGGAAGGAAATGAGTTATCATATGTGGAAATACTAAGTGGACCAGTTTAGCTGGAATATACAGTGCCTGACTGATAGAGAAATAGCAAGTTAATGTGGAATATAGTTTAGAGCTATATTGTGAAAGGCCTAAGATGCCAAGCAAAGAAATTTGTATTATATTTTAGAAACAATAGTGAACTACTAAAACTTCTTGAGAAAGAGCGTGACATAGTCAGACTGTGCTTCAGAAATATCAATATAGGGGTGGCTAAATGGTACAGTGAATAGAGCACTGGACCTGGAGTCAGGAGGACCTGAGTTCAAATCCAGCCTCAGAACTTAACACAAAAAACTAGCTTGCGTGACCTTGGGCAAGTCGCTTAACCCCATTGCCCCACTTTTCCCCCTCCAAGGAAAGAAAGAAAGAAAGAAAGAAAGAAAGAAAGAAAGAAAGAAAGAAAGAAAGAAAGAAAGAAAAATGAAGTGGAAAAGGGAAAGACTTTAGACAGGGAAACCAATTAGGAAGCAATTGTAGCAGTTCAGATGAGAAATAATGAGGACTTGAACTAGAAGGGTTATAGAGTGAGAGGAAAGAAGCAAAAGAATATATGAGATAGTGGGGAGGTGAAATCAATAAGACTTGGCAACTGGAAACGAGGATGATCCATAGGTTATAAACCTAGGTGACTGGAAGAATAGTGGTACCCTCAACAGAAATGGGGAAGATGCCTATGGGTCATCCACTGGAAATATCCAACAAGCAGTTGATGTTGTAGGCCTGGAATTCAGGATAAAGATGAAAGATGCTGAGAGTTACCTATATAGAAATGATACTGGAATCTGTAGGAGCTGGTAAGATCAACTATTGGTTCAAGCTGGGGATAGATTAATGATAGCAGTTGATTTCCTTCCTTCTTTTTCTCAGTCCTCTCAAGCTCCCTTTCTTCCCTTTCACTTCCTCTGGGGACAATCCCTATAACAAATGAGCTCAAGCAACTGTACTGTGGACAAAGCAAGAAATTATTGGATCTAGGAAACCATTTTGATGTTTCTTCTGAGATAAAAAGAAATTCCATTTGATCCTTTAAGGAATCCAGTAGATGCTACCATTAACATCTGAGGACATAGGAAATTACTGAGTTCTAGCTCCAGAGAGGAGAGAGATCAGTCAGTAAAGAGATGATAAACTCATGATTACTGATTCCCATAATAAAAAAAAAATTTGAGAGAGAGGGAAGCAAGGAGAACCGAGAAAGATGAGTCGGTGATAAGAGCTGACAAAGATCAGGCTTTGCTCCTTTCATCATTTCAGTGAAACCCATCCTAGGCTTGACCAGATTAATGGGCTTTTAAAAGAATTCTTAGAGCATTATAGCTTTCCCCTTCGGTTTGTTGTTTTAAACTCCTGTCTGCCTCCTTGAAGTTACTGCTTCTTGAATACCTCAAAGTTCCACCATTTCATTCATGACAGGTTGCTACTATTAGCACAGATCCCTCCATGGCTTAATAAATTGCAGCAGCTAAAAACATCCTCGCCCATTGTTCATGAGCCTTTCCACGCTTATCTAGGTTGATCTTTCACTGGGCTCACACTCAAAGCTTTTCTAGCTTGGCAGGATTTTCCAGAGTTTGTGCTTTCCTGGAAAAGTCTCCATGAGCCCAGGGTTCCTGGTCATGCAATGCTGAAGCATCAGAATAATACTCAAATGGAGATTCTCTGTGATTACTGGCAGTAGGAACCCTTCCAAACCTTTCACGGATGGCTCTGTACTTGTTTTTAAGGGTGGTACAATTGGAGAGAAGCTGAGAAACTGCACCTTGTTCTCTAGCAGGTTTGGGAAGAGAGGTACCAGTGTGAATACACAGAATGTATATGAAGCTCAAGTTTCAGAGAGCATAAAGAAAGGGGCAAACATGGAGCTGGTACTGACAGAGAAAGTTTACACTGGCAGGAGCCACCAGTTATTTATGATGAATGCCAATCTAAGGAATTTGTATTTTATCCTAGAGACAACAGTGAGTTACTGAAACTTCTTGAGCAGAAGAGTGACAGTCAGATTGTGCTTTAGAAATACCAATAGGGCAACTGTGTGTGGAGAATGAAGTAGAAAGGGGAAAGATTGTAGATCAGGAATCCAATTAAGAGACAATTGTAATAGTTCAGAAGAGAAATAATGAGAACCTACACTAGGGAAGTTGTAGTATGAGTGGAAAGAAGGGGAAGAAGGAACAAGATGGTGGGGAGGTAAAATCTACAACGCTGGATAACTGGATAGGTTCTGGAGGGAATACGAATAAGTAAAAGAGATGATCCTTGCCCTCAAGAAGCTTATAATCTTACGGGGAGGACAGCGCACAAAAGAAAGCTGAAAGGTAGGGCAAGGGGGCCACCAGAGGGTACCTAGCACTTATGGGTGGTTAGGGCAGAATGATTAATCAAGGCACAGCATTTACCTAGACAGAGGGAACAGAGATACAGCTCAAGTGCAAAACCCAGAACCACTTATTGAGTGAGTACAGCACACCCATGGAGGAGCAGTAGGCCTAGTCTGGGCTGTTCCAAAGACTGGGCTTTAGGGAGTGGTTTATATGGTTTTAAAACCATATAAGGATACAGGAAAATAGGAGGAATGCAGAGTACTTGGAACCAGGATGCTTGTGCAAGCTCTGTCCGTTTGGGACCTGTATGAACCAGTTTGAGCTAGCCCTGTGGTTGTTGGCACAGCCAAGGTATTCTGGGTTCACCAGGTGAACCACAAAGGACCACTGGTATGTCAAACTTGAGCAACATTCATTTTGCCTCCTGATTGGCTGATTCTGATTCCCAGGTTATTTCAACCTCTCCTGCATAATAAGGGAGCTCAAGCAAATCAAGGTGATTAGTAAACTCATTGTTCATTCTATTTCCACAGGGGGAAAAGTAAGGAGGACCAGAGAGCTCAAGAATGTTGTTCCTTAGAGTAGAAGCCAAGCAGAGCAGCTGATGGGAAATGGAGCTACCAGTTACATCACTAAAACTTTTTTTAAGTCAAGTATAAGAAAAGTTATTATCTGACACCCAGCAACAATAATGTCAATTTCCCCTCAAGGGCATTTCAGAGTTTGAAGGAAGCTTGGAAACTTCTAGTAACAACCCATTCCTGTTGGGGAATCCCTGACAAGGGTTTATCTAGCCTTTGCCTGAAGAATTCTATTGAAAGGGAACCTTGAGGCAGCCATTCCACTCTGGTGCCAATCTAATTATTAAGAAGCTTTACTTTATCTGAAGCAAAAACAAAACCGAACAAACAAAAACACCACTACCTCTTTGCAACTACAGCCCTTAGTTCTGAATCCCTCCTCCACATAGCAGCATTGCAAATACTTGAAGACAGCTGTCATGCCCTCCCTCAATCTTCTCTCTTCCAGGTCCAAATCTTCAACCAGTGTTGATATGGTCTGGTTACAAAAACTCCCACGATCCTAGCTATCCTCCTGAGAATGCCCTCCATCAATGTCTTTGTCAATGTCCTTCCTAAAATATGGTGTCCCAAATACTCCAGATGCAGCCTGATGACTGAATATTCCACCCAGAGACCTGTGTGTCCAATTTTCTGACCTATATACCTCTCTAACTGCAACCCAAAATTGTGTTAGCTTTTTAGCTGCCATGTCATCATTGGGCTTATGTTGAACCTTAAATCCACTAAGATCCTTGCCTCTTTTTTTACATGCCATCTTATCGCACCATATATCTTGTGCTCTATGCTTATGTAGATCTATTTTGTTGATCCTGATCTAGGACTTTCCACGTATCCCTTTTAAAGAACTGCCAAATGGTGTGCTGAAATTCAGTTAAGATATATCCACAAAATTTCTCTGATCTACTAGTCTGGTAACCTGGTCAGAAATGGAAATCAGATTAGTTTGGTGTGGCATATCCTTGATGAAGTTCTGTTGACTAGAAGTGATCATTGCTTCTCTTTTTAAATAAACACTCAGAAACCATCCCTTCAATAATGAATCCTAGAATTTTTTCAGGAATCAAATCAAGCTCACCAGTCTATCATTTATAGATTCTACCCTCTTCCTTTTTTCAAAAAATGAACTTTAGGGCATCGGTAGACAGTCCTGGGCACCTCTCCTAAGTTTCCATGAATTTTCAGGTATCACTGACAGCACAGTAGTCACATCTGCTATGTCCTTGGATATAGTATGAGCCTGGTGACTTTAATTCAGTGAGGACAAATAAGTTCTATCTTACCATCTCCTCACATCTCTTGGACTTCAATCCTGCCAACCACTCGTGTTCTATCCTTTCCCGTTTAAATATTATTCTTCTTGTCAGGAAACAGCAGAAACAAAATCAGAGATGAGCAGTTATGCCTTCTCTCTGCTGTCTGTTTTCATCCATCAACACTGAGTCCTTTTCCTTCTGTGGAGGTGGGAGTGGAGGACAGAGAAGGGCTATATTTTCCCTTTCTTGATGTGAGTAATGCCATTTTAGACTAACCCTCCATTTCCATGTTAAGTGGGCAGTCACGTCTAATTTCTGTCTTGCCTTCCTGTCACATACTCAATCTGTTGTCAAATCTTGACTTTACCACCTTCACAACATCTCTAGTTTATTTCCCCTTCTCTCTTCTCAGACACTAACCTCCTAGTGTAGGTCCTCATTTCCTTTTGTCTTGGACTATTCCAACAGCTTTCTTCTTGGTCTCCCTACCTCAAATCTTTCCCCACCCAATCCATCCTCTACTCAGATGCCAAAGTGCTTCTCCTAAAAGGCAAGTCTGACTATAACCCACACACACACACACACACACACACACACACACACACACACACACCTACCTCAATAAACTTCCATGACTCCTTATTGCATGATCAAATATAAAATCTTTTGTTTGGCATTCAAAGCTCTTCATAACCTGGACCCTTCCTGTCCTGTGGGACCTCTTGACTTTACCCTCCTCCCCATACTCTATGATCCAGCTACACTAGCCAATTTGCAGTTCATCACACAATGACCCTTTATCTCCCATCTCTGTGCATTTTCCTTGGCCGCCCCCCATATCTGGAAGAATTCTCCTCTTCACCTCTGACTTCTATCTTCCCTAGCTTCCTTAAAGAATTTGCTCATATCCCACATTCTACATAGCTTTCTCAATTTCCTCTACTGCTAATCCCTTCTCTCTGAGATTACCTCCCATTTATGCTTTATCTATGTCGTTTGTATATGGTTACTTGCATGTTGTCTCCCTTGTTATAACGCCAGGCAGTCAGTCAATAAGCATTTACCCAGTGCAGACTTTGTGCCAGTCCCTGTGCTGAGTGCTGAAGAAGATACAAAGACAGGGTAGAAACAGTCCCCACCCCCAAGGAATTCACAGTAAAATGCAGGAAACAACATGCAAACAACTGTGTATCAACAAGCAATAGACAGGATAAATCTGAAATAGCCAAGAAAGGGAAGGCGCTGGGATGTGAGCTCTTTGAAGGCAGGAAGTGTTTTTGTCTTTCTTTGTATCCTCAGCACTGATCGTGGTGTGTGACACATTGTACCTACTTAATGAATGGTCACTAATTGATTGACTAACAGACTTTCTTCACCTCAATTTTTCCATAAGGACAACCAAAAGACAGATTCTACTCCATCTTAGATCCCTAAGGCCAATGAAAAACTTGTTCAGTTGTGTCCAACTCTTCATGACCACATTTAGGGTTTTCTTGGCAAAGATACTGGAGTAGTTTTATTTCCTTCTCCAACTCATTTTACAGATGAGTGAACTAAGGAAAACAGGATTAAGTGACTTGCTCTGGGTCACACAGTAAAAAATGTCTGAGGCTGGATTTGAACTCAATAAGTCTTCCTGACTTGTGGACCAGCACTCTACCCACTGTGCCACCTAGGTGCCTAACAGATCAGAAAGTTTTGCTTCCCCTCCCTCACAATAAACCATCCCCAAGGCCAAGACTGACGTATTAAGAACTGCCCTGGCTATGTGTTTTCTGAGTTCTGTAAGTACCTAAGGGAAGTGGCTCATTTTGAGAAGCTTCCATGCTCTTTACTGACACACTATGTACCAGCAGCTGCTTTTCCTGCCTTGGCTTGTGACAAATATATGGAATAAAGCCTTATTGACTTGAATTCAAAATTATAACAAAATGGCTTTTCTCATACAATGTTCCTTTGATCTTTCTTTTGCCTTCAACATAGCATTTTTGTTTTTAGCATTCCTCAGTAGACACAGCTCATTCTGGAATTTAGCCCTCCCTGCAGAAGTCTTCTTAAAGGACTACACCTCACATCTGTACATTCATCCTCCATTAGCTACCCTGGTCTCCATCTTCTGCACATCATTTTTTTTTTCAGTTGAGGAGTGACATGATCAGAATAGCATATTAAGAAAGATTACTTGGGTAGCAACATCTACAGTGTAAAGGTTAGGAAGAGGAATAGACTAAAAGCAGAAAGACATGTTAGGAGGTCATTATTGTAGTCTGAGGTCCTGAGCTAGACTAGTTCCTGAGGGAGGGGGAAGAGGAATGGCTGAATGTGAAAGGGACTTTGAGGCAGAAATACTTGGGCTTGACAACTGAGTGAATATGTGGCATGAGGGAGGAGGGTGACCTGAAGAGCCTCGCAATATTCTGAGACTGGGAAGATGGTGATACTATTAGGAAGAATAGAGATGTTAGCAGGTTTAGAGGGAAAAGATGATGAATTCAGTTTTAAATATGTTAATTCTGAGCTACCAGCAGGCTAGCCAGGTAGAGGTTGTGATGAAGGTGATAATTATTAGCTGATATATATCCCTTTAAGATTTGCAAAACACTTTACATGTACTTTCTCAATTGATTTTCATGACAGCCCTGTGAAATAGGTGCTATAAGAATCTTCATTTTATAGTTAAGGAAAATAGGTTCAGAAAAATTAAATGGCCTGCCTAACTAGCAAGGGTTTAAGGTAGGAACTGAACCCAGATCTTTCTAACAGCAAGGCCATCACTCCATTCACCATCTAAGACTCACTGGCCACCGCCCAGGAAGTTGAAAATAAGAGACTAGAACACTGTCAAGAGATTAGGGGTGTTGTTGTTCAGTTATTTCAGTCAAGCCCAACTCTCCATGACCCCGTTTGGGGTTTTCTTGGCAAAGATGCTAGAGTGGTTTGGTATTTCCTTCTCCAACTCATTTTACAGATGGTATCTAGGTAGGTAGATAGATAGATAGATAGATAGATAGATGGATAGATGGATGGATGGATAGATGGATGGATGGATAGATGGATGGACAGACGGACAGGTAGATAGATAGATAGATAGATAGATAGATAGATAGATAGATAGACAGATAGATGAATAGATAGATAGGTGATTGAGGAAAACTGAGCATATTTGCAAGCTGAGGGAAAGAACTCAGAAGAAGTAGAGAGACATACAAGTAGGTCCCAGACAGGTAAAACCCTGCAAACAACATGAACCCCCTAACAATTTCAATCAATGAACAAATAAATTTCAAATAAATGTCTATGGGATATGGAGAAAATATAAGCCAGAGCCCTTGTCCTCAAGGCACTTATGACTTAGCTGGTGTGGGTATATCTGGTTTATTTTCATGAATAACCCAAGGCTGCCCTGAACGATTATGTAAAGGCTAAAATGAACGTGTAGAGACAGGGGATCCATGTGCCAGGGTCAGCATTGTGAGATGTCACAAGCCTGCTGGATGACAAATGCTCCCAGTGTGGGAAGTTTAGAAGCTCATGGCAGAGATGGAAGAAAGCCACAGAGAAATGGAAGGGAGTGAGAGGAAAATGGACTTGGAGCCAGGAAGCTTTCCCTGGCCTGTATTTCACTCCTGTCACTTCTAATAGGAGGCTCCCTTCCCCTTCCCCCAACTTGTTGGAAGCAACACGCCTTCATCAATGCCTTAGCAGGAACACCTCCCAGGACCTTGAAGCTTCAACATGGGAGTTTTCCAGGCAACCAGGGTTCCAATGCCCCCAATACCACAGTGCCAAGATGAAGTGAAAAATGATACTGAGAAACATTTTGTGGAAAGTGGTCTCATGCTCTGCCATGAATAAATGGGAGCAGGGACTGGGGAGTCACCACCAGAGAGATGGAGGAATGTCTAGGAAGGTACAAACAGTGCTCTAGACTCTGCCAGGTCAGGCCTAAGAAGGGACCCATTTATAAAGGCTAACCTCTTTCAAAGACCACCATAGGAGTATGCCAAAATGTTCCCTTTCTACTGGATTAGGGAGACAGGATGGTAAACTAGGAATGACCTAGCGCTCCCAGGGAAACGAAGAAGATGGTAAACAGTCAGGGGTGGATGTTAGGAAACTTCTACATGAATTAACCCTTCATTGTCTACCTTGGCCTTTATTTTAGATCAATGCCCTTTGGCATTATGATGATTATTGTTGTTCAGTTGTTTTTCAGTTATGTCCAATTCTTCTTGACCCCATTTGGGGTTTTCATGGCAAAGATATTGGAGTGGTTTGCCATTTCTTCTCTAGCTCATTTTATAGATGAGGAAACTGAGGGGGTAAATGACTTGCCCAGGGTCACAGAGCCAGGAAGCATCTTAGGGTGGATTTGAACTCAGATCTTCCTGACTCCAGGTCTAGCATTCTATCCACTGCTCCACCTTGCCACCATTATTATAATGCCATGAACTTAATTCTGGCTGCTCAGGAGAGATCTAGAGGGAAACAGGGGGGCTTGTGAGTAGTAGTTTTGAGTTTTTACTGATGGGTGTATCATAGATTAGAACTCAAAGGCACTTTATAGATTATGGGTCCTAAATCCCTCATTTTACAAATAAGAAAATTGAGGAAGAAGGAAATATGCATTGATGAAATACCTGCTATGTGTCAGACACTGTGTTGAGAACCTTACAAAGATTATCTCCCTGTGACTTTGGGAGTAAGTAGCAGAGCTGGAATTTGAACCCCAGGCCTCTGACTCCAAATTAGCACTCTGAACAGTGCCCAGAAGGATGGACAGGGATTGCTAATCATAAGAACATGGTAGCCTCTCAGCTATTTGAGGACAGCTTTCATATCTTTCCTGCCTCCACTAAACATTTCCAGTTTCTTCAGCTGACCCTTAAGCTATGGTTTTAAATCCCCTTCACTACCCCAACCACCTGACTTTCCTAAAATCCTCCCAGAACTGAACACAATACTCCAGATCATCTCATCAGGGCAGACTACACCAGGAATATAATGCCCTTTAAAAAAAAATATGCTACTATTATAACAACTCAAAAGTACATTAGTTTTTGGCAGGGAGAGTTGCGGGGGGAGGTTGGGGGTTTTTTTTGTCTGTTTGGGATTTTTTTGGCTATCTTGTCACATTGTTGACTTACATTAGCCTTATTCAGTTGTTTCAGTCATATCCAATTCTTCATAACCCCATTTGGGATTTTTCTTGTTAAAGATACTGAAGTGGTTTGCCATTTCCTTTTCCAGATCATTTTACAGATGAGGAACTGAGACAAACAGGGTCAAGTGACTTGCTCAGGTTCGAACAGCTGCTAAGTGTCTGAGGCCAGATTTGAATTCATGACAATTAGTCTTCCTGACTTCAAACCTGGCACTCTGTCCACTGTACTGCCTAGCTGCCACACTATTGACCTTACAGACTACTAAATAGTCATTTCAAAATTTGAGTCCCTGGATCTATTATGATACTATTTAATAATTTGATTGATTCCTGGTTTCTTAAAACAAAACCCCATCCTTTTTATATTGACTACTTTATAGTCACATTTCCTCTATCCTGTACTTGGGCTGTTGATTTTTTGAACCTATGTTCAGAATTTTACATTTGTCTTAAGAAATTAGGAATCAATCAAACTATTAAATTTTATCCTTTCTGTAATAGCAAAGAATCAAAAACAAAATAGATAATTATTGATTGGGGAAATGGCTAAATAAGTTGTGATCCATGGATACAATGGAATTTTGCAATCTTAAAGAAACAGTGAATATGATGACTACAGAGAAATATGGGAAATTCCATAAAAACTGATCCAAAGTGAAGTAAGCAGAACCAGGACAACAACATACACAATGAATTCAATAATGTGAATAGGACAATAACAATAAAAAATGAAAATGAATTCTGTGAAATAATAATGACTCAAAATGATATTGGAATATACTTTCCCCTCTTTGCACATGTTGGGGACACTGGGTGTAGCACACTGCTTACAGTGACAGACTTGGCTGATTTGTTGGTTGGTTTTCCCTATGGATTTTTTAAATTCTTTGTTAGGGAAACAAATGAGTGAATCTAGGCCTTACCCTAAAGTGAGTGTCCCCAATCTATCTTTTTGTGAGACACAACTACTTTTCCATTCCCTGAAAAATTGAAATTGGTAAGAGTGCATCCTGGTACATGGTGAACCCTGACTCCCTTTGCAGAGTTGCAGCACTTATGTTGCCCAGGAATCCACTCAAGAAGAGCAACATGGGCACAAGAAAGAGCATGGTGGCAGGCAACTGACTTGGGACCCTATGAAATAAGGCTGTTTCTCTTGTTAGCGTTCTATCAGTCAACACTGACCTCCCAGCTGGAGACCCCTGATCTAAAGCAGAAGTCCTCAAATCATGTATCATGAGGGTTTTCCAACTGCTCCTAGTAGTGCTGACCATCAGAGAATCCTATAATCTCAAAACTGGAAAGTAGCTCACCTTCCTCCTAGTCCAAACCACAACTAAAAAAAAATCTTTCCTGTAACACCCCTGGCAAAAGATGGTCATATGATAGTGCTAGGCTTTAGTTTCTGGAAAAAACTGACAATTTTACCAGGCTATTTCTTGTTGAGGACTTATCTAAAGTAGGGACTTTCTTATTCCTTCTGGTGTCCTGCTTTTATAATAATAATCATTGCTAACTTAATATAATAATAATAACTGATGTTGCTAAAGTTCTTTAAAGTTTACAAAGCATTTTCCTTATAACAACCCTGAGAGGTAGGTGGTATGACTTATGATTCCCATTTTGCTAATGAGGAAACCAAGTGTGACTTGCCCAGGACCAGAGTAAGTATCCAAGCAATGACTGGAGGCCAGTTCTTCTGGATTTAAGATCAACATGCTTCACACTATCCTAACCTGTCATTTTCATGGAAAAACAGGGGTTGGCTAGGGGGTAGGATTAGGTAATCTGGGAGACCATTGGCCTTGCCATAGCAGTAGGTAGGATCAAGGATTCTGAATACGGCTGTTGTAAAACAAAGCAAACAAAGTCCAATGTTTCAGAGGATGAGAAATGATCAACTTCCTTTCTCTCCTGGTTTGATTAAAAATGAGAAGGGAGAACACCATCCAAGTGGAATTGTGCAATGTGGCCATGTTGTTGTCAAGGAGAATCATTAAGAAGATAGATGTTCATAATGAACCCGAGAAGGATCACAGAGCTACTCATTATTATGGGTTCAAATTGCTAATTATTCGTTTATCTGCAGTTGCTAGTCCAAGATCCCCAGCCCTACGTGGCCACCAGTGGGTGTCATTCCAGACTTTGGCCAAGAGGGGGCTGTCAGAGTATAAGACCAGAATCTCAGGACTGGGGACAAGGTATTTTTAAAGCATTAAATACATATTAAAGTTGATTAGAACTCAATGCACCATAAAATCTCTTTCAAGTCAGAGAAATGCCTTCAGCTACAGATTTTTTTTTCTTTCCAAAAGAAACCTCCCAAGTATTAAGGGAGGATTGGAAAAATTAGATTAGGGTTTACTAGGGGGAAAATATGGTGTTCCAAAGCTGGGAGAAACAATTTGTAGGTGGTACTAGCTTTTCCTGTAAATATTTAAAATATGGAATCCAAGACCCCAGAGAGGGAGGCAAGTCTGGGAACCAAATTAAGGGAGATAGGATTTGAATTTCAGGACATATAGATATGCATGACACTAAATGGGAATGTATGTCACTTTAAAAAGCTGCTCCTCATATTTTTTTTAAGTAATTTAAACCCTATTTACATTTCAGAGCAAACAGCATATTGTTTTCATTAGGGGGAAATAAGCACTCATGTTTACCTTATGTTGCCTTCAAAATATTTGCATTTCAAAGCCTTCAGAGTCTTAAGTTTGAAGCTGTTCAAAACAGGGCACCTGGGCTTCTCCCAGATGGGCCAGATTGACAAAAGAAATTTGTACCACCCCTGTCACAGTGGAATCAAGAAAGATTAGGGTCCCTTTAAGACCTACTGATCCCTTTCTGCTGGGAAGGTCTTCAAGAGCAGGGATTCTCTGTTCTTTCAGATGAGTATAACCCCAATGGGGATGGAACAGGGCATTCTTGGCCAATTTGGGCGCATCCTGTTGGAACTCAAGGACCTGGTTCACCTCTCAACAAATTAGTGAGGTGGTATGAAGTCTTTCTTTGGAAGCCAATGTGGTAGTGACAAGAGTGTTGGATTTAGCATAGGGGGGCTTGGATTCAAATCCTGGTACATTGCTTTACTCCCCATTTGACCCTAGGCAAATAATTTAACCATTCTGAGCCTCAATTTCCCCCATCTATAAAAAGAGAGGACCGAATTAAATTATCTCTAAGGAGCCTTCTAGCTCTAAAATCTGAGACCCTACAATATCTGGAATGGACCATTTCTACTCACTTTTCACAATTCATGGTGCTCCTTCTCCATTACCCCTTGCCAAGAGCAACATGGTAGAATGGAAAAGATGGTAACCTTTGGAATCAGAGTTCTAGTTCTTCTGATTACAACCTGTGTGATCATGGGGAAGGCACAGCTTCTCCGAGTCTCACCCAGAAAGTGACAGCAGTGGATTACATGACTCCTGAGGTCCTTTCTACCTCTGAATCTCTGATCTTTAGAGGCTTCTCCCCTTCCTTCCCTAACTGCCCATCAAGAAAGGTCTTTCAATGATGCATGTGAAGCTTAGTCAGTTTGAGTGAATGGTTCACATCCCAGAAGCACTTGTGTTTTAAGCCTCATCTGTAACTGTGGGATGAAGGTCCCTGTGAGTAGTTGGGGGCAGGAGAAAACCCCATCTTATGCTTTTGATGTCCCAGTACATAGGTAACTGGTTATTCACCCCTAGTCTGTTGTAATAAATATGACATTTATATGGTGTTTTACATGTAGTATCTCACATCATTTGAGTGTGAGATTCAAATGAACCTCATGACAAGCCTGTGAGAGGCAGGTGATGTTATACCTATTTTACAGATCATGGATCCTGAGACTGACAAGTTAAATGACTAACCTATCATCACACAGCTAGGTTTCACAGGCAGAATTTGAACTCAAGTCTCTTCTGACCCCAAGTCAATCGGTACCATATTGCCTCCCTGGGTCTGGCACCTCTTATAAAATCTCTTCCGAATGCCTAAGGATGTGAGGTTGAGAAGTGACCGGACCAACAGGCCCCTGGGATGCCTCAGACGACTTTGGAGCTACCTTGTCCCTACCAGAGTCAGGAGCAGTCAGGGGCTCCTCACAGGATCACAAATTTAAAGTTGAGAGGGACATCAAGGGTCATTTAGTTCTACCATTTCCTTTCACAGATGAGGAACAGAGCTTTAGGGAGTAGAACTGATTTGCCCAGGGTAGGACACACAATGAGACAAAGGCAGAATTTGAACCCAGGTCCCCTGACCCAAAGTCAGTGTTCTCTCCACTATATGGTGATATTTCTCCCCATACTGAGGGAGACTAGCACAAAAAGGTTGGCCACCAATGGGATTCACGTAGTTTTGGTCTTGGTGAGGTGACTGATGGGGAAGGAAAGAAGGGGGAGAGAAGGAGAGGGAGTCGCGGCATTGATTTCTCCCACTGAGGCTAGAGCAGTGTGGCTTCAGGAATGTCCCACTGAGTGCATGGGAAGGGATTCTCTGCATCCAGGGAACCAGGGGAAACTCGGCGGGCCAGCCCGGCAAGCAGCATCGCAGATGTATGGGATCTTGCCAGCTGCCCTGGACGGATGGTTGCCATGTGTGTGTGTGTTTATGTGTGTCTGCATATGTGGGGTACGTGTTATATGTGTTTGTGTGGTGTGTCTGCATATGTGGGGTACATGTTGTATGTGTTTGTGTGTATTCCCATGTTATGTACTGTGTTGTGTGTACATGTGTATGCTTGTGTGTGTGTGCTCTGTGGTTTGGTCTGGGCATGCTGTGTGTCTGTGTGCATTTGTGTTTGAGTATTTATGCATTGTTTGTCTTTATACATGTATGTATGTGCGCTTTGTGTTTGTGTGTGTTTTGTACATGTGTGTTTGTTCATATATGTAAGTATTGATTGTGCATGTGTATATATATTTGTGTGTTTCTGCACTGGCATTTGTGTGTTTGTGTATGTGTGTGTATGTTTGTGTGTGTGTTTTCCATGTGTTTAGGTTTTTAATTATGGGTGTGAGTGTGTTTATGTATATGCATTTGTCTGTATATATGCTCATGTATGTGTGTTTTCTGTATGTCTATGTGTATGTTTAAGTGTGTGTGTCTGTGGCATTTATGTGTATTGTGCTTTTGTGCACATATACATATGCATTTACATGAAAGTTTGGGTATGTGTGTTTGTGTGTATGTTTATTTGTATGTGTATGTGTGTCCTTTGTGTGTTTGTGTACGTGTTTGTATATCTGTGTGAGCATATTATGAATTTGTGTGTGTGTGTGTGTGTGTGTGTGTGTGTGTGTGTGTGTGTGTGTTGAAACCCATTCCTGCCAGAGTAGCTCCACCAATCTCAGGACTTTTCTTCACGCCATCCCCAAAGGTTTTGGTTCCAGTGCTATACACTGATCCCAAGTTGATTCCCCCAACAGTCCCTCGGCCATGCCTGTCTTTGTCCTAGGCAAGTCTGTTTTTCCTATTCAAGATTTCCAGGAAATATGACCGCAAGCTGTAGTTTCATTGAACTCATAGCTAGAAAATAAGATAGAAAGGACATGATCCTAGCAACTCCTTTAATGAAGGAGGAAATGGAGGTCCTGGACGTGCCGGGACTCCCTCTGGATCTGACTCTGAGCCCAAGTCTTATGGGCCTCCAAAGTGATCATCATTGATCCCCCTCTGCTGTGTGGCCAAAGGGCCCCCCCGGGGCTGTCAGTGGAACAAGCCTCCAAGAGAACATTTGATGTTGGCTCTGCCTTCACTTAATGTTACCCTCTTTGCTACAGTATCCAGGGCATGTTTAGATGTGGCCATGTGATTCACTCCCTGGATTTCAAGAGCAGTAGCCAGTTTCATGTTTTGGGTTCCCCTCTATTACCTAACACAGGACCATGGGCACAATAAGTGCATGATGTGAAGAAAAAAGACACAAAGAGATCTATGCGACCAAAAATGCCTATCAGCTACATAAAATGGAGAGGACAGTAGGGTGAGAAGAAAGAGTGGAGGAAAGAAAAAAAGAAAGAAAGCCAATGGAAGGAAGGGAGGAAGGAAGGGAGGGAGGAATGGAGGGAGGAAGAAAGGCAGGAAGGAAGGAAGGGAGGGAGGGAGGGAGGAAGGAAGGAAGGAAAGAAGGAAGGCAGGGAGAGAGGGAGGGAGGGAGGGAGGAGGGAAGGTAAGGAGGGAGGAAGGAAGGAAGGAGCGAGGAAGGAAGGAAGGAGCGAGGAAGGAAGGAAGGAAGGATTTCATCCTCACACAACTCTGGGAGGCAAGTCCTATTATTATCACAGTTCTAGAGCTGAAGAAACAGAGGAAGGCAGAAGTAAAGTGACTTGCCTAAGGTCACAAAGCTAGTGTCTGAAAAGCATGTTTGCCTGCTGTTTATTGATTTGTGGGTTTCCACCTTATTCAAAGAGAAGGGTTTCTGGGATATTTTCCTCCTTTTTCATGTTTATTTGTAGGAGGGACTGAAGAATCATGGGAGTTAGGAGCCTAGAGAAAGGGGAAAGCCTGGGAACTTTTGAGCTGAAAAGAGTAGAGGGATTTCAGGGGTGCAGACACACCAGACAATCTCAAAGGAAAGGAAATTCTATGCTGAATTAAGTATCATCATGAGCATTTTGGGTTTTGTCTGGTCTGTTGATTGGCCTAATCTTAGGCAGCTACACAGTGCAGTGGATACAATGGTCACCCTGAAGTCAGAAGACCTGAATTCAAATCTGATCTCAGACACTTCCTACATGACCTTAAGCTAGTCACTTGATGTCTATTTGTCTCAGTTTCCTCATCTGTAAAATGGAGATAATAATAGCACCTATCTCACTGCTGGGTGGTACAGTGAGTAGAGCATTATGTCTGAAGTCAAGAAGCCCTGAGCTCAAATCCTGTCTCAGATACTTACTAGTGTGTGACCTTGGGCAAGTCAACCTCTGTCTGCCTCAGTTTCCTCAGAGATAAGATGGGAATGATAAGATTCCATGGATCTCAATTTGACTGCAGTTGGGGAAGGTAGACTCCATGCCAAGTTAGACTTATATGATCTTTAACGTCTTTGGAAAAGGAAAGGGGATGAACATTTATGAAGCAGTTTACCACCTAACTCCCTGGGCTGTAGGGAGGATCAAATGAAATATCTGTGAGAAGCACTTAGTGCCTGGCACATAGTAGGTGCTGGATAAATGCCAACTGTTATTCTCCTCCTGGACAGAATTTGCAGTTACCCGACATAACCCCGGGGCTGCTGAATTTATCCACTCTCCATTTCCTCCCCCTCCAGTCTGGTGAACAGGCACCTCTTACTTCTGGGAGTTTCTGGTGCTCTTAAATCTTGTTTATTTGTTATCTGTATCTATATAATGGGCTTTGTCTCTAGATAAAGATTTGTTTTTTTATCGAATTCTGAGCAAATTGCCTATAAATGAGTGAACCAAATTGGGGGAAGGGGGAGGACAAAAGGAAACATTAGCCTGAAGCTTAACCACCAGCCTATGCTGATGCTCTCTTCAATCCTCTAGAAACACAAAGAGAGGTTTCATTTATTTTTGTCAATGGTTATTAAGCTCATAAACAAATAGAAAAAGGAGCTGTTATTTCCTTAGTGTGAGACATGCCTCCCTCCAGTACGGATCTCAGCAATTTAAGGGACTTGCTTGCCTTGGACAATCATGTGACTTGCTCATGGTCACAGTGGCGTCTGAGGTGGGCCTCCAAACCCAGATTTTACCCACTATGGCACACTGCCTCTACCTACTAAGCTAATATTTTTTCATTTAGTGCTTAAAAATAGTTTTTTACTTCACCACTACCATATTACCAGTTCTACCATGGGGTGATATATTTTGTTTCTCCTTTTATCTTTCTAGAGATGCTGCAGAAAAGTAAGATCTACCATTCACCTGAAAATTGATAAGCATGCAGTCAATGACCATCACGTGTATTTTTTTTTCTGGTAGCATTACCAACAATAGAAGCTGAGGGGTCTCAGGACAAGAAGTAAGTAATGCCAATCAGGAAACAGCAAGTATCACTTGAGTATAGGAACACACCCATGGTGAGGGGATGGGAAAAAATGGAGGTGGGGGAAGTAATTGATGAAATAGTAGACTATCTTCCTAAGATAAGAAAGAAACTAGATGGTTCTGTGGGTAAAAGAAATAGAGGAAGCTCCAACTGGTTGGGCTATGTAGTCTCAGTATGAAATGGAACTCAGGCTGTTGTTGGATTGTCGAGCAAGAAGAACCCAAATAGAGCCAAGAGGCTACTCTACGACTTCCACTTCAACTGTATTTGCTTTCCTTGACTTGAAAATGGAGGGATTCTTGCCAACTCCCCCAATGTCAGAACTTTCTCAGGATCTCTAGCCATAGACTACCTACTCACCACATCACTGATACAGAAAAATATGTGCATTAAAATACTCAGACATGGGAATTCTGGAAATATATCTATATAAACACTAACAAGGAGGTTCATTTGAATTTCTTGATTACCAGCAAGAGTGTCTTTTTTTTATTCCCAAGAAGGGAGCCAATTTGTATCCTTAGATTGACTCACGAGGCCTAAATGAAACCACTGTCTATAACTGAGACTTACTTCCATGGATCTGAAGTTGACTATAGTTGAGAAAGGAAGACTCCATGCCAAGCTAGACTTATAGGATCTTTAAACCTCTTTGGAAAAAGGAAGGGAATAAACAATTATGTAGCACCTACTAAATATTGGTTTTGTTTGTTCTTCATTTTCAGAGAGGACCTACGACACCATGGGTGATGTCTTGACTTATGCATGAACTGGATTTAAGAGAGGCAGAGTTACCTGAAGCTGTCAGTCTCACTCTTTCTTCCTGAGCCATTGAAGTCCAACTGGTAAGACAAAAGTCAAGATGGCTGGCAATGACCTAGGATGCAGTGGATGACCTTGGCGTCTTCAATGCCTGACAACACCCTAAACGCTCCACAGCTCCTGCTTCAGCCATCTTCATGGCCATTGGAACAAATTGTTCTCATGTGCCCAATCTGCTGGGGGAAGTATTCACATGGTTGGAATAGACATCCTCCAAACTCACCAACAAGTCTGAGATCTGTTGGTGACTCTCAACCTGATATAGCCCATCTGCTGAGATGGTATGGTCACCATGCATGAAGTCACAGATGGGAGTTGCCTGTCTGCTAGGCATTATACTAAAAGCCTTACGAGTATTATCCTACTTGATCCTTACAATGATCCTATGAGGTAGAGGCTATTATTACCCACATTTTACAGTTAAGGAATCTGAGACAGGTTAAGTGACTTGTCCACAGTCACATAGCTAGAAAGTGACTAAGGCAGAATTTGAACTCGGGTCTTCCTGACTCCAGACCCAACACTAATTACTACACCACCTAGTTTCCTTCCAAACATGAATCAGACATCATGAATACATGTTTACATCTTTGGGGTTGGCTAACACCTATAAACTTCCAACATTTGATTACTGAAATCGGATGTATCTTATGGATCTATATGTTGGGCCCTACTTTGCCAACCTTCTCATAATTTTTCCCAATATGAACAGGAGCCTGCCACACAGGCCTGAGAAGTAATCATTTGGTTGCTTTGCCATAGTTTATATTACAAAGCTAAGAAATACATCTTCCTCCATGGACCTAATGTACGTTGTTTTTTTTTTTTTTTTGGTTTTTGGAGGGCAATTGGGGTTAAGTGACTTGCCCAAGGTCACATGGCTAGTTTTTTGTGTTAAGTGTCTGAGGCCAGATTTGAACTCAGGTCCTCCTGACTCCAGGGCCGGTGCTCTACTCACTGTACCACCTAACCACCCTAACCCAATGTACATTTAGACCAAACAAAATTGGGTTCCTTCCAGGAGTTAAAATGTGGAAGTGTTTCTTAAGACTGGAAAATTTTTATGAACAGTAACTAGCTATCCTAGAGAGTTCAAGGCTGATCAAATAATTGGTGAGAAAGAGATGCTTCAAGGGGATATGCCAACCATGATAGGTCCTCTCTGACATAGAAGCAAGGCTCATGTCAACTTCCTCCCTACATCACTTAAAACCAAGCTGGCTTATTTTTGTGAAGATAGATAGATGCCTTTGGGGATGATTATTAGGGCAACCTCTGCTTAAAATTTATCAGAAAGGGAAGACAAGTCAATGTCTGAGGCTTCTTTTTTCCCAGTGAAATATTACTCCCACCAGCTGAATTTGGCAGAGAGGAATTATACCACAATGGATCAGGAGATGCTTTTACTCAAGGCTGGCTTCACTTGGAAGAAGGGAAACATCAAGGTATGACCTTGGAGGACCACCAGAGCTGGGTTTTCTTCAAGGAGGGTGGGATAATGCTAGGTCTTAACACTTAGGTATTATTCCCCCTTCCCTTTGGGTTTTTCATGTGTCTGGAATAATATTCTTGTCAATGCACTATTGCATAGTCTGGGACCCAGAAAGGAAGACATCTGATTGGACGTGTCATTTGCCGTTAAGATATATACAACAGTCAAAGGTAAGAGACTGAGGAAAGACCCAACTATGGTTTCAGAGGTAAGCCATATTTGAACCATACTGAGAAGTGGTCTTTCTTTCACATCATGATGACACCTAGCAGAGGTGGGAAAACAAAAGTTTAGTTGGGGGGAGAAGGGAAGAAAAGGAATCTCTGACTGTGACTATACACAGCATTTCTATTATCTAGAGGCAGCTGGTGGCAGAGTGGGTAGAGCACCGGGCCTGGCATTAGGAAAGACCTGAATTCTAACCCTACCTCAGACACTTACTAGCTGTGTGACCCTGGGCAAGTCACTTAACCTCTGTTTGCCTCAGTTTCCTCAACTGTAAAATTGGGATGTTAATAGCACCTACCTCCCAATGTTATTGTTAGGATTAAATGAGATAATATTTGTAAAACAATAAGCACCTGTGTCTGCCACATGGTTAGTGGTATATAAATGCTTAATCCCTTTCCTCCTACCATGATGGGTGTTATCAAAAAGATGTGGCCTCCTACAGTCCCTGGCAGTACCTTTTCAATCATATTGAAGGGGAAGAGGGATTTTACAACTTGGTTTTATTCTATTATACTATACTATACTATTTTATACTACATATATACCATATATTCTATACTATATATAATACTGTATGATACTATTTTAAACTATGATTTTATAACTCATTTATACCTTTCACAGGAGAATACGTTCATCTTCATAACCGTTGGTGATTTCTCCTACAACAGGCTTTTTAATCTCATACTCCAAACTATGATCTGTCCTAGAGGTGGTGTGGAATTTTCTAGGTGAGGTCTTTTGCTCACGTAGGCTTCCCATACAGATTGTTTCAGAAGAGAGGCCCACAGTTCTTGAAAGGACCTCAAAAGTAGGGTGTTTAATTATTGTTTATTCCCACCTCCCCACCCCCCCACCCCCACATAGGCCAATAGCCACATGGAGCACAGACAGTAAGAGATTACACAGTATGTGTGTCCCACTTCCCCCAGTGCAAGGGAGAGGGAGAGAAGAGCGTGAAGGAAAAAGGAGAAATTTGGGGTTAATGATGCAAGAGAGGACTGTATATAATTTGGAGAGAATGCTTATACCCTAGAGAACCATACATGGTCAAGGATGAGCATGGCCCCTTCAATGAAGGCAGACACTCAAAGAGGCCTCTGAAGAAAGGCAGTGTGGTAAGAGCTCTGGACTTAGAATTAGAGCACCCGGGTTCGAATCCTGGGTCGGCCGCTTGCTATATATGGGACCTTGGACAATAGTGATAATAATGACAGATTATAGTCCATTAAAGTGCTTTATATATGTTATCTCATTTGATCCTCAAAAAAGGATCAGCCCTGTACCATGGACACATTTTTGTCTCCATTTTCACAAATGAAGGAACTGAGGCCAAGAGGGGGTGAGGCCCAGAATCCAACAATTAGTAGAATCTGGAGCAGGATTTGAATGCAAGTCCTCCTGATTCCAAGCCCGTTGTTCTCTCTGCTGGGGGACAAAAGCTGCCCACAGAAGTCCAGCTCACTCACTCTAGAGGGCTTCAGTTTTCTCATCCATCAAATGAGGAAGTTGAATGTGATGACTTCAAAGTTCCCTTCCACATTGCATCCATAAGAATGCAAGCTCCTTGAGGGCAGGGACTGCCTTTCTCCTTTTTCTACCCCCAGCACTTAGCACAGTGTCTGGAATGTAGTAGGTGCTTAATAAATGTTTATTGGTGGTGGCGGGTTGTCGTTTGTTCTTGAAGAGGGTGGAAATGTCATCACTGTGTTGGGGTCAAAGTATAGTGTGTCTGATTGCGGCTGGTCAGACCTACATGAGCTCAGAAGACGCGGACTGAATAACTGAATTCATAACCCTATGATCTCATAACCTTCATGGAGAGAAGGGGTTTGGGGGCAGACATATCATCAGCACCACTGTTTGGGAGCAGAGAGTTGGGTCAACATTCTTGCAGGGGAGAGGGCTAAAATAGGCATGCGGTGTGATGGCATGCTGGATCAATTAGGTGACCCTGAGCAAGTCACTTACCTCTCCTTAAGCCTTCATTTTCTCATTTGTAAAATGAGATTTTAAAATAGCTGTAGTACCTCCCTCCCAAGGTTGTGGAAATGCTAGAGAAATATCTGCTCTGATGGTGCTTCTTGATAGGGGAGAGATGGGGTAGAATGGAACCTGGTAGGAGAGATTTCTGGAGCAAGGACAGAGCCACGCCATCATTTGATAAAACAATCACTATTGTAGAGCCTTGCAATGGATTTGGTTGCCCGTACACAGATGAAGTCAGATGCACATAAGCTTCCAGGGTTTGGAAAGTGTGTGATTCCACGATTTGGGATTCTCAGGAGCCTCACCTGATACAATGAGTCTCCCTGTATCTCTTTCTCTCTCTCTCTCTCTCTCTCTCTCTCTCTCTCTCTCTCTCTCTCTCTCTTTTCTGGTACGTTGACCCTGAAAAGGAGGCCAGGCAATCCAGGTATTATGCCTTTGTTTCCCTTTGCCATGACTATATTTTGTGTGTGGTACATTTGGTACCTCCACATTGACTAGGGTTCAGTTGTATGGTACACATAAGTCTAACATTTTTGTCAAAGTCTTGGATGAAAACCTAGATGACATGGTTGGCAGATTTGCAGATAGCATGAAGATGGGAGGGAGGCACGTTGAACACAAGTGAGAATCCAAATATCTCAACAGGCTAGAGCCATGGGTCAGGTCTTATGAGCTGAACTTGACATGAATGAATGAATGAGCAATTACTTAGTGTTTGCTATGTTCCAAGCACTGTGTTTAATAGAGATAAATGTAAATTTCTATACTCGGAATAAAAAAAAATTGACATCACAAGAGCAAGATGGGAAAGTTATGGCTTAATGACAGTTAGTGTGAAGACCTGGGAATTTTAGTGGACTGAAAGCTCAGTATCAGTTGATATAGGCAGCTGGGCTGCTTGATGGTTAGAGCACTGGACCCGGAGTCAGAAAAAAAACACAAATTCAAATCTAGCCTCAGACATTTACTTGCTGCACGACCCTGGGCAAGTCTAATAACACCAGCGCCGCCGCCAACAATAACAGCATTGACATAGCACTTGTTATGTGCCAGACACAATGCTAAGCTAAGCTTTACAATTATTATTTCATTTGATCCTCACAACTATCCCAGGATGTAGGCGCTATTATTATCCCCATTTCTCAGATGGGGGAACTAAGGCAAATAGAGATTAAGTGACTTGCTCCAATCACATAGCTAGTAAGTAAGTAACTGAGTAAGAACTCAGGTATTTCTGACTCCAAAGTCAGAACTCTATACCATACTGCATCAAAGTATTATGTCTTAGGGATGAGACCAGTGACTGCCAATTGACTTGTCAATGAATGGAGGGATATAGTTTCCTCTTATTCTCTTCAAATAAAATGACCTCATAGCTCTCCTGGTCAAAAGGTCCTAGTATTATAGATTGAGAGACCTTAGAGAGATCTTAGAGATCATCACTCCAACCCCTTCCTTTTGCAGCTGAGGAAACTGAGGCCAAATTCACACACCTAGGAAGTGAGACAGGCAAGATTCAGATTCAAGTCCTATGAATCCAAATCCAACTTTCTTTCCACTGAAGGACGAAGCCATCCCAATCAACCCTCTAATTTTACATTCAGGGAAATTGAGGCTCAGAAAATTTAAGTCACTTGTTCAAGGTCACATGCTTAGAGCAGAGTCAGGATTAAACCTAGGGCTACTAACTAGCAGTACCACTCCTCCATCATATCCAGTTTTAGACTGCTTTGTAATCCCTTGTAGCATCACTGTGTTGGGTTCATCATAAGGGCTCAATTCATCTGTGTCAAATGATTGAATGAAGGGCATTAGCTATGAAGAGGGCAGGTGAGATTAGCATCTTGTTGGAATCCATCAGTAAAGACCAAATACTATTACTAGACAGCTAATAATATGTCTATTATTTTCAAAGAAAAATCAGAGCTGGATATGGCATCAGAACATGTCTTGGATATATCAGCTTGCAAGGGAAAGGTGAAAGTCAAATTGCAAGGCTGGTCCTCCTCCTGCTGCCCCTGTCATTGACTGATCACAAGATTAAGGGGAAGTCAAGTATGCCCTCATCTTCACACTCCAGAACCTGACCTCATTCGTCCACATCCCGTAGCTCAGGAGGAGTGATTTTCCACATGGTACTACCAGCTAGTGACCCTTTTCTCTCTCTACTTGCCTCCTTCTCATGCAAAATGTTTTATGCAGAGGGAAGAAAAGTAAGAGATAGATGTGGGGAAAGTGGAAGGGGTTGGAGGGAGGGGAGAGGGAGGGTCAGAAAGGAAATTCTTTGTTTGAGAAAGCAGTGAGAGGTAAAGCTCCAGACCTAGCAGAAACATGTCATGTTGCTAGAAATCCGATTTTCCTTAATCACAAGTACAGAATTTTACATGACACGTTGAAAAGTGTATCTCTTTGAGAAGCTGCCCTGAATCTCAGAGGCATCCTAAGTACAGAGCCATGTAATGTGGCAGTTGCTATGGTAACAACTCGTTTTCCATAGAAAGAAAATCAGAGTGGATAAATCACATTTTAAAAAAAACAAATAATTTTTTGACATCCACCCTGAGAGGTTGGGAATCTGACCCTCCCATCTTAACTGATCCTGTTTGGCTCGGGGGAGGTGAGGGAGAGGGGGTTAGGGGGAGGTTAGGGTGCAGCATTTATAAGCCTCCTGTCTGGAATAATAAAACTTCATAGCTGAACGAATCCGAGGAGTCCAACTCCCTCATCTTGTGGCTGAGTTGCAGAAGGTGAGAAGGATAAAGTGACTTCCTCACAGTCACATAGCTAAGGAATGGTAAGCCTATACTGGAACCCAACTGACTGCAATAAACTCAGCACTCTGCCCATCCACACAGTTCATTTTCAGAGCCCCAATTAGCGTGGGGTGAATGGCATTCCCAACCAAGATTGTCCCCCCCAATCAAGGTGGAGGAAAGAGCCACCAGACCAGCCTCCTATCACAACCACATCTGTGATAAGACAGATGTCCCTTTGCCATTCTCTCCCACACACACATGAGGCATATCACCATCAGACACTATACAATCCCCCTGCCTTTCCTTACTTCCCTTAATCCCAGTTCTTCCCTTGCTTGATTGTTTCCAATTTGTCCTGTCTGTACCTTGTTTTTACCTAGCTATTTTCATGTTATGTCCCCACATTAGACTGTGAGGTCCTTGAGAACAGAGACCACCTTTTGCTGTTCTTGTATCTCCAAGGCTTAGCACACTGCCTGGCACATAGTAGGCAATTTTAAAATGCTTATTAATCTAATTACTTATTCATTAATTACTTTAATTAATTGATTGGTTAATTACTAACTGGTTTATTATTTATCCATCTGACTGACTGGTCTTCCCTAGTCAGCTCTTTTTCCCCAGGGGAAAGAATTCCTAGTTATGGCCCTACCCATTTTCGTTCGTTTTCCTAGCTTCACTACAGGCAAATATCTATAGGACTTTAGCACCAGCTAACTCTAGCCTAGACAGACATGAGAAGCACATTTTCTCCTCACGATGACATCACCACCTCCACCACCACAAGCCACAAACATGCTCAGAGTAGCTGGGTCATTCCCTAAGTCTCCACCACCAGACAACCAGTCTGTTCATTGAACCAGAGGATCTTGCTCTAGAAGCAACCTTGGTAATTATTTAAGAGAGTTAAGTCCACTTAGTAAGAAGAGGACCCAGAATTCAAACCCAGCATTTCTGACTCCAAATCCAGTGGTCTTCCCTAGTGTGTTAACATTATAACAGTATTCCTTTTTTTTTTTATGGGTCTGGGGTAAGAGAAGCAGAAATTCTTCCCGCCACAGATGCTTTAACAAGGCACTTCTCAGCAATTATTCTTAGCTCCCAAGAGACCATTCTAGTGTTACAGGAACACTTCAGTAATTCTCTGGCAGGTGGCTCCTGATACCAAGTACTAGAAAAGACAGGAGGCTGCTCTGAATAGAGTTGAATTATGGATTCAGATGTGAAACTGATCCCTTCTCCCCTTCCCATCATCCCTCAGGTCCCTCTGCCAGGCAGTCAACAAACATTTATGAAGCACCCTGTGCCAGCACTGTGCTGTGATGATATGCCTCTCTGTTTTTAGCTATGTGTGTTAATTGCCTGAGACATTTTGGTGCCCCTTGTCTGAGGCCCTGGAGAATGTCAGAGAACCACAGATTTAGAGTTTAGTGGAACTTTAGAAATCATAGCCCAACTGCCTTATTTTATGAGTGAGGAAACCGAAGCCCAGAAACTTGGGTCACATCATCAGTGGCAGAGATAGGATTTGTGCCTCAATTCTCTGACTCCAATTCTAGCCCTCCTCTCCTGTGCAGTTTTGTAGAAACATCTACTCCCACAAAGGCTAAGCTCGTTTTTTCCTTAGAAGATGCTGAAACTTTCCAGAGACTTAAAGGACTCAGGGGAATAAGATTCAGCCAATTGATGCCAAAGCCAGCCCAGGAGAAGGCAGGTATGACTCCCCCTCAAGCTTGGCCAGTGCACCAATATGGCCAACAATGAGGTAAGGAAACTGGCTCCAATTAAATCAATGAAATATCCTCGCTAAAGTCCTCCCCTTATTATGGCTAGGTAAACCTTCTTTTGTTGACTCTTAACAGGTCTACAAGTATCTCATTTTGTTCCAATTCTGATGCTAAAGTGCCAGGCCCTACCCACAGCAATCTCAATCCCAGTTGCCTCTAGGCAGGAAAATAAATATAATAAAAATAAATAGCAAAAAAAGGATTCTGGACTTGGAGCCAGGAATTGCAAAGGTGAACCTCAGCTCTCATGCCAGGTGACCACAGCTAAGTCACAGAAACATTCTCAGCCTCTGTCTCTTTGCTATCAAATGGGAATAATAACAATAATGAGGATGATGAAGAAATTTAAAGTGCTATAGAAATGTGGTTCCTTACATTATCATTATCATAGCTCCTGGCACTTAGTAAACACTTAATAAACATTTATTGAGGATAATGATTGCTGATCAATATTACTGGGAACAGCAGGAGGAAATGATAGGACTCCTAATCTGTGGAAGTCAAAAGGCCTGGATGTGAATTCTAGCTCTCCCTAGACATACGCGTTTGGGTAAATCACATCTCCTCCGGACTCAGTTTCCTCACTTGTAAAATGGACTAGATGACCCCTTGGGCCCCTTCTGGATTTACTCTAGTGCCTTTTCTATCCCATTGCTTCTATCCGACTCTTTTTACAAACCTTCAGGAAAGGGGATTTCAGAATATTCTTTGTCATCTTATAGACAGGAAGAACTTCCCTGAGAAGCAGGAGCACTCACTCTTCCTAGAATTTGGGGCTCACTTCTGCCCTGGGAAACTGGCAGGAGCGATCTCTCAATGGCTAATAGGCCCTCTGCCTTCTCTTTTACCTCTCAAAGTGCACCTCCTCATTGAAGGCTCAGCTCAGGAGCCACTGACTCCAAAAAGCCTCTTCTAATGTCATTCCACAAGGAAAAGAAAGTAGAAACAAAACAAGCCAAAATTGAAAACCTTTCTCCATTCCTCAAGCTTTCTGCTATAGGCCAGGCTGCCCTGATCTAAGCCCTGTTCTCAAATCACGCATTCTGAGGCTCTGTAAATGTCTCATTTCTCTGAGCTCCAGAAGCACAGTCAGCCTCCTGGCTGTTAAATGCTCTCCTGCGCTGACAGGGGAGCTGATGAATGCCATGTCCACAAGGGATGTCTGTGCTGTTGTAGTGACAGCTCCCCATGCTTTGTGATCATGAATGCAGCTCCTCGGAACTCAGAAGCCCTTCGCTGACATTCGTGATAGGGAAAGGGACGCATTTGGTTTTCCCATAACAATTAGACAACAGAAGGACCCCATCTTAAAGCACCTTGCTGTGACTTAACTTTTGATAGGATCTGGGTTCCATCTGAGTGTGGCTTAGTGAATAAAGTTCTAGACTTGGAGGCTGAGATGGGTTCCACCTGCCTCAGGCCGAGAGGTGGATTCAGGCCCTGCCCCAGACTGAGAGATGGATTGTGGGGGCCCTTAGGCTGAGAGGTGGGTTTGGGGCCCCATCCCAGGCTTATAGGTGGGTTGAGGGGGGCCTTCAGGCTGAGAGATGGGTTGGGGGGGGTCCCCTCAGGCTGAGAGTTGGGTTTGGGGCCCTGCCCCAGGTTGAGAAGTAGGTTGAGGGGAGGCCATCCCAGACTGAGAGGTAGGTTGGGTGGTCCTGCCCCAGGCTGAGTGGAGAGTTCAGGTCCTGCCTCAGACACTTGCTTACTAACTAGGCTACTTTCAGTAGGGCGTTAAGTCTCTCTCAGGTGCTTCTGTAAAAATGGAAATAATAATAGGACCTATCTAACCAAATAACAGATACCAGCAATGAGATAACACATGAAAAGGCCTTAACAAGCCTTAAAATAACTTATTCTACCATGACAGTCTGGTAGCTTACTTAAAATCATAGGACAATAGGACTGGAGAGGGTGTGAATGTCAATCTAGTCCAACCCTTTCATTTCAAAGTTCAAGAAATCGAGGCCCACAAAGAAGAAATGACTTGGCCAGGGTCATATAACTAATGGGCCTAAGAAGGGGTTTGAACTCGGGTTCATCTCGTTGGGAATTTCCTTTACTTCCCTGGGGTAAATTCTCCTCTTCTCATTTTAGGGCATTCATTAACTCACCAAATTTTTAACCACGATATATCGAATGCCCACCATATGTCAGCAAATGTCCTGGGGGCAAGGAAGAGAAAGACAGTCCCTGACCTCAAGAAGTTTGTCTCCTACTGGAAGAAAGCAACATATACTCAGATAAGTCAATGCATATAATGCATTGGGGGTTTGGAACTGCTAACTGAGAGAATCAAGAAAGACCTTGTTGGTCACCCTTGAACGGAGCCTTGAAGGAAGCTGGGGATGCTGAGATGCAGAAATGAGAATGGGGTGACTCCAGGCATGGGAGAGTCTTTACAAAGGCACCAAGGTGGGGCAGGGAGAAGCAGGTAGGCCAGTGTGGCTAGAATGCAGGGTATAAAAGGGGGAGTAGACTACAATAAGGTTGCCAAGGGAGGCTGAAGCTAGGATAAGAAAGACTTAACCTGCCAAGCAGAAGAATTTTTGTTTTTTCCTGGAGGCCAAGGGAACCACTGGAGCATCTTGGTATTTCCAAATGATTCTTGCATATGGCTCTCTTTCTGGCACTTTCCATGAGATGCAAAATGAACCAGAGGTAGGCAGGCTTGTTTCTCTCTCTGCTTCATTCTTCTCTTTTGGTAAGGCATCATGCTTGAGGATGATATTCAGCTAATAAATATGTATGTGGGATTTTTATTACTTAATAGTTGTAAGGTTAATAGTCGTGGTGAATGCCTATATTTAATGTGTCAATGGAGCTGCAAAATGCCAGGCTGAATAGCTCTAACACACATTAGTTCTACTTGTGAATCTACAAATAGGAACCTTGTCAGAAAAGTATTCAAACTGAGATCAGTATTGATTTTGGTCGTTGGGAAAGGCACTGGACTGTGACAGTTTAAAATGATAAATGTCTAGAGAATTATTTGCTGGTATTGATAAAAAGAAGTAGATATAAAGCTGACAGCCTTGGAGGCGTAGATCCTGAGCACTGGTAGCAAATATAACATTGTTAAGGACTCCAAACTAATCTCCCCTTTGATATCTACACGATTGCTAGTCAAGCCAAGGTTCAGCCCCCAGTTGGCCATGGCAGTTGGTAATTGCTAGAAATGAGTCTGGGCGTGCTCACATCGCTGCTTTGCACCTGCCCTGAACATTTCCCACCTAATTATTGAACCAATCACGCATGCACCCAAAGCCAGTTATCCCCAGGGAAACCGGATGCTTTGTCCTGTGGGCTAGTAGAAAGCAGGCGAGGTTTTTAAATGGAGAAAGGACTGGATCAAAATGTAAATTCCTTAGCCTGGCACTGTTAGTCTCTACAAAATCTGTATCATCCTACTTTTTCAGCCTGATTTCCCATTATTCCCATATTCAGACCCTCCACTCTTATTAGGATGCTCCATTCATTGTTTTCCAAAAACGCTTTGTACATTACTGGGATAGAATATAAGATTCTTGAGAACAGGACTGGTTCATTTTTGTCCTTTCTGTTCCTATACCTATCTTACTTCCTGACACATAGTAGGCGCTTAGATGCTTATTGATTAATGAATTGATTGATTCTAACATTCACATTTTTGCTCATTCTCATCTCTTCTCATCTCCTGGAATTCCCTGCCCCTTTTTGTTCACTTCCACAAATCCTACTTATCCTTCAAGATCCAACTCAGACCCTACAAAGCCTTCCCTATTCATGCATGGCCCTTGGTGATCTCCCTTCCTTAAAATCCTTTAGTGCTCACTGGCAGTCCTACTCAGTGTAAATACTGCCTCACATACTCTACTCTGACAGTGACACAAGCTTAAAGGCACGTTTTCAAGCTATCTCAAAAAGGGAAGGATTCTAAAAGACTAGAAAAGGTAGTGGGTGATGTTGTTACCAAAAAAGTGACAGAAGGCATTAGCTCCTACCAACCCATAGTCCTATTTGTTCATTTATGTGGTCTATGCACTCTGAAAAAAGAATAATAGGGGGGCTAGGTGGTTCAGCGAATAGAGCACCTGCCCTGGAGTCAGGAGGACCTGAGTTCAAATCCGGCCTCAGACACTTACCACTTACTAGCGTGTGACCTTGGGCAAGTCACTTAACCCCAATTGCCCTGCCTTCCCCTTCCAAAAAAAAGAAAAGAAAAATAATAATAGCATATTTATGGCATTTAAGGTTTACAAAGTACTTTATACGTGGCACCTTATTTGACCCTCACAATAGCCTTTGAGATAGAGCTTCTATGAAGGACATGCTGAAGATCATGAGCAAGCATGGCTTAACATTGAAAAATGCCAATGGGCAGCACTCTGGAGCCGCTAGGAGTGTCCACAGCCATCAAATTACATATCCACGAAAGTATGTAAGGCCTTTAGATGAAGATGCGCGTTTGTTTTATATCCTAAAGGGCACAACTGATAGCAATGAGCAGTTGTTATTTAGATCTTAGGGGGCGGGTTCAGGTCTGGGATTGATTTTTGGCACAAATGAAATAGAAGGAGAATTTTTCTAACAATAGAATATATTACCTTGTAAGGAAGGCAGGATGATCACAGTCCTGTGGCCATCTACGAGAGCAGTTATAGGAGGGATTCTTTGGGTAGAAAGGGGGACTCAATGACTCTAACACTAGGTCCCTTCCAATTCTGAAATTCTACATTTCCAAGATTCTACCTTTCTGTTTTGAAACAGTAGCCCTCAACCCTTGACACCAGGACAAATGGTTCTCCCTTTACAAAAGAGATATGTTACTGAAATGTGGCATGTGCTAAGCATGGTTTGGATTTATTTTATTTCATTTGTAAATTGAAGCCTGTTCCCTCAAGTGACTTACAGAAGCATATCAGCCATGCTTTATTTCCATTTCTCATTTGATCTTTAGTGACTCCTGACACAGCAGCTTTGTTTCTCCGGCCCTGAGGCCTCTTTGTCCAGTAGAAAATAATATATAAGCAAACTCTTAAGAGTACTGGAGCATCTCTATGGTGTAACCCAGACAAGAGTCCTTTCCCAACAAGAAGGGAGTATTGGATGAAGAATCAAAAGGCAGGTTTTAAAGCCCAGCTTGGTCACTTACTACCTTTGTGATCTCAAGACACTTCAGTCTCAAAGTTAGATATTTCCTCATATTAGGCAGCATCTAGTAGATGGCACAGTGGAGAGCGTGCTGAGCCTGGAATCCAGAAGACCTCAGCACAAATCCAGGCTCAGAAACTTACTAGCTGTGTGACCCTGAGCAAGTCATTTAATGGTCTGACTCAGCTGTAAAATAGACAATAACAGCACCCGCCTCACCAGGTTGTCATGAGGATCAAATGAGACGATATTTGTAAAATGCTTAATACCGTGTCTGGCACATAGTAGGCACTTAACAAATGCTTGCTCCTTCCCCTTCTTGGGTCATCTAGAACAGAGGTTCTCAACCTGTGGGTTATGTTCATTTTAAATACATCCTGCATATCAGATATTTACATTACGATTCATAACAGTAGCAAAATTACAGTTATGAAGTAGCAATGAAAATAATTTTATGGTTGGGGGTCACCACAACATGAGGAACTGTATTAAAGGGTCACGGCATTAGGAAGGTTGAGAAACACTGCTTTAATAAAAAAGATTGGAAAGAAGAAACAAGAGAAATAATAGTTGTAAGAAAAATGGAAACACCTTCATTTCAAATGGAAAAAAATAGGAACACATATTTTAAACAAAAAAAATTTTCTACAGTCATTTTTTAAAAATACTCAGTGATTCTCATAATTAATTTTGGGTATATACAGCTAGCTGGGTTTTTTTTCCTCCAAATAGCAATGTATATATTCATGAGGTAGCCTATGTTTGAATGCATATATAACACATGTTTGGACACATATATGTTTATATAAACATGTGCATCAGCTTTGAAGTTATATAAGAGAGAGAAGACAAGGATAAGATCAAGAGAAAACTTTCCCTTTAGAATACTGGTATGAACTCTGGTTAATCATAGTAATTAATCTAAACTTTGGGGAATAAGTGATGAAACACACTTCCCTACTTGTACTAAAGAAGGCCAGGTCTACGCCTATGGTGCTTAATGTTGCAGAGGCCATCAAATGCTTTCACTGTGTTGATTGTCTTGTTCATGATTTTCCTTCGTTATAGGGAAAGGTAAAAAGTGTATCTGAGAGTATGAGGAAAGGTAACACACTAGCAAATAACAGCAATTGACTTTTGAAAAAAAATAAATGTGAGGAAACAACAAGAGTTGGTAGTTGCTGCAACACAGAACCAATCTCCATCTAGTCCCTATGGAATTTCTTTGACAAACACCCCTGAAAAGGGATTTGAGGGCACAACATTCCCTTACAGGGTTAAATAGGAGTTACAGGAATTGCTAGCTCTAAGTCAGAAAGTTGTCTGAGATGACAGACTTTGATTCAGCATCCAACAGAGGCAGTTAAAGAAAACATAGCCTAGGGCAACAGTTCTCAACCTGTGGGTCGCAACTCCTTTGGGGGTTGAACGACCCTTTCACAGGGGTCACTGGGGTCACCTAAGACCATCAGAAAACACATATTTCAGATGGTCTTAGGAACCCAGACTCCGCTCCTCTATCTGTTTCCAGGCGGGTCTGCCCACATGCAGATATGCCCACATACGAGTATTAAAGGGTCGTGGCATTAGGAAGGTTGAGAACCACTGGCCTAGGGGCATACCACATGGCATATTAGACAGGGCATTGGAGTTGAAGTTGGGGAGACACACACCTTTGTAACTCTGGGCATATCACTTAACTTCTCAGGGTCTTAGTATCTTTGTGTCTGGAAAACAAAGGGGTTGGATTCCATGAATCCTAAGGCCCTTTCCAGCTCTGAATCTATGATCTTATGCTCCCCTTCACTCCCCTGGGTTATGTGCAGTATTCTGATCAGCATAAAATCTCATTATTTCTTTTCTTTTTCTATTTTTTAATAAAAGGGGCACAAGGAGGAGGATGTGAACTTAGTTTAAACTGCCAAGTTAGCAGGTGAGGTTTAACAGCTAACAGCCTGCTGATTCCCTAGTAATCAAGGAACTACCAGGTAGAGGTGGGGAGAGGCTTTAAGGGACTGACTATAAGGAGATGTTAAGACAAAATGCCAAAGAGAAAAGACATGTAAGATTGGAGGATAAAGTTCAGGGAACATGAGAAAGTGACAAGGCAGGAAGAAAGGGAGACTGCACTGAGGTTAAAGACAAAGAACAGGAAATTTTCAAGTGACTACAGAACAAGAGGTCAGTGAAGGAGATGCTATGGCAGGTCTCTGTGAGACAGCAAAGGCAATGTATTCAAGTCGGGGAAGAGGATGGCTGTGACTCAAAGTGGGTCAGAGCTAGAGAAACATGAGTCGTTGAGTTCAAGACTGGCAGTCTGAGGAATGAGTCTGGAAGAAATATGCTTTGTTAGTTGAAGAATAACAAAGCAGCATCTGGCTGACCAGAGCCCAGGGAAGACTCATTAAATCTGAGTTTTTGTCCCTCTCCAAGGTTTCAGCTTGAGTCCAATGCTGAGACAGATGTGACTGAGTGGAGGATGGGCCCTCTCCTGTACACAGTTGGTTTACTTTGAAATTGGTTTGTTCCTTTGGCTGCTCTCTCTCTCTCTCTCTCTCTCTCTCTCTCTCTCTCTCTCTCTCTCTTTCTCTCTCCATCTGTCTGTCTGTCTGTCTGTCTCTGTCTCTCTGTCTTTGTGTCTATGTGTGTGTGTCTTTCTCTCCCTCCCTGTCTCTCTATCTCTCTCTCTGTCTCTCTGTCTCTCTCCCTCTGTGTGTGTGTGTCTGTCTCTGTCTGTCTCTGTCTTTGTGTCTCTGTGTGTGTCTCTCTCTCCCTCCCCGCTCTCTCTGTCTCTCTCTCTCTTTGTCTGTCTCTCTATCTCTGTCTCACTGCCTCTCTGTATCCCTCTCTCTCCCTCTTGCTGTCTCTCTCTCTGTCTCTGTCTCACTGCCTCTCTCTCTCTCTCTTTCTCTCTCTCTGTCTGTCTCTCTGTCTCTGTCTCTGTCTCTGTTTCTCTCTCTCTCTCTCTCTCTCTCTCTCTCT
>CM053582.1:531013568-531025158 GCA_028627135.1 Pseudochirops cupreus
CTTTTTGTGCATGGGTGGCCACACCCCCTTCTTTGTCTCTTGCTCCTCCTCAGTTCTGTTTTGAAATGTCAGGGTAAAGCTGAAGGTCCTATTGTGTATAATGGAAAAAACCACAACTCCAACAGGTAGGAGACCTGGACTTCAGGTTTTGCCTCTGCTTCTTACTTGCTCCTGGCCTTTGTTGTGCATCACTTAAACCCCACTTACCTCTGTTGTAAAGTGAGCAGTTGGACTGGACAGCATCTCTGATTCCTTCCATCTGTGGAAGATCCTGTGGTCTTAACTGCAAGCAAAGGTGAGAGAAACCTCAATCTTTTACAATCTATAACACCCCATAGGATCTGCAGGACACTCTTCGTCTTGTGGTCAATGGTATATTTGGAAAGGTAGATCATTTTTCAACATATCCTCTTAGCATGTGCTCTTTACAATGAGGGAAGAAGCAGCAAGAGAAGGTCAGAGGGTAATATTAGAGCTAAGAGAGATCCAGGGGGATTCTAGTTCAATCTCTTTATTTCACATGCACAAGGACTGAGGTTCAGATTTTTTCAGTGGCTTGTACACAGTAAGGCTTAGAGCTGGGATTTGAGCCCAGGTTCTTTGACACCAATTCCAGAGCTTTTTTTCCAAACATCACTCTCCTGTCCCTACCATGGAAACAAGACATTTACTGACTTAAGAAAGGGAGCATAAGATAGAGAATAACAATATATATTTTCTTCCCTTCATTTTCAACTGGCAGCACAGACACCAAGCACAAGATAGTTTCCAGAAGCAGTTCTTGGCAGCCCTGGACTTTGCTCCTAATTACCCCATGATAGATGCTGGCATTGCTACTAAAGGTACACTCATCCAGGCTTTATGGTCATTTTCCAACAGCACAGACCTTTTAAACTCTCTTGTGGGAGCAGGTTAAGATGATTATGCAGATGGATGGACCCTGGTGCATTATTATGTCAGAGATGGAGATGTAAGAGCAGCATTCATTTCATGATTATCGCCAGGAAGTCTGCTCCCAGTCCTGTACAAGGACATGGAAGCTGAAGGAGAGAGGGAGCTGCTCCAATGGCCCCACTCAGACTCACTCATCCCCTTGCTGGGTCTCTCTGGCTGACTGGCCATTTCATTGCTTCACTCTGTAGGGAACAGTGTTGTTATTCATAGGCGAAAGGGCAGACGTCTTGCATTGTCACAAGAGGAAGGCAATAGATTTCATGATAGCCACAAAGAGTTTGAGCCATGGTGTAACAATAAAAATGAATAACAATTTGTCATTGTCATTCGGTTGTTTCAGTCATGTGTGACTCTTCATGACTCCATTTGGGGTTTCCTTGACAAAGATAACACAATGGTTTGCCATTTCTTCCTCCAGCTCCTTTTGCAAATAAGGAAACTGAGGCAAAAAGGGCACAGGGTCACACAGCTAGTAAATATCTGAGGCAGGATTTGAATTCAGGTCTTCCTGACTCCTGGCCCAGCACTCTATCCATTGTACCACTTAGCTGCCTAATTAATAACAACACTAACCAGTAAGAGGACATGTTAAGGTTTGTAAAATGATGTACATACATTGTCTCATCATATCCTCAAACCAACCCTGTGAGGGAGGAACTTTTGCTATCCCCATTATATTAAGGAGGAAACCAAGACTCAGACAGATAACATGAAATTCCCAGCTTATTAAGTGTCCGAGGCAAGATTCAAACTCAGATCTTTCTCATTGCCAGTCCAATGCTCTATTCAGTATAGTATAAGAGAAACAAACTTCTATGAATGGGAATCAGCACACTTGAACTCTACTTCAGTTTTGCCCAGGGATCACTGTGTGAACTTGTTCAAGTTAATTGAACCTCTCCAGGCTTTGATTTCTCATCTATAAAATGGAGGAAGAGGAAGGATTGAACTGGACAGTCTCAAAGGTGCTGACTTTATGATTATCAAAAGAGCATTTTTTTAAACTAAATGTCATAGATTTACATTTAGAAGAGATCTTAGCAGCCATGTAGTCTAATCTCTTTATATTTCAGGTGTATAAACTGCAGCCTAGAGCCATGAGTGATTGAAGAAAATCACCTAGTGAGTCAGGGAAAAGGGCCAAGAATTGAGCTGAGGTCCTCTGAGCACAAAGCCTCTTTCAAGTCCACTATACTGGTGGTATTTCTTTGGAGCAAAGATTGAGAGAGGAGGGTGGAAAATAAGCCCTTTGTGGACATGAAAAGAAGAGAATATAGTAGCACCTTTGGGGTTGGGGGCAGGGAAAACTTTCACTAAAGCTTTCCTAAGATGCTTCCTTGAGGCACAGTATGGAAGCAATGCCTGATTCTCAAAGGGCTGGGCAGGGTCTACTGTAATGGAAAGCCTCCAAGCAAAGGCCCAGCAGTGTGCTGTATTCCTGTTGTCCAAGGACCAGCTTTGGTCATGGCAGACTCCTCATGCCACAGCTGGCCGTTAGAGGATGAATATTTTCAGCCATGGTCAGTTATCCCCTAAGGTATGAAGGGATTGTAATCTGCAGAGGAAGAAGAAAAACCAACATGGAGTCTTAAAGTATTGAGGCTAAGTGCCCCTGCCCTTTGATGGTGACCACACCATAGCCAAAATTTCAACAGTTTGTGGCTCAGGAGTGAAGATCCTAGACAGGGAAGGTTATCGGCTCTGAGTTCAGCTGTCTGCCAGCAAAACTCCTTCTTGAGTTACTTGAGAAAAGCTACTGCCTCTTCCTTCTGCCTTTCCCATTTCCTTTTTGTGTGAGATCACATTACATTGCTTTAATGAAGATGGGAAGGCCTTCCACTTCAGAGATGTAATATGCCTTTCAGGGCTGGCCAGCATGAGCACTTCTCATCACTTAAGAGAATTATTAAATGGAATTTCCTTCCAATATGCTGTCCTATCCTTTAAAAAATATCTTACTGGTTTTAGCTCTAACCAGAATTCAGTTCAATTCAACAGGCATGTACTGGGAATCTACCATGCACTGGGGTTGCAAAGACAAAAACAAAACAATCCCTGTCCTCAAACAGTTCATGTTCTCCTAAGGGTATAAATGTAAATTCAGATAAGTAAATATAGTAGTGTCAGAGTTGGAGAGTCTCATTACCTGAGTTCAAATACCAGTTTTGTGGTTTACAGCCTGCTTGACCTTGGCCAAATTTCTGGGCCTTAGTTTCATAGGATCATCAGATTATAGTTCTAAATCTGGAAGAGAATTTGGAAGTTTCTAGTCCCCTCATTTTAAAGACGAGGAAAATGAGTCCTAGAGAAACTAAGTGACTTACCCAAGGTCCTACAAGTAGTAAGCATCAGTGGTAAGATTTGAACCCAGGTCCTCTGATGTCAGAGCCACCATACCAGTATGTTCTTTCTTCACCTATAAAATGAGAGAGTTGGACCAGGTGACCTCTAAGATGTCTTCTAACTCTAGGTATGGCTCATAGTCATTCTACAAAAAGGAGAAATAAAAAGGTGGTACCCAATCAAGCATTGAAAGGTGCTAAGGATGCTAAGAAATGAGCAGGAAGAGCATTCTAGACACGGAAGGTGATAGAAGCAAGAACTAAATGCCAATGGGCCAGTTGTACTTGAATATGGTGTATGCAAGGTGGGTAAGGGATGATATAAAAGAAGTCTGAAAAGATAGACTGGAGCCACATCGGGGTGGAGCAGAGTACCCACATTTTCTGAGAAGCTTGGCTTTCTTGATGTCTTTATGAGGTCAATGGCCAGAGTGTCCAGAGACTAATGTACGAATTTTATAAAAGAGTAGATAAGAGGATTCAACAGAAGTTATACTTTAATGCTTTATCAAAATATGGTAGTAAAACCTCATAGCTTCTTGAATCTCAGGCTGATTGAATCTCAGACCACAGTAGAATCATAGAACTAGAGCAAAAAGAGACCTTAGAAATTATTTAATACAACCTCTCATTTTACAGATGAGGAAACTGAGGCCCAGTGTGGTCAAGTGGCTTGTCTAAAGCAAGGCAGAAAGAAGTAGAGCTGGATTTGAACCCAACTCCTGTGATGCCAAGTACAGCAAACTCCAGTGACATTTAGCTCCTGCATCCTCCAGGGCTTGCTTGGGTACCACTTCCTGATTTCCCCTGCTTGTAGGATCCCATGATCTATACTGAGACCTGGAAGGGATCTTTCTGTTGTTCAGTCATTTCACCTGGGTCTAACTCTTTGTGACTGCATTTGGGGTTTTCTTGGCAGAGATGCTGGAGTGGTTCGCCATTTCCTTCTATAGCTCATTTTACAGATGAGGAAACGGAGACAAATGGAGTTAAGTGACTTGCCCAAGGTCACACAGCTAGTAAGTGTCTGAGGCCGGATTTGAACTCAGGAAGATGAGTATTCCTGGATCCAGGTCCAGCGCTCCATCCACTGTAATATCTTGCTGCCCTGGAAGGGATCTAAAGGATCATCTAGTCCAGCAGTTCTCAACCTGTGGGTGGCGACCCCTTTGGGGGTCAAATGACCCTTTCACAGGGGTCGCCTAAGACCATCGGAAAACACATATTTCCGATGGTCTTAGGAACCGAGACACCACTCCTCTATCTGTCTCCAGGAGGGTCTGCCCACGTGCAGATACGCCCACATATGAGTATTAAAGGGTCACGGCATTAGGGAGGTTGAGAACTGCTGATCTAGTCCTACGCTCTTCCAGGCTACAGATTATCTGGTCCAGAGCATTTTACAAATAAAACAACTGAAGTCTAGAGAAAGGAAATTACTTGGCCAAGATCACACAGAAATGTCATGCCAGAACCAGGCTCAGAATTCCAATCTGACTCATAGGCCAATGCCTTCTCTAAAAAAGACAGTTCAGTTAAGTGGTGGACGCTACATGTTTTCCTAGCATTTCATACAAAATCCATATGTCTCTCAAGCTCTTCATTTGTGTCTTCGGAGCTAGCTGAGGGACTGGAGTTGTTTGATGCAATCAGGGACTCTCTCCATGCTGGTTAATCAGATGACAATGAATTGCTCAGCTCTTCAAAGGGCTGCTCTGCACAAATGAAAACGAATAATAATAATTTACTAATTGCCTTCCCAAGTTGAAATAATTCTAATCATCCATGTACAAAAGAGAGTAATTAAAAGTCTCCTAAACTACAGAGGCTGATTTTGCTCACCCCATTTACAGGCAATCCCCAAGGAAGGGATCAGCAGCAGCAGAACCCGCTAAAGACTGGAACTCTGCCTGCCAAAGGAGCAACAGGGAGGCTGGCAATCAATCCAGAAGCATTGATTAAGTGTCTTCTATGTGTCTGGCAGTGGGCAAAGGGCAGGAATACAAAGGAAAGGCAAAAACAATCCCTGCCCTCAAAGAGATAGCATTCTAGCGGGGAAAATAACACATACATAAACAGGTCCATTAAAAAGGTGCATTTGGAGTATGGACTTACCAAGTAGACTGGAGGTAACCATTCAGAGGAAGGCCTCTTACAGAAAGTAGTTCTTGAGCTCAATCTTAAAGGAAAACCAAGGATTCTGAGAGATGGTGGTAAGGAGGTGTAATGTTAATGGGATTTAAGATCTTCCCCACCCATTTATTGGCCTCATTAAGGAAAGCTTGCTTAGGGGAAGTTTGCTTGTAGGAAGGCTTTCACACCTTTTGCTAATTTCTAATTAGGCACTGAGTCAAGAGGGTTGTAATGCCTTCTGTCTCTAAGAAGTGTATGTATACTAAGTTGGTATGTTGTTGGGGGGGTTTGTTTATGAGAAGGATCTTGTGATTCCCTGGTATAGATTTTGAGTGGCGCTATGTTCAGAGCTCCCTGACTGCTGAGATGTAAGGGCTCTCTCGATCCAGGGATGCATATAAAGTGTATAGCAATATTGCTTTGATTCAGGCAGTCAGAGCCTTGTCTGTTGGTCTTTATTTCTCAGCTTGTATTTTTCTGTATTTTCTCTGTTTGTATTTTCTCTGAAGTTCAGAGTGCTTTTCCCCTGAACTAGTAAATATAATTAAAGATTGTTGACCCCTTAAACAGCTATTTTTCCTAGTAAAGCAGATCTAAGAACCTGCACTAGCAGCCATCCTGGGTATGCCAGTGTGGTTGCCGCTACAGGAGGGAGAGCATTCCAGGCATAGGAGACAGGCAGTGCAAAGGCATGGGGACCAGAGATGGAGTGTCATGTACAAGGAATAATAAGTACACCAATGTAGGTGCATTATGAAGTATGTAGAGAGGCATAATGTGTTAGGAGAATGGAAAGGTAGGAATAAGCCAGATTGTAAAGAGCTTTAAATGTCAATCCAAAAGTTTATATTTCCTCCCAGTGGCAATAGGAACCCACTGGAGATTACTGAGTGAGGAAGGGAAATGGGCAGATATGGGCAGATGTATACTTGAGGAAAATCACATTGGTGGATTAGAATGAAAAAAGACTTTAGGCAGAGAGACCCATAAGGAGGCTATTGCAAAGGTCCTGGCAAGAGGAGATGATAGCCTAAACTAGGGTAATGACTGAGAATGGAGAGAAGGGACATATATGAAACATGTTACAGAGGAAGAAAGATCTTTGGTTATATGGGGTGAGATAAGAGTGAGGCATTGAGGATTACACAATGGTTGTAAATCTAGGTGACTGGTAAGATGGCAGCATCCTCAACAGTCATGTGGAAGCTCAGAATAGAGTTGGGTTTTGGGAGCAAAGATAATGAGTTTTGTTTTGAACATGTTATGTTTGAGATGCCTAGAGAGATAGAAAAGCATTTGTTAAATACTTACAAAGTGTCAGATGCTGTGCTAAGCAATAGATAGGGATACAAGCAAGAAGGAACTTACATGCTAACGAGGGAAGAGGTATAGATATAGACAAAGATATAGGTATGGACATAGACATAAATAGATATCTGTGTTCTGGAGAGCTGGAAAGGGAAGGGAAGGAAGGAAACAATGTGGAGAAAGAAAGTAGAGTCCAGGGAGAAAGGAAGTAGGAGTGGGGAGAAGTGTGGTTCTGAAAATGGTGGCACTGGAGAATGAGTCTACAGAATATCAAGTTTGAAATGTCCAGTAAGCAGTTGGTGATGTAAGACTAGTGGCCAAAGGAGACATCATTGCTGGATATATATAAATCTGGGAATTATCAGCATTGAGATAATAGCTTTATCCATATGAACTGAAGAAGTCGCAAAGAAAAATAATATAGAAAGAAAAAAGAAGGGGGTCTGACAAGTAGTCTTTGAAGTGTATTCACAGTTAGGGGCTGTCACATGGATGAAGATCCAGCAAGAGGCTGAGAAGAAGCAGACAAGTAGAAGGAAAAGCCACAAGTTATGAAAACCTAAAGAGACGACAATATCCAAGAAGAGGAGGTAATCAAGTATCAAGTGCTACAGAGAGGCCAAGAAGGGTAAGCATTGAGAAAATTCCCATAGGACTTGGCAATCAGGAGATCACTGGTAATTTTGGAGAAAGCAATTTTAGTTGAATGAGAAGTCAGAAGCCAGACTTGAAGGGGGTTTATTGAGAGAGAGGAGAGAAGTAAAAATACCTTATATAGATGACTTTTTCAAGCAGTTTAGCTGAAAAGGGAAGAGAGATATAGGACAACAGCTAATAAAAATGGCAGAATCTAATGAAGACTTTTTTAAAGATGGAGGACACATGTGTGGACAGCAGGGAAGGAAGAAGTAGATAACAAAACTGAAGACTATAAAGAAAGATGGGATGATAGCAAGGGCAGTCTTCTGGAGAAGACGGGGAAGGGAAGAAGGATGGAGTCAAGTTCGCATATATTGGAGTTGGTCTTGTCAAAGGACTACTTCTTCATCAGAGACTCACCTGAAGGAGAAGATAATGGAAGATGTTGTCAGAAGGAATATGAAGTGAGGAGAAGTGGGAGCCCTTGGCAAATGGCCTGTTTTTTCAATGAATAATGAGTCAAGGCTCTCAGCTGAGAAGGTAGGGTGAGGCAATACCATGGAAGGCTTAAGGAAAGAAGACAAGGTTCAGAAATGCTCTTGTGATAAGATAGAGAATATAATTAAGGAGGAGTAGAAGAATTGAGTGGTGGACTTTGACATCACAATTTTGTGCTTTTCCTCCAGCACCATTCAACAGCACAACTAGGAATAAAGGAACGAGAAGGTAAAGGTAATCCAAAGGTAGAGTTTGATAAGGCATGATCAGTAGTGATAGGACAAGTATACATGAGATTTAAGAGACAAAGGTCATATGGAAATAAATTGGTTCATCAAAAAGGTCAAAATTTAGGAGGGAGAAAAATATAGGCAGAGCATGAGGGCCTGAAAAGTATTTAAAAATAAAAGAATTGAATGTAAAGGCAACTAGGTGACACAGTAGTAATGGGGCTGGAGTCAGGAAGACTCATCTTCCTGAGTTCAAATCTTGCCTCAGACACTTACTAGTCGTGTGACCCTGGACAAGTCACTTAACCCTGTTTGCCTCCGTTTCCTCATCTGCACCATGAACTGTATAAGGAAATGGCAAACCTACTCCGGTGTCTTTGCCACAAAAACCCCAAAAGGGGTCATGAAGAATTAGATACAACTGAAACAACTGAGCAAGGACAAAGAACAGGGTTGTGGCATATAACTTAAGGAAAGATACAACAATTAGAGATTATGAGATAAAGGAATTTCAGAATTCATGAACAGGGAGGTGAAACATTTCTAGGTGATGGCAAGGTCAAGGGTATGACTATCCCTGCATGTAGCTGATGTGGAGTAGAGGTGTAGGTCATGAAAGGAAAGTAGATTGAGAATTAGCACAGAGGTTGGTACATAGTAGGCACTTAATGAATGTTTATGGATTGGTTGCTTGAATTGTGAAGTATTTGGGAAAACACCAACCTCCATGTTGAAATTCCCTAGTATGAAGGTAGTTGGAGTAGAAAGGAATATTGTGAGCTAGGTACTAAATCCATTGAAAGAGGGGGAATATCTTGGATGTCAATAATGTCCACCAGGATCCAGGATGGGTCATCTATTTGGATAACATCGACCTCAGAGAAGACCTTGTGCAGCATTAGCAGTGGGAAGAGAGTGTTAAGTGAAAATGGGGAGCAAGAAGTGTTCTGATAGAAATGGATGAAGTATCTGGTTATTCAACAAAGTGCCCTGGGGAAAGCTGTGGCCCACAATGGACTGAGGGACAGAAGATGAGGAGGAGGCAGAAAACAAATTCTGCCCTCCATGAAGCTGTTGCTTTGAAATGATGACTTGCTATAGGAGCAAAATGACTCATCTCTAGACAGAATAAGGAACAACTCCTCTCTCTTTTCATCCACTCTTCTCATGCAATTCTTCCTTCCAGGACAAAGTCAAGCTTCACTTCTGCTGTAAAGTGTTCCCAGACTTCCTGAGGATGAGGGGTCTCCAGAAGTGAATGGGCTGCCAGTTTCTCTATAACTAGAGACCTTCAAGCAAAAGCCAGATGACCAACCCCTCCCTGGGCGTGCTGAAAAGTAGTTCATTGTTCAATAATAACAACAACAGCAGTTACAAATACTATCTCATTTCTTATCCTCCCAACATTCTTGGGAGGCAGATGCTAATATTATCCCCATTTTTCAGTTGAGGAAACTGAGGCAGACAGTAGTTCAGTGACTTGTCCTGGATCACACAGCTGGTAAGTGTCAAAGGCTGGGTTTGACTTCAGGTTTTCCTGACTCTAGATCTATTCACCATCCACAGCACTGTCTAGCAGTAAGGAGGTGACCTCCAAGGACTCTTCCAAATCAGATTCTGTTATTCTACATTTCTGTACACTGTAACAGAAAGCTACCTGGGCAGGAAAGTCAGAGACAGGTTCTAGTCCTCTCGTTGGGACCCATTAGCTATGTAGCCTTTGAAAAAATCATTTCCCTTCTCTGGGCCCTCAGTTTCCACATTTGTAAAAAAAGAACACATTGGGTTAAAAGAGCTATAAGGTTCCTTCCATCTTTGAAGCTTAATTATTTTATCCCAGGTCAGTTACTCATCCAACGAATATTTACAGTGCTCCTGCCACATGTCAGACTCACACTGATCTCATTCTCCTCTGAACTCTAACAATGCATTGAGATCAGGGACTTTTTTTAAATTTTAAATTAAATTTTAAAAATGTTTCCACATTCATTTCCCCAAATAGAATGTACACACTTTGAAAGAAGGATCATGCCTTTCATTTTTTAAATCATAGGACCCTAGATCATAGAAATGACCTTAAAGATCACTAAGTTCTACTCCTTTTTACAGGTGAGAAAACCAAGTCCCAAAGTGGTTCAGTGACCTGCCCAAGGTCATAAAATTGTGAAAGGGATTTGAAACCAGTTTCTCAACTTCCAAATCCAGCACTCTTTATCCTCTTCCACAGAGTTGGCACTCAACAAACACTTGCTGATTGCTTATGGGATGTGTGATACATGGTGATCATATCATGCAAAAGGATCTCAAGATGCCAACAAAGGTGGTTGACTGAGCATCTTTCCAGCTGAGAACGAAGAATGGGTACGGTCAGGGTCAGGCAGCAGGGTTATCTCCAGGGTTCTCTCCACCAGTGTGTTTCTTTTCAACAGCCTTCTGACAAGCTAGCCGGTGATCTAGCTGCCCCCAGCCCTGCTCAAGGGTTCCTCCCTGGCATCCTGGCTCAGCTCGCCCTCTTACACAGGATCTTACTGTGCTAGACCTTCCCTAGCCACCCAACCCCCATCAGAACATTCTTGTCTTATGTCCCATTCCCTAAGAACATGAGTCTTAAAATTAAGAAGCACAGAGAATAGAACACTGGACCGGGAGTCAGGAAGATCTGAGTTCAAATCCAGGCCTTTGCCAACTCTGCAACATTGAGCAAGTCCCTTGCCCGTTCTCAGCCTCGGTTTCCTCAACTGTATAATGGGGGTAATAACAGTACCTACCTCCCAGTGTTGTGTCATATGAAATATGGTCAAGGACTTAACACAGTGCTTGGCTGTGCTAAGTTATATCAAGGCGTTATATCAAGGTTAGTTATTGCTTGGAGTTATGGTATATCTATGACTTTGAATGTGTCCAATTTCCAGATTTTAACAACCAACAATTATCTTGTGTTTTCCTCACCGTGGGCCTTTCCACTCAATAGAATACAAGCACAGAGACTATTTCTTCTTGTGGAGGAACCAGGTGGGAAGGGGAAGTTGTTTACCCCAGAGTATTGAAGGATTGCCAAGCGCTGTTAGCGCTGTATACATTTGGCAGCCTAAAACAAAGCTTTGATCACCTGCCCCTAGGTTCGGCTCTGGAAGAAGGTCCAGGAGTTAGGAACAAGCGGGGTTCAGACATACCTGGGTGACTCCAGGTCAGCTCCTTCCTCTTGTTCTCTCCCAGTTTCTCCAGTTAATAAATTGGGAATGATCTTTGTGGTGGCCATACCTTACAACAGTGTTCTTTGTCAGCTCATGGTGCCAGAGACCCTGTTTGTCTTCAGAATGAAATAGGTCATGGAGAAAGCAAAGAGCGGGTCATATAGCTCACAATCATTTATTTAGTGCTTATGATATGCCAAGAACTGAGCTAAGGACATAAAGAGGGGAAAAAATACAAAAAAGAAAAAATAATAATCTATACCCTCAAGAAGCTCACATTCTGTTCACATTT
>CM053582.1:531025658-531044002 GCA_028627135.1 Pseudochirops cupreus
GAGAGAGAGAGAGAGAGAGAGAGAGAGAGAGAGAGAGAAAGAGAGAGAGAGAGAGGAAAGAAGGAAGGAGGAAATGAAGGAAAGGAAGGAAGGAAGGAAGGAAGGAAGAAAAAGAAAGAATGAAAGAAAGAAAGAAAGAAAGAAAGAATGAAAGAAAGAAAGAAAGAAAGGAAGGAAGGAAGGAAGGAAGAAAGAAAGGAAGGAAGGAAGAAAGAATCTGGGGTCCAAAAATTTGAGTCAGGGGTTCCATATAAAAACAAGTTCAGATTTTTGTTTCACCTCAACAGACATTTATTGAGTGCCAGAGACTGTACTATGGGATAGAGATACAAAGACAAAAAGAATCTATCCCTTCCCTCTAGCCACTTTCATTATCCTTGAAAAGAAATATGGTATACATGGATAAATAAATTAAAAAACATGCAAACTTGTTGTCATGGCTAGAGAGCAGCCTCGGAGTGAGAAAACCTAGGGTACCTGGGTTACTTCTGACCTACACTGACTGTGACTGAGAAAACCACTTCAACTCTCTACTCCCCAGGCAGTTCTCTGAAACTAAAAGTTGCCAAGCAGGTCTGCCTTGATAGTAGAAGGTCCTCACCTGGAGTTCTCCATACTGATAAAATCACCAGTCTGTTTAAAATGTAGGAAACCTATTCTCAGTTGTCCTCACCCCTAATCCACATACAACCACAGTGTTGTGAAGAGAAGGAACATCTGTAAAGAGGTGGTGAGACTTTGCAGAAGGAAGATGCTTGCTCGATACCTACTCTTAGCATTATATCATCCTGACCTTTGGAGAGATAGTTGGTCTCTTGATCTATACCTGTGAAATTGGCATCCTGCTGCCTGCTCTGATGTTATTAGGAAGACTGAGATGAAGCTGAAGCTGGCAATTTGGCCATCGACTGTCTCTGTTTGAGATCTCATTGACAGGCCTGGCTTCCTTGGTGAATAGAGATGATGGATTGCTGTTCAGAGGAAACACTTTACAACAAGTGACAAATCATGTTTAATTCCTTGGGCATTCATTACAGTGACATTAATCCTGATGAACACATTTGGTATTTAAGGTGAGAGAAACATGCACGTGCAGCAAGGGGAGCAGCTTTCACAATGTCTCGCTACTGAGGAGTTCAGCTCAGCACACCCATCAGGGAGGAAACAGAAGTCATGAGGAGAGAACCGTCATTTGTGGCATATGAAAATAGGCTTCCAAAATACAGTTTCAGATTGCTTTTGCTGAGAGCTCCATTCTAATCTATAGTCCAGGGACAAGGAGGGAGGGGGTTAAAGATGCCCCTTTGGGAACTAGCTTCCTATAGTGAAGGTGGCACTGCTCACTGTACAAATTGTCAATAACCCAGAAAGCCATCTCAAGTTGGGAAGCCTCCAAGTCCACGGTTATCATGGCAACCATTTTGCCTACATCATAAATCCATCTGGCTGAAAAATTCCATCAACCCCAGAGTTAGGGTCCTAAAATCTAGCACAACCAAGTTGTTGATAAAAGTAACTCATGAAAGTGGAAAAGACTCTGGAATTAAAATCAAAGGTCTTGGATACAAATTCTGGTTCTGACATTTACTACCCATGTGACCTTGGGCAAGACATTTAACTTTTCTTCCCCCCAGTTTTTTATCTGTAAAACAAAGGAGTAGGGCTAGATGGACTCTAGCATCCTTTCCAACACAATATTTGTGATTCTAGCATATAAAGAGGTTCTCCGAAGGGTACTCCCCATTTTCTTAAATATTACACTCCCATACACATACTCTTAGATTGAATGACACTGACTTTCTTGATGTTCCTTGTACCAGACTCTCCATCTCCTGCCTCTTGACATTTACACTAATTGTCTTCCATGCCTGCAATGCTCTCTCCTCATCTCTGCATCCTGGCTTCCCTGGTTTCCTTCAACTTCCAGCCTAAACCCGATTTTTGTACAAGATGCCTTTCTCAATCCCCCTCATTTATAGTGCCTTCTTTCTGTGGCTACCATATAAATGTGTGTGTGTGTGTGTGTGTGTGTGTGTGTGTGTGTACATATCTTGTTTTTGTTCATTGTTTGCAACTTGTCCCCTCTAAATGACTGTGAGCTCCTTGAAAGCAGGGACTCCTATTGTATCCCCAGTGATTAGCACTGTGCCTGGTACACAGTAGGCACTTAATAAATGCTTACTGATTGATGCTTAACTTCAACTCTACACTCCTTAACCATTTGTAATTTGATCCTACCTTAAGTTTCCCATTTATATATTCTACTTCTCCTCTAGATGAATATTCTGTTCCAGTTATGACAATCAATTTCACCATCCCCCAGATTCATTGTAGGCATCCCTGCCTCTGTCTTTGCTCATGATACTCCCATTTGATATGTCCTTTTCTCATTCAAAATGGATTGACCATATCTAGAGGAATTTGGTCAGTCCTGGGCACCATATTTTAGGGAAGGCATTGACAATCTGGAGAAGAAAAGAGGAAAAGAAGAAGCAGTCAGGTAAGAAGAGTAAAACCATATCATCTAAAGATTACTTAGAGGACTTTAAGATATTCACCCTAGAAAATGAATGAATGAATGAATGAGCAAGTGAGTGAATGAGTGAGTGAAAATTCATTGTTAAGAATTTATTATATGCCAAATACTGTGATAAGCTCTAAGGACACAAACAGAAAAAAAAAAAAAACAAGACAAGACAGATCCTACTCTCAAGGAGCTCACACTGTAATTGGGGAGACCACACATAATGGCTACAGGAAGAAGTGAAAGCCAAGAAGTCCTTAGATTACATTAGTAGGTTAAATTATAGTGTAAGGAGATTTCAGGGTGTAAAGGTAGCCGGACATACAGTAAGATCTAGAGGACCTTAGAAGGCAAAGGTAGAGAAACAATCTTCCATCTCATTGAAAACAATGGAGTTGTCAATTCCCAACTCAACCATGCTCCCTGAGCAAACAAGCAGCCCCAGGAAGAGAGGGAAGCAAAGTGGGGAGGGTAGACCCAGTGGTGGTATCCTCCTTCCCAGCAATTACATGCAAGAGAGCCTGGTGGGACAAGGAGTGAGAGAGCAAGGCCAGGAAAAATAGGGTGCCTCCAGTACTGAAGAGTCTCTCTACCATTCATAACCTGAATCACCAGACAAAAAGGCAAAAATCCTAGAGGGACTCTGACTGATACTCATGGGTCAAGAACTTGGTATATTGCTATTTCATGATAATACTTATCTTTATGTTTGACACATAGTAGGCACTTAATAAATATTTATCGATCAATTGATTTCTCCCAAATTCCTTGAGAACATAGGCTATTCTACACATTTTTATATTTTGTATAGTGCTATGAATACCTGCTAGGGAAAACAAACAAACAAAAATGCATCATTTTCCATGTCCTAGGCAGAAGGATTCTTTGGATTTTTACCTATCTCTCCATCTGAAATCATTCATTAAGCACTTACTATTTTCCAGACACTGTGCTAGATGATAGAGACGCAAAGACAAAGTGGAAAATCATCCCTGCCTTCAAGGAGTTTGCAGTCAAGGTGGGGAGGCAACATGTAAAGAGGTGTATATGAAAGGATGTGAGATCATCTGTGGTGGAGGTGTTAGCAGCTTGGAGGTGGGGGCATCAGGATACACTACACATAGAATAGAAACAGAGGAAGCAAAGGGTGGGAGTAATCTAAGGATGAAAGACAGTCAGCTAACATCTAACAAGTACCAAATATGTTACAGGCATTGTATTAAACTCTGAGGATATTAAAAAAAGGCAAAAAAGCAATCTCTGTTCTCAAGGAACTGACAATGCAATAGGAGTTAGAGGGGATGAGCATTTATATAGCACCTACTATGAACCAGGAACTATGCTAAGTGCTTTAAACAAATTATTTCATTGGATCCTCACAACTACCCTGTAACATAAGTGCTATTTCTACCCCCAATTTACAGTTGAGGAAACTGAGTCAAACAGAGGTTTAAGTGACTTGCCCAGGGTGATATAGCTAGGAAATATCTGAGGCCAGATTTCAACTCAAGTCTTCCTAGCCTTTTATCAACTGTTTTACTTAGATACTTCAAGAAAATATGCAGGGAAAACTGGAAAATAGTATGGCAGAAACTAGGCATAGACCAACATCTCATACCATATACCAAAATAAAGTCAAAATGGGTACATGATTAAGATACAAAGGCTGATACTATAAGCAAACTGGGAGAGCAACGAATACTTTACCTGTCAGATTTAAAGAGAACAGAAGAATTTATGAGCAAACAAGAGATAGAGAACATCATGAAATGCAAAATGAATAATTTTGATTATATTAAATTGGAAAGGTTTTGCACAAACAAAGCCAATGCAATCAAGATTAGGAGGAAAGCAGAAAACTGGGAAAGAATTTTTACAATCAGTGTCTCTGATAAAGGCCTCAAAATCTAAAATATGTAGAGAACTGAGTTAAATTGAAAAGAGTACAAGTAATTCCCCAATTGATAAGGTCAAAGGATATGAACAGGCAGTTTCCAGATGAAGAAATTAAAGCTATCTATAGTCATATAAAAAATGCTCTAAATCATTATTGATTAGAGAAATGCAAATCAAAACAACTCTGAGGTACCACATCACAGATTGTCTAACATGACAAAATAGGAAAATGATAAATAATGGAGAAATATGGGAATAATGGGAAAATTGGAATACTAATGCATTGTTGGTGGAGTTGTGACCTGATCCAACCATTCTGGAGAGCAATTTGGAATTATGCCCAAAGAGCTATAAGACTGTGCACCCTCTTTGACCCAGCGATACCATTTCTAAGTCTGTATTCCAAAGAGATCATACAAATGGGAAAAGGACCCACGTGTACAAAAAGATTTATAGCAGCTTTTTTTGTGGTGACAAAGAATTGGAAATTGAGGGGATGCCCCATCAGTTGGGGAATGGTTAAACAAGTTGCATATGAATGTAATGGAATACTATCATGCTATAAGAAATGATGAGCAGGTAGACTTCAGAAAAAACATGGAAAGACTTGAATGAACTGATGCTGACTGAAACGAGCAGAACCAGGAGAACATTGTACACAGAAACAACCACAATGTGCGATGACTAACTTTGATAGACTTGATCTCTTCTTAGCAATGCAAGGATCCAAGACAACTCCAAAGGACTCATGATGGAAAATGCTGTCCACATCCAGAAAAAGAACTATGGAGTCTCAATCAATGCAGATTAAAACATATTATTTGTTCTCTCTCTCTCTCTCTCTCTCTCTCTCTCTCTCTCTCTCTCTCTCTCTCTCTCTCCCTGTTCCCCCCCTTTCTTTCTCCCCCACCCTGTTTCTTTCTTCTCATGGTTTCTCCCATTGGTTCTAACTCTTCTTTACAACAACAGCTAATGTGAAAATAGGTTCATTGTGAATATATATGTAAAGCCTATATCAAATTACATGCTGTCTTAGGGTGGGGGTAGGGGAAAGATGGGGAGAAAATTTAGAACTCAAAATCTTATGGAAGTGAATGTTGAAAAATAAAAATAAAGAAAAAAGAAAATATGCAGACAACCATTACGAACAAGATTATAAATGATAAATTGGCAGTGATCTTGAAGAGAAGGCATTAAGATAAGAGAAGATTGGAAAAGGAGAAGAAGTAGAAATGAGGAGGGAGGGTACTCCATGTATGGGACATATCCAGTGAAAATTCTTAGAGTAAGGTGTTGGAGGGTCTTGGGCAGGGAACAGCAAGAAGGCCAGTGTCACTGGATCACAGCGTACATGGAAGGGAATAAGCTTAGAATGAGAAGACTGGAAAGACTTGTAAAGCAATATTTCTCCAACTTTACTTTAGGGGCCATTGGCTATCAACGAGTGTCCTCCAGGTGTCCACAAGTCTGGTGTCCTCTAGAATTGTTTCAAATATGGTGATGTATGTATATGTATATATATATATATATATATATATATATATATATATATATACACATATACATATATATATATATACATATACATATATATATACATATTTTATGAAAGTGATTAGTAACTTAGGATGTCAAATAAAACCTTCACTCAAGTCCAATTCCAATGTTTCATTCTGACTGGGAGTGAAATTGGGTCCTCCAAGGCTATTATGGTAGATCATAAGATTTGGCAAATCCTACCAAGCTGAAGAGATTTTAAATATAGCTTGATAATGGGCTGTTTTTTGGATGACTGTTAGGGAATTGCAAAATTCCTGCATGGAAACAGACCTCAAAGACCCTCTAGTTGAGCCCACATATGAACAGAAATATCTATCATAACATCTCCAACAATTAGTCATCCAGTCTCCAGTGGAAGAGCTCCATTGAAGGAGATAGAACTGCCTCTTGAAGCACCTGATTTGAATTAATTCAATTCAGCTATCATTAATTAGGTACCTACTGTGTTTAGGACACTCTAGTAGGCTCAGGGAATAGAAAGACCAAAGACAATGCTGAGCCTGTCTAAAAGAAATTTACACTTTATTGGGGGGCGAGGAAGGGATCCTTGTACACATCTTCCACTAGAAATTATGTCTAATTGTTAGGAAGTATTTGCTTATACCAATCCAAAACATGCCTCTCTGTGTAGTTTTCAACCATTACTCTTGTTCTTTTCTCTAAGACCAAGTAGAAAGCCTATTCCAACTTTGAATCTCATTGCCAATAGCATCCTTTCAAATACTTGAAGATAGTTCTTTCAACCTAGTCTCATACAGCATGGTATCTATTCATATAGCTATTTTGGTTGTCTTCCTCTGGATGCTCTCCACCATATAAATGTATATCCTCATATGTGGTATCCAGAACTGAATACAATCCTCTGTATGCAGTCTGACAAGGGCGGAGGGCATCAAGATGATCTGTTCTCCTGTTCTGAATGCTGTCCTTCTCTTAAAGCAGCCTAAGAGCATGATGGCCATTTCAGTATCTATGTGAGTCAAAATAGCTAGCTAAGTTCAGAGGAGCTATGTCAAGTGAAATCAACAAAGTACTTACTATGTTCCAGGAACTGTGTTCAGCCTTGGAAATACAAAGACAAAAAGGCAGCCCCTGTCCTCAAGGAACTTACATTGTAGTGTAGGAGACAATATCTAAATAACTTTTTTATTTACTTTGAAGGCTCTCAGAGAGCAGAAGATATTAACAGATGAGAAGACTAAGAAAGTTGTCTTGGAATAGCTGAGGTTTGAGCTGCATCATGAAGGAAATTGGGGAAATTAAGAGGCAAGTGAAGGAGTAGAGAATTCCAGATGTCAGGGATAGCCATTGCAAAGGCATAGATATGGAAAATGGAGGCTCACATTTGAAGAATTACAGGTATTGGTGGAATAAAGATAGTGGTAGAGAATAAAATAAAAGACTAGAAAGGTAGGAAGGGGCCATATTAAGAAGAACTTGAAATTATAAAGGAGTCTATTTTTGATCCTGGAAGTAACAGGGAATCAATGAAACTACTGCAAGCAGTCAGGAAGAAACAATTTGAGTATTGTGGAAACACAATCAGGATAACACAAGACCTAGAAGCTTCTACACAAGAGATCAAAGGGCTTAGAATATGATATTGCAGAGGTCAGAGGAGCTAGGACTAAAACCAAGAATCATCTACATGCAAAACTGAGTATAATGCTATTGGGGAAAATATGGTCATTCAATGAAATAGAGGATTTTCAAGCATTCTTGATAAAAAAAAAAACAGAGCTTAACAGAAAATTTGACTTTCAAATATAACAAGCAAGAGAAGCAATAGAAGGTAAACAGGAAAAAGAAATCATAAGGAACTTATTAAAGTTGAACTATTTACACGGAAATATGATAATTGTAACTCATGAGACTTCTCAATATGAGGATAGTTGAAGGGAATATGTGTGTATGTGTGTGTATATGTTTGTATGTATATATGTATGTATGTATACATACATATATATGTATGTATAGGAGGGTGTATGTGTTTATAAATATATGTGAGTGTGGGCATATGTATGTTCATGTATACATAGAGGGCACAGGATGAGTTGAATATGAGGGGATGGTATCTAAAAAATAAAATTAAGAAGTGAGAGAGGAATTTATTGGGAGAAGGAGAAAGGGAGAGATAGTTTAGGCTGAATTATCTCATATAAAAGAGGCAAGAGAAAACTGTTACAATGGAGGGGAAGAGCAGGAAGGTGAAAGGGAATGGAACAACCTTATTCTCATTCAATTTGGCTTAAGGAGGGAATAACATACACACTCAACTAGGTATCTTACCCTACAAGAAAACAGGGGAGCAGGGGATAAAAGCGGGAAGGATAGAAGTGAGGGCAGATTGGGGAAGAGGGTAGTTAGAAGCAAACATTTTTGGAAAGGGATAGGATCAAAGGAGAAAATAGAATAAGTGGGGAGCAGGATAGGATGGAGGGAAATATGGTTAGTCTTTCACAATATAACTACTATGGAAATGATTTGGGTAACTACACAGCAACAACTTATACTGAATTGCTTATCTTCCCACTGGGGGTGGGTGAGAAGGGAAAAGAGAAAAAATCTGGATCTCAAAGTTTTAAAAACAAATGTTTAAAAAAATTATTTGTCTTTTACATGCAACCGGGAAATAAGATATACAAAGTTCTGGGGTATAAAAATCCATCTTGCCCTACTAGAAAGTTAGGGGGCAGATGGGGGAGGACATAAGAGAGAACAGATCAGGGGAAGGGGTATTCAGTGGGCCTGCTACTTTGGGGTGGTGGGTAAGGGAAAGACAGGGAGAAAAAATTGTAACTCAAAATCTTGTAGAAATGAATGTTGAAAACTAAAAATAAATAAATAAATTGGGAAAAAAAATTTTAAAGTCATAGACAAATAATTTTTTTTAAAAGCAAGATAAATGAGGTCCAATCTGGCCCTATGCATCCCTAGAATCATAATAAACCCACTTCCTCCATATCCAAATGAGATAACAATCGTGAAGCACTTAGCACTGTGCCTGGCACACAGTAAGCACCATGTAAATATTAGTTATTATTATTCATCTCTTTTAACAAAATAACAAAAAAACCAAAATTTTAACAAAAACTCCATAAAAGGAAGATATCTATTGTTTTTTCATAATACTCCAGTAAGATAAGATCACATTTTTATTAAATTAATCTTGATATTTTGAACACTCCACAATTTCATCAGCATGGATCCACCTTCCATGGACACAAGCTGTGTCTTTTCCCCACCTAATCCATTTCAAGAATATTGAATATGGGAGGTAGAATATCTGGTTGTGAATTCAAGCTCTGGGATGAGCTACATAATTTTGTGCAAGTGACTTGACCTCTCAGCCACAGTTTCCTTATCTGTAGAATGAAAATAATCCTGCTTACACTATCTACCTCACTGAATTATGTTGTTCGTTATTTTCTGTTGTATCCTCATCTGTAGAATAAGAATATTATTGCTTATACTATCACTGAACTCTGAGGGGAGAGTTTTAGAGATTACCAAGTGCCACATCACTGTGATTTCTTAGTAAATGCTGCATGAGAATAGGTTTCTGGAGCTGGAAGAAGAACAGAGCTAGAGAGGACCTAGAAGGTCATTTAGTATAGCTTGCTCACTTTATGGAGGAAGAGATTGAGACCTAGAGCAGGTAAGTTACCTGAGGTCACACAGAGAGGTAGTTGCAAAAGCAAGATTCAAATCCAGCTCTTCTGATTGAATTTTTAGTGAGTTTTCCATTGTACCTCTCCACAGCTCCAAAGGTTTCTTGTACTTAAAGCGATTATTCCAGAGAACCCAATCAACTTGATGAGGTTATAGGGTGATGAATGTCTGTTTGGGACTTTAATCGAGTGTCCTTATGTATGGGTGAGCATGCAACATCACACCATTTTGAGAGGACAGAGACTATTTTTTGAGCATTGGTCTGGTCTATCTACTCCTCAATGAGAATAAGGGACTAAATCTCACCCATGTATGAATATATTACAATAATTTTTTTTCTTATAACACTGGTAATTTTTTTTGTCTGAACCTGTGAATTCATTAGGATAAGGGACTTCCTGGTACAGAAATTCCCTCTACCAAAGGAGATCAGCAATAATGTTCCAACTTACTTTCTTAGAAAGTTGCCTAAGACACAGAGAGTTTAAATGACCTCCTCAGAGTCATACAGAAGCAGGAAACCTAGGTGTTCCTGACTCCTAGGCCATATTGCAAGTATCATTATCCTATTTTTACAAATGAGGAAACTGAGGCTCAGAAACTATGCAGCTAGTAAGTGGCAAAGCTAGAAATCAAAGATAGAAAATGGGCATGAAATAGTTAAACTCCCTTTTTTTTTTGCTTTGCAAATAGAGTTGATTCAACAAGGGATAAGAATCCTCACAGCTACTTCTCATACTGATTTTCAATGGTGAAATTCCATGGAAACAAAAAATTCTATTCTCATTGAGATCCCTTCTCAAGACAAATTTGGGCAACATCAAAACATTTTGGCATCCTTAGGTTTAAGGTAAGAGACAGCTTCTGGGATCTAATTGCTCTCAGTCAAGAATTGTAGCTAACATGCTATTAAATATGTAAATAATGCAAAAGCCAGAAAGAAAATTAATATTTCATATATAATGAAGTTAAGATTAATTCTCCTGTGTCTAATTTTCTGTTTTTAAATACATAATGCACTGAGGAATCTAAAATGATTCGTGTTGTTTTACATTGGTTAAAGACATTCTTGATTTCTCTGAAATGGTCTCCCAAATGATTAACCTGATTATTATTACAAATAGAATCTTTAAAAAAAATACTAATTCTGGTGTTAAACAAGAAGGATAATCCAGGCACTACTTGCTGGTAGGTCCCCTTTAAAGGGAAGAAAAGCTAAGAGATATGACTTGAGACCAACCTAGATCACAGTGCAGGCTAGAGATTCCTTTGGGTACAGGGGGAGACATGATCTGAATACTGACAATACTTCAGAGTAACAATAGACAGGTGTACAGTGACTTATAGGACAACATTCAAAGGTGAGATAAAGTTGAAAATTTCTAGACCCTCTATAATTTGGATCCAGTCTCACCTCTCTCCACTCCCCTGTGTAAATACCCTTTGACCCCTTCAGAGGAGTCTATGTACCATTCCCCAAGCATACTTTGTCTACTTCTTCATGTTTCCCCTGTCTACAATGCCCTTCCCTTCCTTTTCTATCCACCAAGAACCAACCCATCCTTCTAGTACCAGTCTTCCCTCTCTTCTCCACTCCTTCTCTGAAATCTATTTTTTTTTTTGTCAGACAGGTCTGGTGAATCCTTGTGACTTTTAACTGGAAGTTTACCATTTGATGAGACCTCTTTTAATGCCCCCCACATGGAGCCCCACTTGAAAACTTGGCTAAGTCATTGGCAGGAAACACTGGGGCTTTATTGAACTGAAAGTTCAATATGAGTCAATAGTATGTCATGGCAGCCAAAAATGCTAATCTCATCCTAGGTTTCATTAGGAAAGCCAAAGTGTCTGGAATGAGGGAGGTGAGAGTCCAGCTGAACTCTCTTCTGGACATGTCCCAGCTAGACTATTGTGGTGGGTTCTAGGGGCCAAGTTTTAGGAAGCCTGTTGACATGTTGGAACCTACACAGAGTAAAGTGACCAGAAGAGCAGTGGGAATATGCTATAGACCAGGGGTTCTTAACCTGGGTTTGAGGATAGATTTCACAGGGACCAGGAAGTTGGATGGGAAAAAAATAAATCACATTGACTTTCATTAACCTCCAATGGAAATTTAACCTATTCTTCACTTATTTAAACACATCATTCTGAGAAGGCTTCCATAGTCTTCACCAGGTTATCAAAAGGGTCTGTGACACATAAAAGGTTAAGAATCCCTATCACAGAATGGATCTATTTAAAAAATGAGAGATGTTTAACCTAAAGAAGAAAAGATGCTGGAGGCAGATATTTAAGATTTATCACTGACATTGATATGGCCTTTTAAAGCTTGCAAAACTCTTCGCATACATTATCTCATTTAAGCTTCAAAATAATCCTGTGATATAAGAACTGCAGCTCTTATGATCTCCTTTTAACAGGTGAGGAAACTGAGGCTCTGAGATGGAAAATGATTGGCCCATAGTCATACACAGTAAATATTAAAGGCAGGATTTGAAATCAAGTCTTCCTGACTCCAAGACTAATATTCCATCTACTTAGCTATGCCATCTTTGAATGATGAACAGATGAATGAGTAAATGATTTCTTAGAGCAATTTATTAAGCTCTTATTATGTACCAAGCTATGCACTTAGGAGTCAAATACAGAAGTGAGATATCCCTCAAAGAGATTATATTCTAAGTGGGGGCCACAACACATAGGGAAGTGATGGCCAGAAAAGGGAGTTTTGGTCTGGAGAGTCACAGGGATGGTGAGTTTATCCTGAAACAAACAAATGTGTGTGTACATATATGTATATACATACATGCATGCATACATACATATATCATGGAAGAACAGGCTAATAGTAAAGGTCAATTAGCCACTGAATTATTCCCTCCAATCTTCTGAATTTGGAAAGCCTACGACCCTTTCAGTCAGTGGTTCCATCCAATATTTTCACAGCTGCAGAATGCCATTCCCCATAATCCAACAGTCTAGGGAGGGTCTAGCCAAGGTAGAATATTGTAGAAGCTTGTGCCTTTCCTAATGCATTAGGCTAAGATCATATTAGCTTTAGTGGATGCCATATCACATTGCTGACTCACATTAAATTTGTGGATCCCTCAAGCCCCTAGATTTTTTCTGGATTCCCTATCTAGTCAGGAATAACCATCTCACAGTTAATCTCAAAAATCTGGTTTTTGTACTTTCAGGGTGTATTTGGTGTCTGCTGTAAGAAGGTCTTCTGAATAACTGCTCTTTCAATTCACCTGGAATAAATTTTTCCCTGCCCTGGGTAAGCAGAAATGGCACAGTTTGTAGAATGGATTGATTTCAGCATTCTTTTCTAAGGAGAAAAGCTGAGGTTTATTTCACAACCAGAAGACTGTGGATTTTAGAGGTCTAGGTTGCAAAATCTTAATCTATAAGACTGATCTTGCACATGGATAATTTGGGATTCCCTACATAGTAGGGTATCCATCAGAGGAATCTAGAAGGTCCCCTTCTCCCCATCCCCCCAAAAATCTCGCTCCCCACTCAAGCCTCCAGTGTCTGAGATTGTACAATTAAATCTTCGTTCCTTTTGGCTAAGAGGAAAGTCAGGGCCTTGCCCCCTGTTAAAATACAAATGATATCAATAAGGACGGCATCGTTTCTGCACTAATTGTTGCTGTTTGTCTTTCATTTTGGAAGAGGACCAATGGCACCAGGAAGTGATGTCGTGACTTACAAGTGAATTGGATGTAAGGGAGACAAAGTTACTGTCTGCACTAGTAAGTAACCTAATAAATGCATGTTGATTTAGATGGCGCTCTGTGGTTTCAAACACAACCACTCAGTGATGTTAAACATATAAATATCCTTACCCCCATTTTGCAGATGTGAAAACTGAGTTTCAGGATGTTTAAGAGACATGCCCATGACTAGCATCAGGGAGGAAGAAGAAGGAATAATTTAAGCCCAAACTTCAATCACTTCATGGTTTTCTGTGGGCCCCCACTACTCATCTAATTCCAGATAAAACTTCTTGGGTACAGGGAGCACACAGCATGCAAAAAAAATTGTGATTCTAAGTAACTATCTAGAAGAATTATCACAGAACAAGACATCACAATTCTTCACAATCTGTGTGACCTCAAGCAACTCCCCTAACTTCTCTTGGCCTCAGTTTCCTTATCTGTATAATGAGAGGTTTGGACTAGGTATTTTCTAAGGTTCCTTCCAGTCTAACATCCATGAACCTGTGGACATATTGAATATCGATGGTCATGGAATCATATGTCTAGGAGGGACCTCAAAAGATTATCGTATCTGGCTCAGTCATCCAATAAACATTTACAAAGCATGTTTCAGGACACTGCTAAATGCTAGGGACACAAAAATAAGCAAAAACCAGTCCTTACTCTTGAGAAGTTCACAATCTAATTGGGGAGAAAACAAGCAAATATAGACAGAGTAGTTATATACAAGATAAAGAGGAAATACAGCTGAGGGAAGGCACTTGAACTAAGAAAGATTGGGAACGGTTTCCTGTAGAAGGTGGGATTGCAGCTGGGACTTGAAGAGGCCAGGAAGCAGAGATGGAGAGGGAGAGCATTCCAGGCATGGGAGTCAAGCAGAGAGACTACCTGGAGTCAGGAAATGGAGTCTCTTCTGTGGGGAAGAGTAAAAAGCCAGTCTAGGAAGATTAGAAAGGTGGAGGAGGGGTGAAGGTTATGAAGGTCTTTCAATGCCAAACAGAGGTTAGGCTAAGCCACTAAGCTTTAAACCAGGGGTAGGGACCCTGCAGCCTCAAGGCCACATGTGACCTTCTAGGTCCTCAAGTGTGACCCCGTGACTGAATCCAAACTTCACAGAGCAAATCCACTTAATAAAAGGATTTGTTCTGTAAAACTTGGACTCAGTCAAAAGGCCACACCCAAGGACCTAGAAGGTCACATGTGACCTCCAGGCAACAGGGTCCCCACCCCTGCTTTAGACAGCTGAGGTAATATTATTCCCATTGGCTAGGTGGTCCACCTGAGGCTTACAAAGACCTCTCCTCACAATACTGATTCAGGGTTCTGTGCTGAGACTGGACTGTACTACTAGAAGAAGAAAGAGAAGGCTCACCTGAGGATAACTAGAGGCATCACATTCTTCCCTGTTGTCTACAGTGTAGCAGAACCTTTCATCTACTAACTGTTCTCAGGGGCAAAACCATCCACATCTCCTTTCATGATGATTCAATCTCACCTTCCAGCTGGAAAAAACAAAAAACTACATTCCCCAGTGGCCTCTGCTGCCAATACATGTTACACATGTAAGAGGTAAAGACAGGAAGCTATTCCAATCACATTCTATCTTATGCCATACTTATTTGAGAACATGTCATAATCTCCCTTATTAGGCTGTAAGCCCCTTGAGGGCAGGTAATCCACTTTATTTATCTTTGTGATCCTGGTGCTTAGCACAATGATATCATAGGTGTTCAATACACGGATGTTGAATGGAATTGAAGTTCTTTTTTGTTTTCCAACCTTCCCATTGTCACAGTAACTTTTCCACATCCTTCCTCCCAACAACCTCTCTTTCTCTGAATATTTTGGGGATGTAGTAAATATGGTCCTTTTGGACTCTCACTCCTCTCACTTTTCTAGCATTTAATACAGATGTCTCCATTCGCTGTTTTGTTTTTTTCTTAATGGCCAACTTCTGTGTTAACTATACCAATAAATACTATTTTTTAAAAGAACCAAATTCTGCCACAATAGTCCTTATTTCTTCTCTCCCAAACTGCAAATGTCAACATCATTTAAGGAGCTTTTCCCCAGATTTGCGATTCATACCCCTGGCAAATCATGGTCTGGCTTGTCAAAGAACCAATTCTCTCCAATTGAGTTAAATACATCAGTGACATATGCAGATAGAGTTTCACTAAGTCATCATTTAAATGTCAGTTTCATGGGGGCCCCCCCTCCCAATGCCACACACACACACACACACACACACACACACACACACACACACACACACACACACACGCCCTCCCAAAGCTACCACCTTTCAGAAATGTGATGAGAGCCCTTGAACTTTCAAATCAGAGAAAATTCTAGCAGTTCCTGTTTTTATATTCGCCAACATTAGTAATGACTGGACGGGAGGCTCCGATGAGTCAATTGCGTTTGGAAGCAAATAGCTCACCCACATAAGGTCAATTAACTCTTCCTAAGCCCTGAGAAGCATATGACTATTCAAACCTCCTCCACAGCCCCATAAATCCTTTCTCTCAGTCAATAGGAGGCATTCAGAGACACCTATGATTTTCCTTCTTACTCCAAGTCAAATAAATCACAAATTCCTGATAATTCTTCATTGATAATATCTCTGTACCCATTCCTTCATTTCCATTCCCACTACAAACACTCCAGTGTGGGGCTTTATCAGCTCATACCCACACTCTAAAAACTGATCTCTCTGACTCCAGTGTATCACCCCCTGGTCTTTAAATCCATAATGCCCTCTGCTGCCAGGCTGGTTTTCTAACACACCATTTTCATGTCACTTTTTTCATAGAAACCTTCAACGACTTCCCATTTGTCAGAATAAATCTAAATTCCTCAGCATGACATTTAAGACCATCACTTCCTTCTCAGTCTGTCTCCAGTCTTTTCTCCCATTGGTCCCCCACATGAACTTTCTAATCCAACCGAATAGTTCTATTTAATTAGCCTCAAACACAGCTTTCTCTTTCTTGACTTTTTTGTGCTGTTCCCTTCAAGTTAAGATGCCTTCTCTTCCCTTCTCCACCCATCCCTTAAGGGCTTCCTCAACCCTATCTCTTGCGACTTTGTCTAGATATTGCAACAAAGAGAGATCTCCAATTCCAACTCTCTCCTCCTATATTACTTAGTATCTATAGCCAACATTTGAATCCTCTGGATATGTCATTTCCCAAGGTTAACAGATTAAATCAGGCTTGATCATTTGCCCATATATATGTCTGGTCTTATTCATAAGCAGAGTAATTGGACACATAGGTGGTATGACTTCATGGGAATGTCTCCCTGCTCCCCAAAATACCTCCTCCATCTGCTCACTGATGCCTAAAATCTAATTTCTTAATATATGGCTTTAATTTACATCATTGTACCATACTTTTTCATATATGTAAATTTCATCTCTTTGATAAAATTATGAACTCCTTGAAGGTAATGAACATCTTACACTTCCCAGTATTCCTCACTGCAATATGCCCAAGGAAAGTCATGTCATAAGGACTCAATAACAACTGACTTGGTTATTGTTCTCTCAGGGGGAAAGACTCACTGTTGAATCATAAAGATATTTATTTTGATGGAAATTGAATGATAGCTTTCTGAAACCTTTGAGAGAGAAATATTACATAAGATTCCTCTCTCCTTTCAATAACCACATATTAAGTGCCTACTGTGTACAGAACAAGGTGCTAGAGGCTGTGACTATGAACACTGTAAAATCAGTAATTATATAGCACAACAAATTACAATAGTATAAATGAGTCACAAAGTAGCAATTTTGGTCTAAGAAAGGAAAGATTATTCCCGAGATAGGGAATCTGAGAGGTGGCATTTGAACTGGCCCCTGAGGAATAGCTAAAAAGGAGAGAGTGAGGTTGATGTCTTTGCACAGTTCTGCTTCACTTAAATCCAATTACTCACTTGCAAGTCAAGACCTCACCCTCCTAGTGTCACTGGTCCTCTTCAAGAAGTAAGGGTGAACAACAACAACATCTTATCAGGCAGTTCTGGGGGTAGGAAGAGATTGTAAGTATATAGAGAATGGGATTAGCAAAGGCATGGGAGTGATGAAGGTGGGGTAAGCAACAGGTTTACTTTTGTGAATAGACCATATCTCTTGTGTTAAAGGAATACAATACAAAAGTTAGTGATTTTGTTGATGGCAGATATGAGTAAAAAGTAAGGGATGCAAAACAAAGGATGGTGCCCAGCTGGTTTCACCTTGCTCTTTTGTTCTCACTCTCAGATTCATTGGCATTAAGAATCATTATATAAGTCTCTTCACCCTATCTCCCACACAGCTCCATTTTGCTAGGTTGAGTCCCCAAAAATAGGATTGGGATTACATATTGAGCAATAGAGATCCGAAAAGAGTTAAGCATCATTTTCTACATCTAAATCAAATAGTTAGCTAGGGGCAAGGACACTAGGACCACAATAGGAGAAGAAGGTAAAAAGAAGAGACTTATCCTTACCCTTTGGGCTTATGTAACATTTTTTTGGGCTGCCTGACTGAGGGTGGTAGATGACAGTGCTAAAGTCATACATTAAAAGAGCTTTCAAGCTCCTTTATTAGGGATAGATTTCTCAACCCCAGCAAATGATAGCAGGGAATAGAAGACATTCCCAAAGACACTAAAGAGCTACGGATCAGAAGATGGCAAGAGAAAGGAGCTTATAACCACAAGCCCAGTAGAAATGCCCATAGAAATTGGAAATATGACACAGAGTATAAATGACATGCACAAAGATAGCATCCCCACCAGGGGACAGAGCAATGACATCACCAAAGGACATCAGTAGTTTTGATTCAGCATTAGAGATGTGAGTTACCCCAGCCACACAAGTACCCTAGCCAGCTTTCTCTTTGTGTGCTTTCTCCACATATGTTCACTAATCACACACCTGTTCTATGACTGTGCTTTCCATGAATGGGCCCTGACTACACA
>CM053582.1:531044102-531106555 GCA_028627135.1 Pseudochirops cupreus
CTTAAGATACACAATTAAACATGTGAATGATGGCAGATATTCCAGTTTGTGTATCATACAGCAAAGTAAGAGCTAAAGTTGTAGAAATGTAGGGTGCTATTAGTTGCTCCACCCTGTGTTCAACAGTGGACTGAGGAGATTGGGCTTTATTCTACATTCAATTCAACAAGTATCTGCTAAATTCCTACCACTTCCAAGGCATTGTTATAGGGGCTGAAGATATAAAAAGAAAAAATGATATAGTCCCTGCCCTCAAAGAGTTTATATTCCACCAAGGCAGCGAGGAAATAAAATATGCACACAAAAAAGTAAATATAGAGCAATTTGAGAAGAGAAGGAGGACTAAGAAATGGGGAGTCAGGGAAGATTCCCACTTTATATAGATATTCAAACAGAGAGCAAATGATCACTTGTCAGGTATGTTATAGTGAGAGCTCTTTTCAAGTATTAATTGGACTAGGGAGTTCCCAAGGTCCTTTCCAATATTTAAATTCTAGAATTCCTGGTAAACCGATTAAATCAAATTAGATAAGATTTATACAGCATCTAGCACAGTAATCTGTACATAGTAGGTGCTTCCCTTTCCCTTCCCTTAAAGTCCTATTAATTATCACAATGCCTTATATGTAATAGAAATGTAATAAGTATTTGCTGAACTGAATTATGTAATAAAGTTAATTCCCTTCTTATGAATATAAACATAAAGTGAATACCCTCCTTCACTAGGTGTTCAGTGCCTTTCCCAATCTGATACAGCATCCTGTTTTCTCTAGCCTTAACTCATGCTAGTTGTCTCTCTATGTTATATTTCAACCAAACTTGGCAGCTTGCCTTCATTCATACAAATAATTGTGTGTCTTGAATGTAGCAATGCAATTCCCCTTTACATATGGACCCCCCAAAAAGTTGCCGCAGGCTTGAAGCCTGGGTCGGCATCCAAGCAAAATCCTAGTTCTTGAGCTTCCTTTTACAGAAAAGGTAGCCCCCAAGCTGAGTCTGGAAGGAAGAAAAGCACCTTGAGAGGCACTCCAAAGGAGGAAAGGGTATACTCCAGACATAGAGAATGGTTTGCGTGAATGCAAAGAGCCAGGAAATGGAACGTCAAGTTCAGAGAACAGCTAATAGTCTGGGTTGGCTGGAATGTACAGTGCATGAAAGGAGGTCATGGGAAATCAACTTGCAAAGGTAGATTGGAGCCAGATCATGAAGGGCCAGAATTGTCAGTTTGAAAAGTTTCTATTTTGTACAAGAAGCAATAGACTTTTGGCAGGGGATTGACAGACTCAGACCTGTAACTTAGAAACATTCTTTTGGTTGCTCTGTGAAGGACAGATTGGAGAAGGAAGAGGTAGAAAGCAAGAAGACCACTGAGTACATGATTGCATTGGTCCAGACAAGAGATCAAAAGGAACAAAATGAAGGCAGTGACCTTGTGAAGGAAGAAGCAGGAGCAGATGCAAGGGATGTTTTAGAGGAAGAATTTACAACACCCAGAAATTGATTAGATACAGGGAAAAGGAGAGAACAAAAAGTATGGGATCACTGAAATTATAAACCTAGAAGGATGACTGTCCTCCACAGAAATAAGGAACTTGGAAGAGAGACAGAAATAAGGAGGAAAGTGATAAGTTCACAGAATCAAATAACCCTAAAATTTTCAGAATTGGAAAGAACATGAGCAGACCTCTAGTCTGAACTATACCTGAAAAAGAATCTCCACTGTACTATATCTGACAAGTGATCGTTGAACTTTACTTGAAGACTTCCAATGAAAGGGAACCCATTTCTTCCCAAGATTGCCCATCCTGTTCTTGGATAGCTCCCACTGTTTTACCTTACATCAAGTCCAAATTTGCCTCTTTACAGTGTTTACCCATTACTCTGGCCTCAGGGGCCAAGTATTGGGCAGAAATATGTGTAGGTAGAAACATCAAAGTTCTGTTTGGGACAGCTTCAATTTGAGATGTTGACTGGACATTCATATAAAGATGTTCAGCAAGTAGTTGGCAAAACAAGTCTAGAATTCTGAAAAGAGATAAGGATGGAATGTGTAGATTTGGCAGTTATTCACAAAAAGGTGATGGTTGAATCCATGAGAGCTAGTGGTTTCATGAAAAGGACAATGTCAATAGAAAAGAGAATGAACTACAAAACTTTGGCTGCCCTGATTATTTAATGGGTAGGAGATAGATAATAAGCAGACAAAGGAAACTAAGGAGTCAGACAGGTGGGAGGAGAACCAGGCAAAAGCAGGATCATGATAAGAAATATTCAGGAAGAAAAAGTGACTCAGATTTTCAAAAAATTCTTGGAGATCAAAGAGAATGAGAATTGAGAAAAAAGCATTTGATTCAGCAATGAAAAAAATCTTCAGGAACCTTGGAGAGAGAAGTATAGTACGAGAGAGTCAGAAGTCAGACCACAAGGAGCTGAGAACTGAGTGGGAAGTGAGATCATGGAGGCAGCAGAGTATCATAGAACCATAGAGCCAAGAGGCAGATCAGAGACCATCTAGTCCAACTCCCTGATGTTACAGATGAAGAAACTGAGTCCCAGGTAGGTTCAGTTTTGCTCAAAGCCATACAATAGCAGGGATATCAGGGAGTGTTATGGGTTTTTTAAGTTGGGAAGATCTGGTGTGTTTGTAGGCTATAGAAAAGGAACAAGGAGATAGGGAGAGATTGGAGATGAAAGAGAAATGGAATGATTGATGGAGCAAGCTTTCAGAACAAATGGAACAGGATGAGATCAAGGGTGACAGTTAAAAGAATGGCCTTGGTGAAGAGTAGAGCTATTGGAGCAAAGGAGGAAAGGGTAGATGAAATGATAAAGGAGTACAAATAAAGGCAAGAGGTAATTCACTGAAGATGGGATAGATTGTTTTTTAAATAAAGCAGGAGGGAGTCGTCTGAGAGACAGGAACAGAAAGGTATCTTGGGGACTAGAGGAGAGAGGAATAAGTTTGGAAAAGCCACTACTAAAGGTAGAATAGAGATTCAATTAGGAAAGAATAAAACGATTGCCATGCAACAGGAAGGATGAAGCTGAGTTTAATAAATATGAATTTCCAGGAGAACCAGTTGGCACAGTTGCATGACTTTTTTTAGGACAGTCAAGTAAGAGGAGAAAAAAAATGCTGGGAATAAACCAAGTTTAAGGACAGGAATGGGGCAAGGACAAGAAAATGAGAAATTCAAGGGTAAAGGGAGATGTGGAGGTGAAATGGTCAACTCCAAAGTCTATTAAGGGAGGGAAATAAAGTCAGATGGGGAATGATGGGCAAAGAGAAGAGACAGAGGGAGAGGAGGTCACATTGAGGCTAAAGAACAGGCTTAAGGGTTGTAAGACAATAAGCATGAAGAGAAAAGACATTGTGGTCAGAGATGGGAACTTGAGAGTTCAAGAATGTGGAGATAGAATATTTTGTGCTGATGGTGTGGTCTAAGTTGTGACCCCTCCTGTGGACAACTGGGATACATTAGAGATAGGTGTTGAGAAGGTTGATTGGTTATCCAGTTGACGTGAACAAAGGATGGCAAGATTGACTGTAATGGTTGTTGGGCAGAGGAGGTGGGAAAATAAGCCATTAATCCAGGCTGCACATCAATAGGATGGTCACCTCAGTTTTCTGTCTGCCTACAATCTAATATTTGGAAGGGGTAGAATTCAGGATGGTTCAGCAGTAGAGACTTTCAATCTCAGACAACACAAGGTCATCTTCTTGGTCTGTTCCTTTCCACCAAAGGGGTGGGGTAACCAAAAAGGACTAGGAATTGGAGAGACCTTTGCAGCAACTTCTCACTTCAACAGCTATAGCTTCACTTACCTAGACCTGTGGCAATTACAAAGGTCTTAAAGTACCATTTCCTCTAGATTCATATTCCTTCATTTGGCATGTAAAGTCCCTTACGATCTGCCTTTAATCTCAATTTCCAGGATCATTCCCACATTCCTCCCCCTCAAACATTCTACATTCCAGGCAAATTGGCCTATTTGCTGTTACCTGTATGTGACTATCTATCTTCTGCCTCTAAACTTTTATGACAGTGGCACCCCAGCCCTAAAATGCCCTCCCTTTTCGCCTCTGCCTGACAGAATTTTTAACTACCTCCAAAAGCCACCTCCTTCAAATTCCTTTCTCCATGTGTTAGTGCTTTCCCTTCACATACTGCAAAATGAATTTATATCTACCTTACGCATGTTTTCTACTTGTGCTCTATATCTACCTTGTTTCATGCTCCCTCCCACCCATAGTTTCTTGCTAGGCAGAGGCTACTTCATCTTTTCTCAGCAGCGAAAATGCCTAGCATACAGCAGGGACAAAGACTGAAACTATGATTTCCCTGCTATAGGGAACTCTCAAGTGAGAAAAATCCTTCTACCAATAATAATGTTTCCTCTGAAATTTTCAGTCTATAAGAGTTGCCTAAAAGACAAAGAGGTTAGGTGACTCACCCAGGATCACAGCAAATATGAGTTAGAGAAAGGTCTTGAACTCAAGTCTCTCTACTCCACCATCATGCCTCTTAGTAAACAATTATTAAATTAAATGGAATTGCATTCTCAGAGATAAAGAGGGACAACAAAAAGTGACAGAGAATAGAGTAGTATTTTGCTATTCCACTGCAAGTATCAGCTTGCATGGAGGAGCCTCCGTCCCTGAACCAGGACTGGCACCCTCACCCTCCCAGCTGATGATGGAGCACAGATTAGGTAATGAGCTGGGACATTGTTATCAATAAGCTTCTCTTCCCTCTTCCTCTTCACCCCCCTCCCACTGGAATGTTGGATTCTACCCTTGGGATGCTAGAAAGCTAAGATTTCATCTTATCTTTTCCATCTTCTAGCTCCACTTCAGCTATTTTCTACCTCCATTAGACTATAAACTCCTTGAGAGCAGGGAATACCTTATTTGCTTGTATTTGTATACAAATGTACCACAATTTCTATCACATTTCAAGCATTTAATCTCTGCTTTATCATCCATCCATTCATTCTATAGTTGATGGTGAGAAACTGAAGAATGAGGGAATAATGTGATTAGAGTTACATTCAAGGAAAATTAATCAGATAGTGATATGAAGGATGGAATGGAGAAGGAGAGAACAGAAAGATTAGTTAATATGAAATGACTGCATCAGTCCAGTAAAGGTGGTGGGGGCAAGAAGTGTCCTCACAGTTTTGATTTGAAAGAAATCATTAATTGGCATGGAAGGAAGAATGAAAAGTAGAACAATTCTAAAACTACAGTCAACTCTTGATTTTTCCAACCTATGGTTCATTTGTCTCTAAGTTTTCATCTCAGGCTAACTTCTTTCAGCTAAGGCAAGGCAAACTCATTTTAATATTAGCCTCAGCCAAACAGAATTAGGCAGGGAAATCTTGTGTAAAATATTATATCCACACTTGGCCAACTCTTCACAGCATTGTGAAATAGAACACGTTTATCTTCAGTCCCCAGCTTCCTTCTTTACTCTTTGTTCCTTTCTCTGTGGTCCCCATTCATGTCTCCCACCCACCACTAAGGACACAGTGCCATGAGCTCCATAAAGGCTCTGACATCAGCCTTTTACACCTTAGTAACTTAGAGCAGTTCATACTATTTGTCCAATCCAAGGAATATGTGGACTTTCAAGCTTGATCAATTGCTATGAAACAAAAGAGATTAGGGCATCTGTGAATAAATGAGAGAGGTACTGGGGGAGGACCTCCAGAGGGGTATTTCCAGCACCCATAAAATCATACCAATTAGGTGACTACATAATCTTCCCATGGGTAAGACTGACCCCATACATACATACATATATACATACAAATGATACATACATTTGATCATACCTCATTAACTGATATTACTGGGGAATAAAATGTCCTAAGTAAGCCAGTTTTCTTTAGGCCTCCAAATTTTTCCACTCATATATAATGGAATTTTTAAGGTGGGAAAAATATTTATATATATAATTTACTGATATAACGTAATTTAACAGAATTCCAGTTTTTCTTGATGACCTTGAACCACCACAATACACATTATGGTACTGTTCTGTAATTCAAGAATGTTCTGAAGGCCAATAAAAGTGTCTGGGGCCATCTTGCCCTAACCTTAATTGGCACCAGATTATATAGTGATGGGGAATTTAAAAGACACATTATTACTTATCAATTCCCATTCTGCAAGAGATTAGGACTCTAGTCCAGGTCCCAACATTAACTTGTTACATGGCCTTGGATGAGTCATTCACCTCTTTTTATCTGATTTCTCAGGAGGTTGGACCAAAGAGTTAAGGCGGGACCTTCCATGTGTCATCTATTCTATGATTCAAAACTTGCCCTTGGCTTCCTTGGCCTGTTCTGACTGATGAATATAATGATTTGGAATTGAGAGAAGGTTATAAGGGGAACGAGATAATGAAGTTTGCTAGACTTGAATGTGACATTAAAGTCGGTGATTTAGGTCATTAGGTCTGAGATCACCTTCACAACTCTCCTACTATGAAAGTACTTGAGCTTTATGACAGATGTTTCCAGAGGCATTTTGGTTTAGTTCCATGGTGTTCCAGGTGGCAGAATGTGTGGATATGTGTCTCTGTGTTTGTGTGCCTATGTGTGTGGGTGGCACACTCACATTGGAGGGAAGGCGGCAGAGTTGGATGCATAATTCATACTTAAGTCAGCTACAGGGGGGGTGGGGGTGGGAGGTCCAACAGTCAAACAAGTGGACTATAGCTGAATATAAAATTCCAAAGTCAAATTTAAATGATTTGAGAATTATCTATTACTTTGAATCACTTGTGCTTCAATGAACACCACATATTAAGTTTACATTAAGTATGTTCGTCATTATTTTGTTAAAAAGCTAAGAATTTAGTCCCTTTGGGCAATATCCCTTTGACAATCTCCTGGCCCCAACCCCCACAGTCTTCACATTTCTAAATTTGACATCAAATAAATAGATTTCATATATCTGAGAAAGTTATCTTCCTTTACCTATAAAATGCATGGGTACAGGAGGAAGAGTGATCAGACCTGGATTTCAACTCTGCTACTTTCTCCCAGAATCCTCTTAGGCAGGTCACTTCCATCTATCTTCTGGGCCTCAGTCTTCTTTCTTTTAAAATAAGGGACTTGGACTATAAAGTCCTGAATTCCTCCTTTATAATTATGTTTCTTTATCCTCTTTAGAAACCTGGTCTCAAAATCCCTCTTCTCCCCAGTTGAAGCCAACGTGCCTTGCCTCTTAGGTCTTCCATGCCACCCTTTTCTGTCAAAAGTAGAGTGAAGACTTGAAAATTCCATACTACTCATTGTAAATTAAGACTTGAAAATTCCAGACTACATTCTCATCTTAAATACCAATATGTAATAATAATGAGGATGATGATAACTATCATTTGTACAGAACTTAGAGGTTTACAAAAAGCATTGACAAATAATATCTCATTTGATTCTCACAACAACCCTGGGCGGTAAGTGTTATCATTAGCTCCATTTTACAGATGGGGAAATTGAAGCAAACAGAGGTTAAGTGACTAGCCCAAGATCACACAGCTAGGAAGTAACTGAGACTGGATTTGAACTGAGGTCTTCTTGACTTCAGGCTGGGCATTCTATTCATTGTACCACCTAGCTGCCTCAGTCCATAAAATGGGGGTTATGGGAGAGAAAAAGGGGAGAGAAGGAGAGAATTGTGTGGTTAGAAGAAGAGGTTGTTGGAGTTTCTAGATGTAGGGTCCAGTCACCTTGATGTGAATCAGATAGTAGATGACCAGCATAAAGCAGAATTTCTATTTTCTCTTTCTCTGCACTCATGCAAACAGATGAGAAATTCGATGAGCTCTCTGGGTACCACTCCCTCAGCCTGGCCTGGCTTGGCCTGGCCAGCCATTCCTGGCCCCAAACTTGAGTGCTATGCGTTGATGTAGCAAGAATTTATTTTTCAACCACTTCTTCCTGAGAATCATACCCAGCCCGGGCTCAGACTTAAGTGGCAGAGGGGATTCAGCCAACCAGCTGCAAACAAGAGAACTGGCAGCCCCAGAGCTCACTGAGCCAGGGCCCCAGAGCACCCTGTGTGCCAAGGGAGGAAGACCAGGAAATAGTGTCCACAGGAGAGATGGGGGCCCTAGCCAGCACACAGGGTGTGTTCCATCTGCCATGGCTTCAGGGCCCCTCTCCTGGTCCCCATCCTGCATTTTGGGACAGACTTGAGGTTTCAATCAGAAATCTAATATGATTTGCCAAGCCTCAAAATATCCTAGGGGAAGAAGGGAATAGGAGAAGAGGATAGGTGAATAGTACATTATTGCTGATTTCTGCCAGAGTCACTTTTTTCTCTTTTGGAGATTCAGAGGGTTTCCTCTCTCTCTACCCACCACCATACCCAAGTGGAAGAGTTTGGAGCAGTTCCCACGTTCTCTATCTGTTGCCTAATTGTGAACCCCTAGTTGCCTACATAATATGGTCAGGTTGAAATCTGTACCCCTAAAAGGAATATCCACATTTACAAGCTTACAGACCCATTAAAGTCTCACATTGGGGTTAAAGAAATTAAATGTATAAAAATAAGATCAAGGCAGCCTGATTCAACAGAAACTTATCTGAAAAATCTGGGATCTAAGCAGATAGCAAACTCAGTGAGAGTCAACATTGTGACATTGCCCCCAGTAAGAACCAAAGTAATCTTAGGCTGTAGTAAGCAAGATTTAGTGTCAAGAAGTAGAGAGGTAATGGCCGACTTAGGTGGCGCAGTAAATAGAGCACTGGTCCTGGAGTCAGGAGGACCTGACTTCAAATCAGGCCTCAGACACTTAACACAAAAAACTAGCTGTGTGACCTTGGGCAAGTCACTTAACCCCAATTGTCCTGCATTCCCCCCTCCAAAAAATATTTTAAAAGAAGTAGAGAGGTGAAAGTCCCAATGTACTAGCTGACTGCAGTTCAGACCCCATCTGGACTCTTAGAGTAGATGGTGTCAGTCAAGAAGCATTAATTTAGCACCTACTACATGCGAGATACCACTGTGCTAAGTGCTGAGGGTATGAAGAAAGGTAAGAGACAGTCCCTGATCTCAAGGAGCTCACAGCCTAATCAGGGAGACAATATATCTGAGCTGACCTCTATTACATACCCCCACTCTGTTAGTGGTATTTATGGAATATACAGAGCAAAGCAGTGTCCTATACATTGTTGGGGGAGGGGGAGGTTCAGTCATTTCGGTCACATCTGATTCTTTGTGATCCCATTTGGGGTTTTCTTGGCGGAGACACTGGAGTGGTTGGCCATTTCCTTTTGCAGCTTACTTTACAGATGAGGACACTGAGGCAAACAGGGTTAAGTGACTAGTCCAGGATCACACAGTAATTATGTGTCTGAGGTCAGATTTGATTGCAAGGAAGATGAGTCTGATTTCAGGCCCATCACTCTATCTACTACACCACCTAGCTGCCCTGTGGAATGAGTAGCCTTACTAATAACTTAAATCTTGAGCCATCTGAAGCCACACTCTGGCCACTATCCTTGAATCCCCAAATGTCCTCCACTGCCTGATGTTTTTCCTCAGGCACTGAGCTTTCCTCCTTCCCTTCCCCCTTTCTATTGAGGTCTGAGTCCAAGTAAACTTCCTACTGGCTTGTTCGCAAGGGAAGATTAAAGTTAGAACCTATTATGTATGAGTAGACATAATGAGGGCCAAGTATACTCAGTGTGATAAAAAAAATAATAATACACCCCATGTAATAAGCACGCTGATCCTAAGCCTACCAAATCTCCCTGACTCTAAGCTATTTATCTCTCCAATACCCTGAAGGGACATGGGTCAGACCTCTCTGCCCCATAGCAGTTGGCCCTGTTCTGATGGGGGCTCCCAAACAATCCCTTCCAGGGTTTCTGTTTGGTCCCTAGTCAAAATGCCGTTTCTTCCCCCCAGAATCCTATGCTCTGACTCAGTTCTCCCCAGCTGCCCGTTGCCCCGACCAGTCTCTCTACCCTGACTTCAGCCTCTGAATCTGTTTAAAAAGCTGGCTAATTGGAAGTGGCTACCACTACAGGCTTGAGCCTTGGGCAGCCATCAACATACTCCATCATGACTCCCCAGACCATTGACAACTTCCTGACTGTTGATGCCATCAGACTCCCTCTCCCATTGGAACAGATCCACAAAAAAAGTGCACATCAGTCTAAGACTAATGCAGACAACAATTTTCCATCACCAGCCTCCCCGCCCCCCAATACCCTCTGCAATCCCATTTCTTTCTGCATCCATGGATACCAGGTAAGCAATCCATTACCATGGTATCTGTCCGAATCTGGGGCAAACTCCAAATGCTGGACAGATCCCATGGGCATTATCAATCTTGTTTCTACTATAATCACTGGACTCTTACTTCACCCTCCCCTAATTATTTGCTAAAATTTTGCACCAGCTGACATTTATATGACACTTTTTAAGTTGTGCAAAGTGCTTTCAAAAGAGTATGCATTATTTGGCGGCTAGGTGGCGCAGTGGGAATCAGGAAGACCTGAGTTCAAATTCTCCTCAGATACTTACTAGCTACATAAGGGTAACTTTACCTGGGGAAATTATTTAAACACTCTCAGACTCATTTTCCTTATCTGTAATATGGGGAGAATAATAGCACCTATCTCACAGGCTTGATGCAGGAATTAAATAAGAAAACATACAACGCACTCCAAGTACTATAGAAACACTGTTATTATAATTATTATTACTAATTGTTATCTGTTCCAGACTTCTCAATAACCCTATAAAATAGACCTCTCACCCTCCTCCCCCACATCATTTGCCACACTCTACCTCTACAATACTTTTCCCATCCTTCCCCTTCCCTCCAAACTCACATTGTCATTGTTTTAATTCAATTTCTCATCACCTCTCACCTGGACCACTGCAACAGCCTGCAAGTTTTGCTTTCTCTTCCCTCTCCAACCCACCCTTCATGTAGTTGCTAAATAGATATTCCTAAAACATAGGCCTGACCGTGTAACTCACCAGCTCAACAAAGCGGTGCTGTTCAGTTGTTTCAGCGAAATTGGACTTTTTGTGACCCCCTACTTGGGATTTTCCTGGCAAAGGTACTGGAGGAGTTTTCCATTTTCTTCTCCAGCTCATTTGCAGATGAGGAAACTGAATCAAATCGGGTTAAGTGACTTGCCCAGGGTCACACAGTTAGTAAGTGTCTGAGACCAGATTTGAACTCAGGAAGATAGATGAATGTTCTTGACTCCAGACCTGGCACTGCATTCACTATGGTACCACCTAGCTGCCCAACAAACTGTAGGGACCATTGTCTCTAAAATAACAATCATGGAGAATGAAGAATAGAGAAATGTTATGGACCGTCCTGTTTAAAGAACAGTAAATAGACCAGTCTCATTCTATGAGATGGTCAAACTGGCCTCATTGTTGTTCCCCAGATGAGACACTGGATCTCCCATCTCTATGCCTTTGCCTAAGCTGCTTCTCATGTGTATAATGCATTCCCTTCTCAGCTCTGTCTCTTAGGGTCCCTCAAATATCATCTCCTACATAAAACATTTCCTGATCACCCCAACTGCTAGCATTCCCCCTTAAATATTCCCTTGTATTTACTTCATATGTATTTTTACTTATGTTTGTATGTGTTGTTTCCTCATCTAGAATGTAAGATTCTTGAGTGAAGTGACTGTGTTGATTTTCTATTTGTGTACCCAATGTCTAACTCAATGCCTACTACATAGTAGGTGCTATGATTATTTATTTATTCATTATCATTTATTCATATCATTTGACAAATGAAAAAACTGGGATTCAAACCTAGGTCTTGTGGATAATCAAGTCCATGCTATCTATCCATGTGAAGATTTGGGATCAGGAAGACCTTAGTTCAAATTCCTCCTCAGAACCTTAAAAGTTTGGTGACCAAGAGCATGAGACTTACTTCACATGTACCTTATGAAGCTCCTTTGGATTTATCTAGGTCATATATATATGGGTTACCATCCCCATGAGTTCAGGGAATTCTCCCCAAAAGAATTTCCAATATCATAGTTCCTTCTATTCACATTGTAGACTCTATCAGATCCATGAAAATTAGGGAGATACTGAACTGCTGATGTTCTGTCAAGAATGGGAGCTGGAGGGGGAGCTAGGTGAGACAGTGGGCAGAGCACCAGCCCTGGAGTCAGGAGGATCTGAATTCAAATGCAGCCTCAGACACTTACCAGGTGTGTGACCCTGGGCCAGTCCCTCAAATTGCCCCAATTGCCTTCAAAAATGTTTTTAAAAGATAAAAAAAAGAATCAGAGCTGGAGCAATTTAAGTAGAGTAGATCTTCAATAAAATAGTGAATTTAATGAAGTTTATCCTTGAGAACATCTGCTATTGCCTCTCTTCTGCCTCTTTTCTCTCTTCCCTGCCTCTCTCTTCAAGTATTATGATCAAAACTCACTATTAGGAAAGTATCTGGCCTTAGGCAGAAAACAGAATCATAGCAGTAAGATCTAGAAGGAACCTTATAGATCATTTAGTATGAACCCCTAGTTTACAAGTGAGGAAACTGAGTCCCAGAGAGAAGTGACTTGGTCAAGAATGCACAGGGAACTAATAGGAGATTCAAGTTAGAATCCACTCGATCAGAAAAAGAACTGAACCTGGAGTCAAAGGACCCAGGTTCAAATCTCAGTTTGTTAATTGCTCTGTGTGATGTTGGACTACTCACCCCTCCTGGCCTTAACTTAGGTAGGTGGATAGGTAGATGTGTGTGTAAAGATAGACAGACAGGCTGCCCTTCACTTCATGCCTAAAAGTCTTCACTTTCTTGTTTCTGCCTCCTGGTTTCCCTGGCTTTCTTCAAGTCTTGGTTAAAACCTCTTTTGTAAGAAGCCTTTCCCAGTCCCTTTTAATGCTAGTGCCTTCCCTCTGAGATTGTCTCCAATGCCAAATTATTATAAATACACCTCTCTCTGTCTCTCTGTCTCTGTCTCTCTGTCTCTGTCTCTCTGTCTCTCTCTGTCCTCTCTCTCTCCTCTTCTCTCTCTCTCTCTCTCTCTCTCTCTCTCTCTCTCTCTCTCTCTCTCTCTCTCTCTTTCTCTCTCTCTCTCTGTCTCTGTCTCTCTGTCCTCTCTGTCTCTTTCTCTCCACACACACACACACACACACACACACACACACACACACACACACACACACACACACACACAAACACACTTGCATAGTTGGTATTTCCCCCATCAAAACGTGAACTCCTTGAGGGCAGGAATAGTTTTGCCTGTCTTCCTCTCCTCAGGATTTGTCACAGCATCTGGCACACTCTAAGCACTTAATAAAGACCTGTTGAATAGTAGGCAGGCATAGATGATGATAGATAGATAGATAGACAGACAGACAGACAAGACGACAGATAAAAACATAAAGCTTATGTTCTAGGCACAGTGCTGGTGATGTTAAAAAACAAAGTAACACAATCTCTGCCCTCAAGAAGGAGGAAGACAACAACATAAAAAGAAGCTAGAAAGTGAGAGGAGGGAGCGGCGCACAAGGTGTCTGGTCATACAAGTGTCTGGGAAGTGATAGAGGGCCCTGGTTCCGGGCAAAGAAAAAAAAACTAACCAATCAGAGCCCATTGTGGTTCCAGGGGTGAAGACCAAAGTTTCTGTGGGGAAGAAATGGCGATGATGTCCAAAGTGGAGGTGGCATGGTGTGAAGATGGCTGGGAAGTTTCCTCATGTATAAAATGACTGGAGTTATAAATGAGGTTGGGGCAGCTAGGTGGCTCGTGGAATAGGACATCTGGCCTGGAGTCAGAAAGACTTGAGTTCAAATCCAACCTCAGACACTCACTAACTGAGTGGCCCTGGGTAAGTCACTTATGAGCCGGAGAAGGAAACGACAAGCCGCCCCAGTGTCTTTGACAAGAAAACCCCAAATGGGGTCATGAAGAGTTGGACTCTACTGAAAACAACTGAAGAATAACAACATATGCTAGGTTGCCTCTAGGGTTCCTCTAACCCTGTTATGATCCTATGATCTCATTGTGATTTATAACTTAATACAAGTACAAGCTAAGTGTATTGCCCAAAGTAGATCCTTAAAAAAGCTATGTTTAATGTGTCTCGAAGGCATTTAATGTTAAACTTCACCTGTCATTAACATTCCTTTTAGAAGAAAACAAACATCGAGAGGATATGGAAGGAGATTTGGTGGAGAGTTGAGAAGGATAGACCTCTCAAACCTCTGCGGTACAGGGAGGTAGGGTCCTGCAGATTTTCTTTCCTGGGGAGGATCGTGATATATAGGTATCCCAATGCCCTTAAGCGGAAGAAGACATCTAAACACCGTAGGCTAAGGCTTCTAAGATGTAGGAAGGTGCTGTTTATCAAAATGGTTGCTAAATATTTTAGCAGTGAGGGCTAAAACCTTGGCTGAACTATCTCCTCAAGACGTTCCAGCCTGCCGGCTTTCCTCCTGTTTCTTCCCTGGAGTTAAGGTCTCTCTACAGCAGAGGTTCTTAACGTAGGGACCATGAACTTAGGAGTTTTTCCCAGATATTTTAATAACCATATTTCAGCATGAAAGATTTCCTTTGTAATCCTATGTATTTTACTTTAAGCATTTAAACATGATTCTCAGAAAGGGTAAGTAGGCTTCATCTGACAACGCCGATGGGGTCTGTGACACAAAGGTTAAGAATCCTTCCCTGCTGTGTTTCATCTTTAAGCATCTGAGGTCATACAATTCAGCTGCATTCTACACAGACCTTACTTTACTAATTGACTTCTTTATGTGTATTCAGTTTCCCCAAAGAGACTACAAACTTCTGTAGGCAAAAGACCTGGGCTTCTCTTCTCTGTCCCCTCGGTGCCTAGCCAAGAGCATGTGCTCAATCGATGCTTGTGGCTTGCTTGGCTAATCATAGCAGAACCAGTTTCTCAGGGCTATTGAGCTGCAGTAGATTTTCTGCTACCTGCCCTAAACAACCTCTGCACCTGGTTAGCTAAACTTCAAGGTCAAGGCTGGGGGCTGAAGCATTACCCTGTGGACAGAGGCCAATTGCAATGTTCTGTATGTCTGCAGACATAATAAAACTAGATCTTCGCTCTCCCTTCTCTCCCCCACACCAAAGACAGGGACAGTACAAAAGATCACAGACCGAAGGATGAACTCTAGAGGGGAGGAGAGAGTGGGAAGAAATGTGTGTGGGCTCTGCCCGGCCCCTCCTTACTTTCTTAGATCCCCTCCTCCCCACCTTTTCTCACCATTCATTTCACTGTCATTAGCGTTTTATTAGAATCCTTGACCCAAAACAGCTACTCATTTGCAGAAAAGCTCCCGCGGGGAAACTGCCCTTTCCAACCTGCAAATACTGTACATTATCTGCTCTTGGTCTTAGAATGGAAAATAGGTGGGGTTTGGCAACCCATTACTTGTGTGATCCTGAGCTGGTCTCTTCCTTTCCAGAGTCTTCAATTTCCTTACCTGAAAAGTAAGGAGGTTGAATTGTCTAATCTCTAACATTCCTTTTAGCTCTGATAGTCTGTGATTTTGAGAACTTTTCCCCAGATCTCTATCCTTTAGATTTGATTTCATATAGAGGCAGCTTTGTTGTAACGGGTTTTGTTTTTCTTTTTTCATTTCTAATGAGGGGTGGGAAATAAGGAGGAAGAAAAAATCCATTTTTGTTCATTAAAAAACTTTTAATTAAAGGCAATCAGGTTGACACAATAGATAGACTGTTGGGGGCAGGAAAATATGAGTTCAAATCTTGCCTCAGACATTGCTTGTTATATGACCCTGAACAAGCCTCTTAACCTCTCTCTGTTAATAATATCACCTATTCTCAGGTTTATTTTGAGGTTCAGAGGAGAGAAAATATGTAAAAATCTTTGCAAACCTTCAAATGCTATATAAATTATTGCCTGAAAAAAAAAAGCAAGACTCAAGAGTTTGTTTCTAAACTATTGTGCTTAAAAATTTGGAGGGGGCTGTCCCACCCCACCCCACATTCTGCAAACAAATCCTTACTGGCTTCACAGCCCCCACCCCACCCCATCCACCCAGGAAACATGCCCTCACCCTCTGCTTCTGCCCTGGCTCCGTCCCCTACCACCTCCCGTTGGTTGCAGAGCTCCCTTGGCTGATTGATTGGCTCGCTAGCCTCCTTCTTCCTTCTCCTACCGCTCCCCCCCGCCCCCTGCCCTTCCATTTTCCATGCTTGGGTGGGCTCCGTTACAGCAGGGATTTGAGCACCCTGGAGCCCTCTGTCTGGCTCGGCCATCCATGCCGCTCCCTGCCCTGAGCCCTGCTCTGAGTACCCGGTTCCCATCCTTCGGGTATCCATGTGGATATGCTTACGCTGGGCCAGACGCCTAGGCAAAGTAAACAGGCGTGCTTTGCTGGGCGGACTCTTAATTTTTCAGGAGGCTTGGGTTGGGGAAATGTCTGCAGCGGAGGCCATGTTTCACCTCCTCAAATCAGGAGCTATTGATTTCTCCCTCCTGAGCCTCTCCTCTCGCTTGCCTGCATCTCTTGGGGTGGGGGTTGGAGGCAAAGGGAGGAGGAAGGATGGGAATGGGGGAGGAGGGAAGGGGGAGCAGCTGCCGCCCAAGGAACTGTGGGAATGCTCTCCCATCTGAGTCCATTAGTCACCAGATGTCACCTTCTGCTGCCAATGCTTCCAACAGCCCGGCAGACAATGTCCCTTGCATGCAGAACATCTGAATGCAGGCGCCTTCAATAATACGGACAGCTCAATGGCTGCCAGTGGCAGCTCTGGGAGCCCCTGACCTCAAACCCATGTTTATACTGACACCTACAGCTCCTCTAGGAAACTCGGGGAGCCCAGGCAGGCTTTTGCAAAGAGCCATGCACAGGGCTGCCTTTGCAGGGGGTGAAAAAAAAGCAAATAATCTCTGCAAAACCAAAACCAAATTAATCCCCTGCCCATCTCCATCACCTTAAAAATTTAAACAATTTTTTTTTCTGGAAGAAATGGAGACTAAGATCCTTTCTATGACTTGATTTTATTTGGGGGAAGAAGAGTGGAATCCTGAAGCATGTTCATCCAGTCACATACTGTTAGAGCTTAAAGGCTCTTAGAAATTTTATAATCCAACCCTCCTCATTTGAAAGGTAAGGAAATTGGAAAGAGGAGGTGACTTGCCAGTGTGGCAGAGAAACAGGAATCTAACCCAGAATCTGCTGTCATAGGAAAACCCTTTCTCTCTCTCTCTCTCTCTCTCTCTCTCTCATATGTATGTGTGGATACATATACACACATACATACATATATATATATATATATATATATATATATATATATATATATCTTAAAGGGGGAGGGAGAGGAAGTATGGAATATAATTTGATGGATCCCTGAGAAGCAGATTTACCAAACAAATAGAATCATCTCTGCAAAGGGAAACCAACTGAGTGACCCAAAACAAAGTATTACAAAATACATGAGCAAACTCTCTTTTTCGTGCAGGAGTTAAAATATGGAAGATTTGTTTTTCTCTTTAGCAAATTCTGTAAGGCTGGCTCTATGTATACAGTCTGGTCTATAAGGCACAGTATGCGCCATGTACCCCATTATTTTTAGTGCAGTTGATGCCATGACCATGAAATAATACAGGAGATTTGACTAATCAGGAGATAAGTCCTCCTACTGCAAACTTAACTTCAAGCTTAAATGTTTCAAAGCTTTGGACGAGTCAAGGAAGATACCCGGGTTCTAGACCTAGCTTGTATACTAGGCACTACTACGAGGGACAATTCCCTTGGCTCTGGAGACAAGGCTGTTTCTTTTAAATGGATGCTTAGTTTGTAAGAAGATTCAGGGGTCATATTTGGGAGATGGAAATACTTCCTAAATGCCATGTCCAAGGGAGTCTTTGAGATACAGTCTTCTCCGCAGACTGCTGCTTGAATGGTTTTTACAATTCAGAAGATGACTTTTAAGGAACAGATTCTTAGAGATCATCAACCCCTTCATTTTAGATGAGTATACTGAAGTCCACAGATTAATTGCCTTGCCCAAGGGCACACAGGTAGTAAGTAGCAGAGCCTGGATTTGTACTCACACTCTTTTGGGGAGCGTGGTGTAGTAGCCAGAAAGACCAAAGTTTAATTCCTGCCTCTAACATATAGCAACCATGTGACCCTGAGGAAGTCACTTCACTTGTCAGTTCCCTAGGCAGCTGTCCAAAACTGTAAGTTTCAGAAAATGTGCAGATCTGCATTGGTAGAGTGTTTCCTCACCTTAAAGTATCCCACACCAATGAAATCACAGGTGCAGTCCTAATCTCCTATACTTTAATTTCAAATCTAATCCTTTCCACTGTACCACACTAGAAGGTCTGCACTGCCTCGGAAATTATTTCAGGCATCTTCCGACCCAGTGCCCCAAGAATACACCTATAGAATCTGTTAGAGATGTTACATCATCCAGATTCTTGCTTGTATACTTCCAATGATAAGAAACTCACCACCACAAAAAGAATTCTGTTATTGTTGCACAGCTCCAGTTGTGAGAAAATTCTTCCTCTCATTAAGCCACCCGATGACTGCCTCCCTATCACTCCAATCCACCGGATTTGGTTTTCCCCTCAGTAACTAGGCAATTATAAGCATTTACAAAGCACCTGCTATATTCTAGGCATTGCTGATACAAAGACAAAAATAAAAGTCTCTATCCTAAATCAGCTTACATTTTAGAGCTTGGAGGTCAAGGAAGAGAAGAAAGAGCATACACATGAACAAGAAATTAATAAGCATAAGGAAAATTGAGGAGAGAGCATTAATAACTACACAAGAATCCAGAAAGGATTCACAGAAGAGGCTATACTTGAGTTGGCCCTGGTAGGATGATAGGTTTTTCTGAAAGGTACAGGTGAGAAGGGAGTGTATTGCAGCCACAATAGATAGTTTACATGAAAGAATCAAAGCAAGAGATAGAACCAGAATCATTACTTAGGGGGATAACCAGTGTTTCCTGAGGGTGTGGAAACTCAGCAGTATTGAAAGTGCTTGCACTCCTTTGAAAAAACAACTACATTTAGCATGTAGGTAACATGAATCATTAGGGTTGTCAGAAAACATAGGAGTACCCCAGGAGAGTCACCCCAACCCAAATCTGAATTGCCCTGAGTGCCAAAATCACTGGTCGTATCAGGGGATAGAACTGTACAAAGTCAGCCATTGTACAGTCATCTGAATGACCCCTATGTTTTAACCTTGCTCAACCTTTGAGTGTGGTGCTCAGCAAACCTGCAGAAGAGGGTTATCCCCTTAGGACTGAACCCATCTCCTGAGGGTTAATGCCATCTCCCAAAGATGCTTCCTTGGGGAGGGGCTGAGGTGACACTAATCCCACCTCTTTGTTGAGAGGTCTACCAATCAGAATTTACTCTTACATGTAAATTGTTTTACTTTTGTCTATAAAAGCACTGGGTTTGAGTTTTCACTCCAACTGCTTGATTCCTTGGTGTGTTAATTATTCTTTTTTGTCTTATTTCCTGAGTTTGCTTTCGATTGGCCAGAGTAAAGCCTGAACCAGGATTTCCTTTTAACACAACTATTTCTTGTTCTCTGTCTTTTCAGTGGGAATGCAGGCTCTTAGTAGTATGTGCTGCTCAGGACTTGAAAATGGACTTTTAAAGAACATATCACCTGAAAACCAATCTGTCATTGCTGCTTGAGTAACTGACATGATTGTCTGCTTGCTTTTTTTCCTCCAGAGCTCATAATTTTCTTCCTCCTGCCTTTTCCCTACCTAGCTCTCCTTCAAGGAAATCTAGACTGCCTCTGGAATCACCTCTCTCAGTTTGAATTACAGAATAGTATGTGTGCCTGAACCTACTCTTTTCTTCCTCCCTCCCATACTGAGAAGCATTATTGATAATTTTTTTCTAAATCACTCTGATCTCCAAATAATTCTCCCTCCTAAGTTTGCAGTTCTTTTGTCCAGACTTGGGAACCAGAAGTTCAATGCAATATAGCTCCAAAGCAATCACAGGATCAGAGCTAGAAAAAGCCTTATAAGACATCAAATCCAAACCTCTCATTTTACAGATGAAGAAACAGAAGCGTAGAGAGGATGTGGAGTGACTATGGGTCACACAGCTAATAATTATATGTAGTTTAATCAAAACTTTGGTCTCCCTTACTCTATGTCCAGTGCTCTCTCCAGTGCTCTAGTCCATGTGACCTACAGAATTTTATTCAGATAAGAAGGGCCAAAGAACCTTGACTGGAAGATGAAGCATAGAATTTAGATCTAGAATGCAGAATATGAGAGGTGGCAGTGAATTTAGAGGTCACTTAGTATATCCTGTTCTCTTGATATATGATGAAATCCTGCTCCAGAGAAAGGAAATTATTTACCCAAAATCATATGGTGAATTAATGGCAGCAGAAAGAGCCCTGGATTTGGCATCTAAGGATTTGAACTTGAATTCCTCTTCTTTTACCTATTATCTGTTGAAGGGAGGAAGGGTGGCAATTAGGATGGGGCATGGGATGGAAAACTTGGTTTGTCTAAGTACTTTATTGTCTACTTTGCTTTGGGGAATAGGCTTTGTTCTACAAGCATAACTCAAGTTCTCCTTTACCATCCAAACAAAGAAATTGCAAGGTCCCCTGCTTTCCCCGTATGTCACTCAGTCATTAGTCCTAAAAGCCCCTCTTTAGTTGTTTATCCTCATTAGATGGCTATTACCATACATAGCATAGCTTCTGACCCTCTCTCTCTGCAAAAGGTAGTTTCATCCAAGTATTGTACATCCTTGGGTTCACATATAGGACATTGTGTTTTGTCACTAACAATAATTCTTCCTCATTGTTTTTTTCCTGCCTCCTTGCTCTATGCTGACCCAGCTAACCAGTCACCAATCCTGAGAATGTAACCATGTCTTCCCCAAATAAGAGTTATGGAGGAAATAGAACAATCCTCAAAGTTTTTTTTTTAACATGTAAGCATAATTAGACTGTACACCCAATGATTTATCCCATCCAAGAACAACAACAAAATGCCTACTATGTGCAAGGCTTCCTGCTAGTTTCTCAGAATACAAAGACAGAAATGAAACAGTGCCTGCACTTGGAGAGTTGTTTTATATGTACAGAGATATGCAAATTAAAGATCATTTATGGAGTAAGAACACTAACTGGCAAAATCAGAAAAGGCTTTGAATATTGGTTAAGCCTTATGGAAGCTAAAGGTAGAGATAAGGAAGGAGTGTTTTTCCAGAAAATGGGAACTACATATACAAGGACTAGCTTTGCAAGGGCAAGGGTCATCTTATTTTTCATTTTAAAGAACAACAATAAGCCTGGAGAAGGCAGTTCCACTCCAGTGGTGGAAGCAGCAACAAGATTTCAAGGAGTTACAAAGTGAGACAGGATCAAAGCTTTTTAAGCATGATGGGAGGCTTGTAAGCAGTGGAGAATGAGTCCATATACAAGCAGAAATAAAAGATGAGAGAGAGAATTATTGGTCTGGTAAACTCTAGTCTAAGAGAATACGGGAGGGGGTGGAGTCAAGGGCATTTGTTAAAAAGTTGGCCTTGGCAAAGAGAAGAGCTGTCTCTTCTTCAGAAACTGAAGAGAAGCAACAGAATCAGGCTTGATGTAGAAGAGCTTTAATATGTGAAGTACAGGAGGAAGGGGGCTCATAGAAGATTTTCTCAGCAAAGTAGGAGGAAAAGTCCTCCTCTTAGTAGAAAGGGAAAGGAAAGGAGGGATCTCTCTGTGAATGGAATGGTGTGTAAAACTTGAACAGAGAAGACAGAGTTTGGAGCAGCTATCATGAAGAGTCTGATAGGAGGTCAGGGAGGATTTGGACTCTTACACAGCCGTGAGGACTCAACTGGAATTAGATAACAAATTTGTTGCAAATTCAGTCCACATTTTTGTATGAGTACCCATAATAGGATTCAGTGCATCTGAGGAGGAGGTTAGAAGGCAGACAATAGAGTAGTCCCAGGTTAGAATTTAGCAAGTTGTGACAAGAGACAGAACAAGGAAGAGAGAGCATCAGGGGCAGAGGACAGAGTATAACTGAACTGGTCAACCATAGGGTTGAAATCATGGAGAGAGGAAAGTGAGATCACAGTGATGGTCTAAGTCAGTGGCTCTCAACCTGTGGGTCATGACCCCTTTGGGGCTCAAAAGACCCTTTCACGGGGGTCACCTAAAACCATTGGAAAACACATGTTTCTGATGGTCTTAGGAAACGAGACACCGCTCCTCTATCCGTCTCCAGGTGGGTCCGCCCTCATGCAGATACACCCACATACAAGTATTAAAGGGTCATGGCATTAGGAAGGTTGAGAACCACTGGTCTAAGTAAACTAAAAGGGATAGAGAGAGGGACTGGAAGCCATGGTCATGACAAAAAAAATAGATTGAGGAGGAGTGAGGCAGAGAATGAAATGAAAGTATTAAAGATTATGATCAGAAAGAATGATTGCAGACTTCACTTCTTGCCTAGATCTCCCAATCACTTCAGCCATTGGTCCATAGCATACTTAAGCAACAAAATCTATGGAGCATACAATGACTGCTATGAATAAGTGACAAGCAAGAGCAGAGATCACTGTGGGCTTTAGTGGTCAAAGAAAACTTCTGGGAGGAAGTAGGACTTCAGGCAAGCCTTCAAGCATAGGAAAGACTCTAATAGGTAGAGTTAGAAGGTAAACATAGGCAATCTCCATGCCTGACCACATGAGGTCTAAAGAGGTGGGCAGACATGTGAATGATAGGGAAAGTGGCCCAAAGATAGGTGTTAAGACTAGCAAACTAAGATTTTCTCTTCTCCTAGGCTCCTCTCTAGTCCTTGGGTTCCCAAGGTTTGAAATTGTTGCTGTGTCTCTAAAAACCTGCTGTGGGAAGAAGCAAGTAGTGGGTTGTACTAATTGGATTGGGTTGAAATGCTGTCTGGACTTAAAAAATAACAATGGAAGCAGGAAAGTTGTCTAGGTTAGACACAATCTGATGTAAACCTGACCTTGAACTGGATTGGGAGATGGTGATACATAAATCAAGCAAGCACTATTTTGAATATATTCCAAAACCTAATACAATTTTTTTGGTCTGGACCCATGATTCCAAGAGTGCAGGGGAACTTCCTCCACCAATGAAGAATAGCAACTCATCTACAAAATCTAGTCTTAACTCATAAAATACATCACACAGCTAATGTGTATCAGAGCAAGAACTTGAAATCAGGTCTTTCTGAGGTCAAGGGTAGCCTCCTCCTCACCTCCAGCCACTATACCATAATGCTTTCACCTTATAGACGGTAGTTACTCATGAATGTTTGTTGAATTCAAGAGTTGGGAAGTCAACAAGCTACTTTTGGGTATTCAGAAAAGGAGAGATCAAAAAAGTGTTTTGTCAGCTATGAAAAAACAAACAAACCATCGTCTCTGAGGCTTTGCAGTGATCTTTATAATGCTTCTATTACCAAATCTCCACTTGTCTTCTGGGTGAGATGTAATTGGGAAATAATTGTTCATATTTCACAAACAGGGCAGAAGCTACAGCCCTGGACCTGGGTAAACAAATTAGAGATGAAGAAACTGATTTTAAAAAAGGAAAAAAATATATCAGTCCTCATTAGCCAGGGTAAATAACATTTCAAGTCATGATTTTGCCATGAGAACCTTTTTTAGCATGGAGAAAGATAACCAGATTTTGGAACAGTCTCAAAGCCTTCCTTCATAACCTTCCTGGTAACTCTATTCTCCATCAGCTGCTCTGCTTGCCTTCAACTCCACAAAACAACATGATTCTATATGGGGCACCTCCTGTTCCCCTTTCAGTTTCATTTTCTGTCTTGTCTTCTCCCATTAGATTGTAAGTTCCTTGAGGGCAAAAACTGTTTTTCTTATTTGTATACACAGTGCTTAGCACAGTGTTTGGCACATAGTTGACATTTAATACATGTATACTGAATTGAATTGAACAGTAGAAAGAACATGGCATTGGAAATCAGGAGAACTGAATTCTAGTCCCACTTTGTGACTTCAGGCAAGTCGCCTCATTTCTCTGGGCCTCATTATTTTTCATCTTTCAAATGAAAAGGTTGAATGATGCGACGTCTTCAGTCCTTTTCAGCTCTAGAATCATGAAATCATAGCCATGAATCTTGGGTTTTGAGTTGAAATTAAAAGGGGCAAACTAATCCACAGGTGAAACAGGTTTCAAAGTCAGGAATTTGGGGAGTTTCCCCATTTACTCTGAATTTCTGACCCACTTGATTATCACCTGATTTGTAGTGTTCAGTTCCTCTCTTTCCTGTCAACTCAAATCTGCTCCCTTTCCCAACTTTACCATTTCTGTCAATGGCCCCACTGTTGTCTTTGTCACCCTGGGCTCAGAGTTTTAAAGCCCTCTTTGATTTCTCAGTTTCTCTTTTATCTCTAACATCCATTTATTCACTAAGTGCTGTCAAATCTTTCTTGCTGTGTCTTCCAGAATTGCTTCTTCCTCCCCACTTCTATGCCACCATCAGACATCAAAAAGGCTCCATTTCTGTCTGCATTTTGGTCTCTAGCTCTCATGAATGTCATGTCTGTCAATTACAAAGGATAAGAGTAGGTCTTAGAAAGACATCTGATTTTTAGTCATTTCAGCTGCATCCAATCCTTCATGACCCCATTTGGGGTCTTCTTGTCAAAGATACTACAGTGGTTTGCCATTCCCTTCTCTTTCTAGATGAGGAACTGAGGTAAACAGGATTAAGTGACTTTCCCAGGGTTACACATCTAGTAAGTGTCTGAGGCCAGATTTGAACTCAGGAAGATGAGTCTTCCTGATTTCCAAGCCCAGCACACTATCCACCGGGGCTAGCTGACACATATCTGATTACCTCTTATCTATAGAAGATCATAGATCTGGAGCTGGTAAGGATATTGTAAGACATTTATGCCAGTTCCCTCATTTTATGGATTCCTTTTCATCTTCCTGATTGCTCCCCCTCTTAGCTGCTCTCGGGCACAGCCTCCCTTTTATCCTCCCCACATATGGCTATAAATGCTATCTGAGTTCATAGAAGAGAAAATCCCTTAAATTCCACAAATATTTATTGAAGATTGAAATGGTTGGGGAACCCAGGATTAATTTACCACTGACCTTTTCCATTCTTATTCATATGCTATTCAATTGATGATAAATTAATTTTCCTAAATAACTACTCTCATCATGCCTGCTCAAAACCTTACAGTTCTGGTGTCCATTGAATAAAATCCAAACTGATCAACCTGGCATTTAAGTCACCTTCCAATGTGACTATCAAGCCACTATCAGTTAAAGGCAGCATTAAATTTCTCCATCTCTTGAGACACTTTGGAGCTAGATTGACTTACAAAGAAAGGAACAAAGAAAAGTCCCTGGGAACAAATACCTGCTATTCAAAAACCACTGGCTTTGAAAACAGAAGGGCTATGATCATTCAGTAGTTTCAAGGAACTGGCAAAAACCTTGAATAAAAATAATATCTCACCCTACTGAAGAAGTTGAATTTTTAAAGAAAGACTGAAGTGTACAGGTAGTTGGGGATAGTTTGTCTTCTCCCCCTCACTACCAAGATCCTTCCAAAAATATCTTCATAACTTTTATGTTCTCTCTCTTTCTTTTTGTAGCACCTGTGGCAACCCCTCTTATACAAAGTCCCCCCTCCAGGAGGCCACTTTAGGTTCAAAGTACTCAGTAGGTCTGCATCCATTCAAAACCATAATTCAGAGGCCCCCATCAATATATTTACTTTTTGTTAGTAGTCACAGGATACACTTCATTCAAAACAAAAACATTTCATAAAATAGGATAGTAAGAAAAGTAGAAATGGAGAACTCTTCCTACAAACCTGGGGCACGTTCTCCTACAAACACAGATACCATGAATGGGGAGAGTAAATATTCATATAAGGTTCATATATGGAGAACACATATAGGAAATACATATGGACAGGACAAATACATGGAAGGGCACATGGAATCTAGCATTGATTGAACAGGTCATCAAATCCAGGTTTTATGAATCTAGCTCTCTCTCCACTATTATTTGAGATATACACACATAGGGATAATAAAATTATGTCTTATATTTCTGATTCTTCTATAGTGCTGGGCCCATAATTGATGTCCTATGTATATATGTATGTATGTGTATATGTATATATGGTTATGTATACATGTGTATATATGTAATATTCATATATTTACTTGTTTATTTGTTAAATTAATGAGTAAATCTGTTACCTCCTGGCCTGGTCTTTCCTTCCCTCTCATTTATAGAGGACAGGTAATGTATGTATGTGGGGAGGGAGGAGTAGGTGAGAGGTCTAGGAATTCCTAGGAAGTAGTCCTTTGGTTGAAAACATTTAAGGGGTGTCTCCCCAAGGAGAGTAGGCATGCACATGGGTGCCTTGCTGAGAGAACACAAGGAACTCCTTCGATTGGCTCCCAATGACTAGGACTGCTTCCAAGATGATAATCTATTGAGAGTCTGAGGGATAAATCTTGTCAGTGGAAGTGTACCCTCTTTTTATAGTTTATATAAAGTGAACTGATAGATGTATTCACCCTTTTTTCAGGATTTCCTCTTTCCCTTTCCTTTTGTACCTTCTTCCAATGTATAAGTAGGGCAGAAATACCCCCCAGAAACAGAAGAGTGGAGGAGGAGAAGAATGACTTGTAGGAAAAAATGCATAGAAAGCTACACGTGGGCAGGAACTGGTGTTACAAACCTGTAATCCCTGCTACTGAGAAGAGGCTGCTGGATCCCTTGAGTTTAGTAATTCTGAGCAGCAATAGGGCCATAACCAATTGGGTATCCATTCTAAGTCTGGCACCAATATGGTGAGCCACTAGGGGCCACCAGGTTGCCTAAGGGAGGTGGGGGAAGGTGAACCAGCCAAAGTCGTGAGCAGGTCAAGACTTTGGTACTGATGCTACAAGTTATAGTGGGCATTCTTGGTCATGTGCCATTTAGACCAGATGGCCTGTAAGACTACTTCCAATCCATGATTCTGTGGTATAGCTGAGATAAGGTACAAATAAGAGAAAAGTTAAATAAAATATAACTAAGGATCAATAATATGAGTTAACTAAGGATTGACAATATAGTAAATAGCTCAAGGCAATACAGGATTAATTTACTCACTGAAGGGTCTAGACAATAAGTATTTTTGGAATTCAGAGCAGGGAGACACAATACCAAGTTAGAGTGGTCTTGAAAGGCTTTGTGGGGGGAAATGGACTTGGATTTAAACCTTGATTAGCAAGGATTTGTTTAGACTCAATAAAGAAAAAGGAAGGAAAAGTACTAGCTAAGAAAGGGAAAAATGGGGGTGGATAGCTCAATGAATGTGTGGCAGACAATGACTGGACCAGTTTCACTGGAACATTGGGCTTCTGTAAGGAGGTAGTGAAAAATAAGCCCATGAAGATCAGTGGGAGACAGACCAACCAAGACAATGGAACCTTGGTTGGGAAGGTAAAGAACTTCCTCAGTAAGGAAATTTTTCCAGGGCATCAAGGTTGGTGAAGCCATCCCAAGCCAGACCCCTGGGAGATAGTATGAATAAAAATGTCATTTCACTCTCATGAGGTCTGTAGTTGTTAAGCTTCTTCCCCCTCTACTCAAGGCATCTGGGATGTTCCTCTATAAATGATACCCTTGAAACCATAGCCTCCTCCCCCACTCCCACTTTTTACTTCTTTACTGAACCACCTCCACCATGATGGTGTGTCTCTAGGATCATACTTGTTTTAGAAATCATATAAAATGCAAGTCTCTTTTATATGTCCTGTTTACTAAATGCATAGTTAGACAAATTATCAAAATCTTCATAGAAGAATTCAATAAAGCCTTCCAAATTAAATTGACATATACTTTGATACTCAGTGATTTCAATGCAGACAGATGCCAGAGACTGGTAGAATACACAGAGGCCTCATGCCTACACATCATGAAAAATCTCTTTGAAAAGAGATGAACATCTAATAACACCACACACACACGAAAATGAAACTATGTAATAAGAGAAAGGAAATGACTGGTTATTGATGTGTGAGTCAATTCTGAAATAGCTGCCTATGTACAATCAGATCACTGATTTGTTAGATCAAAGATTAAAATTAATACGAAATTTGAAGAATAAAAACAAGAAAAAGCTACAGCTTACAATCAAAACACTTCCAGTCTGACAAATTTAAACAAGTTATTGATGCCCACAAATGTTGTGTGGATTGGAGAAAGGACACAGACAGCAATTACAATAGATCCATAGGAAGTTTAACCAATGTAAATCAATTACTATATCAAAGAAACCAAAAGAGTCTAAGATCACCATAATCAGCAAGTACTTGATTTACTTAGCAAGAGGAGATGTGTCAGCCAAGGACAGTTCAAATTTACAATGCAAACTTGTTTGGAAAAATCTTACAGAAAAATTATAATATAAGACTATAATAATAAATCATTAAACAAGTAGTGAAGGGTAAAATTACTTTAAAGAAAACTTGGTGAGAGACCCAACTAATCAAATTTATCCTGAGATCATTTAAGGATGAAACTGGAAGACAACAAACAAATGATGGAAAAGATCTGAGTGTGTGTGTGTGTGTGTGTGTGTGTGTGTGTGTGTGTGTGTGTGTGTGATAAGAAAGAAAAGAAAGACCTTAACTTAAAAAGGACAAGGTCTCCCACTGCATCTAGGGCCACCTCCAGTCATTCTGATCTATATCTTACCACTGGACACAGATGGCTCCAGAGGAGAAAGTGAGACTAGTTACTTTGCACAACTATCCCTCGCTTAACTTCAATTCACTTGCATGTCATGGTATCATCTCCCTGATGTCATGGTCCTCTTTGAGAATGAAGGACAGACAACACAATCTTTTTTGGTATAGAGGACAGCAAATCCATCATCCTGGACTTTAATAATGCAATGCCAGATGAGTTTAAAGGAGAGAGAGAGAGAAAGAGAGAGAGAGAGAGAGAGAGAGAGAAGAAAAGCATCTGGATTAGACCAAAGGATAGATAAGTGAGATCTGTGGTACAAGTGACACAATTGTGAGGAATCAGTTCTCACAGTATCTGAAAAAGAGAATATTCCCAAGTGTGGGTAAAACCAACAAAAAATAACAGAAAGAAAAAAAAGTGACCCAAAGATTATCAACAACTGCCAACCTAAATGCCTACTTTCCCATCTACACAAAAATTTATAAGACTAGTGTGCACATACATTTCGGGCATTCTTTTTTAAACATTTTTATTTAAAATTTTTAGTTCTAAATTTTATCCCTACTCCCTACCCCTTCCCTAAGATGGTAAGCAGTCAGGCATAGGTTATACATGTGCAATTATGTAAAACATTTCCATACTAATCATTTTGTATAAGAAGACTGAAATAAAAGAAGATGGAAGAAAGTAAAAATAGCATGCTTCAATCTGTATTCAAATAATATCAGTCCTTTCTCTGAAGGTGAATAATATACTTCATTATTAATCCTTTGGTATTGTCTTGGATCATTGTATTGCTGAGAATAACTAAGTCATTCACATTTCTTCATCAAACAACATTGCTGTTACTATGTACAACATTCATCTGGTTCTGTTCACTTCATTATGCATCAGTTCATGTAAGTCTTTCCAAGTTTTTTTTTTTCAGAAATCATCCTGCTTGTCATTTCTTATAACACAATAATATTCCATTACAATCATATACCACAGCTTTTTTAGCCATTCTCAACTGATGGGCATCCATTCATTTTCCAAATCTTAGCTACCACAAAAAGAGCTACTAGAGATATTTTTATACAAATAGGTTCTTTTCTCTTTTTGGATGTCTTTGTGCTATATACCCATCAGTTGTACTGCTGGATTAAAGAGTATGCACAGTTTTATAGCTCTTTGGGTATAGTTTCAAATTGCTCTCCAGAATGATTGGATCAGTTCACAGCTCCACCAATAGTGTGTTAGTGTCCCAGTTTTAGCACATTCTTAATGAGGTTATTAGTAGGAAACTGGTAGGCTTTTTCAAATGATATTGAATATTTTTATCATCACTCAATTAACTAAAAGATGTAGAGAATACAAGATCGTATTGTGTTTGACTTTGTTGACTGCTTAAAATTTAATTCAATCCAAAAAATCACCACCAAAACGTTTTATTCCAATAAGGTGTCTTCCATGTGTGCACTAAAATTTTCAAAGATTCCTTGAAAGATATAGTAACATAAGTCATCTTAGTTCTTCACATCTTGCTCAGAGACAGCCATGTAGAGTATTGAACAGAGTGTCGGATTTGAAATTTAGAAGACAAGTTTGAATTCTGCTTCAGATTCCTACTAGCTGAGCAACTCATTTAATCTCTCTGTCTCAGTTTCCCCATCTATAAAATGTGTATAATAATAATATGTACCTCACAGGATTTTTGTGAGAACCAGACAAAATAATGTACGCAAATTCTTTGTAAATCTTATGATACTATGTAAATGCCAGCTATTATTACAATAACAAGCATCAAGCCAGGCATAAAACTCAGTGATATATATGTGTCAATGGTGTTGCCATTGTCATGGGAAAGTTAAAAGATTAAGTCAAAGAGAGATTGCCTATTGATCAGGGGTTCTTAATCTGGGGTCTGTGGATAGATTTCAGAGAGTCTAAAAAGTATTGAGGAAAATTATATTTTTATTTCAATATAATTGGCTTCCTTTGTAATTCTATGTGTTTTATTTTGGGTATTTAAATACATTAATCAGAGAAGAGGTCCATAGGCTTCATCAGATTGCCAAAGGGACCCATGACACAAAAAAATGTTCAGAACCCCTAACGCAAATGATAAAATCTTCCAGAGATACTCCTATTTTCAAGTAGCATTGTTCTGGTTTACATCAAGTCCCAGAACATTGCAGAATGTCCTAGTCACTCAGGAGAGTCTGGTCTACATATTCACCCAGGGAAGAAAGATGTTCATGGTCCAAATGATTCTATGCAGTAAAACAAACAACCTATGGATTTCATCCATCAGTACACATACGATCAAAGGATTATAGATATAAAGAGGAAGGGACTGGTCCAAATCTCTCACTTTGCAGGTAAAGAAATCGATGTTCATAGAGGCTAAGTGACTTGGTCAGGGTCACTCAGGCAGTAAATGGCAAAGTGGGATTTGATTTAGACAGTTAAATTTCCCATTGGAAACAGGGAACTTATTTTCCTCTCTTTGTTATTCCCAGTGCTTAGCCCATTCCCAGCACATTGTAAGCACTTAATAAATGTTTGTTGACTCGACAGCACTGCAAATGGAAAGTAAGTTGGACCCAGAATTGAACAAAAAGAGAAAAATGACTGCATTGACTTTGGGAAACTGCAAAGCTTCCATAATTATCCCAAGCTTCCCCTGAAACAGAGGCTCGCTCATCTTTTTAACACCAATATTCTACCAGTGTTTTTGTGTGGCCATGAATCATGAAACAGTATTCTCTGAAGGATTAAAAATGAATATCCCTCAGAAGGCAATGGAGAGACCCATGGTAGGTATGAACAGGCTGCAACACATGATAAATAAGATACTATGAAGAAGAACCAGAGTAAAAGATGTCATCAAAGAAGTGTATGAACAGGAGAGGGGAAAAGGATAATTCAATCTCTTTTTAAGAGAGAAAGAAAGATAGCTGCTGGACAGCTCCTGTGCTCCTCTCCTACCCTAACCATGCCAAGAGAAAGTTGCAGAGGCTTCCCAATGTTTAGGTAGACACCATGTGACAAACTTACAGAAAGTCAAAGACAATAATCATATAAGAAGGGCAGGCACAAATGAATGGGTTGGAATCAACATTTTTGGAAGGAAAATTCCCACTGACTGGATCCCACATCCATCTGATTCCTATGAGGTAAATTATAGGTACATAGTATTGTTCTATAAGCCCACCTGTCATAGTTGAAAATAAGAATCAGTAAAGTATTGTTGCCTTGTTGGCTTGTTGGTTCACTTGTAACTTGGCCAGATTGAAAGCTGAAAGGAAAGCAGTGTGGTGTAATGTAATACATTTCAGACTTCAGTCCAAATCCTGCTTCAGACTTACTAGTTGTCAGATCATGGACAAAGCACTTCATCTCTCACAGACTCAGTTTCCTAATCTAAGAAATGGGAATCATAATGCTTATGCTACATATTCACATAATTGTTTGGAAGAAAACTGTTTGCAAGTCTTAAAACACTCCCCAAATAAGAGCTATGTTCTTAAGAAACCTTGGAGATTATTGAGTGTAGCCATTTCATTTCATAGAAGAGGAACCTGATGCCAGGAATCTGAAGTGTCCTACCCAAGGTCACACAGCTAGTAAGCAGCAAAGCCAGGAATCAAATCCAGTTCTACTGATTCTAAATCCAATTCTTTCCACCACGCCTTGCTGGGATTCAGGTACATGCCCTGGATATAAGTTCAATTGGCCTTTTTACATCTATTTAAACTCTGGTATGAACCCCTAGATTCAGCCTAGCATTTCATTATGAAGACTTCCCTCTCTATTCTCTGTCTCTGTATCATCTTTATCTGTCTCTGTCTCTCCTCTCTCTTACTGTCTCTCTGTGTCTCTGTCTTTATCTTAGCCTAGGCATGTATCTCTCTCAATTCCACTTATCATTACTAAAATGGGAATACACTTCTTTCTTGACTCTCTTTTCAATATTCATTTTATACTCATACTTCAAGATGTTTCTTCTTCCAGGAAGACTTCCCACAATTATCTCCAAGAAAGAATCTTTTCTTCTTCAGAACTCTTACAGAACTTTGAACTTGGGTAGACACCTAATCTTTCCTGCTAGTCTGTAAGCACCTGAAGGGGAGAACTCTTATCCTTCTTATCTGTTTATCCCTTTTAGTACTTACCATAGTGCTTACTACATAATAGATAAATTTTGGTGAATGAATGAATTGGCTAACTTATTTGAGGTTTCTCCTTATAGACCCTGAAAATTGAATCAAATCATCATTCTTTCTGAATATGTCTTTTAGAAGATATTCCATTTTTTCACTATTCTTAGTCTCCACCATCCCTAGATGTTTTATATATCAATCACAAAATAGTAAAGTAGGCATTGGATACACACATTTTATTACTTAATATCTAGAGAAGAACATAGATTAAGACCTGGGAAGGACCTTAGAAGTAATGTCTTCCAATTATTTTACTATACAGATGAGGAAACTTAGGTGCAGAAAGATTAAGTTACTTCCCCAAAGTCACATAGATAGTAAGAGCAAAAGAGATATTTAAAATAAAATCCTGGGTGGAGCCAAGATGGCAGCATAGAAGCAACAAGGTTCCGCAGCTCCCACATAGCGACCTCAAATACCCATAATATATGACTCTAAACAAATTTTAGGCTCCAAAACTCACAAAAATGCAGAAAAACACATCCCCCACTGAAGGCAACTCAGCAGGAAGGGCTCATTGCAGCATGATGGGGGCCAAAACCAGCCCAGCCTGAAACCGCAGCTTGGCCCCGGGGCGGCCAGGATGAGCCACAGCTGGAGCCTTCAGGAAAGTGGATCAGCAGCAGCTGTGGCAGTTTCCAGAATTATCAAGCCATAAGAAACAAGGACAAAGTGAAATGTCAGTGAAACTCAGCAAAATTTGGGGGAGAAAAGTGGTATGGCTGAACTGTCTCCAGGGCAAGGAAGCAGCAGAAGCGGTGGCCCTGCAGCTGCCTCCACATGGCTGCTTCAAAGCTCCTAGCCTGCAGACTGCAGGGGGGGCCAAGTGATCATTCAGAGGCTAAGTGCTCTTGCACTGAGTGGCCTGGATCCAGATTGTGGTCCTGGGATGCGTTTTCAGTGAGCCAAAGCTGGTGGGGGCTGCAGTGGCCTCCTAATAGCTCCGACAGCTGTGAAAACTCCAGCAATTTGGAACAGAGCTTTCCTCTCTGGAAGCAGATTTCCACAGAGCTAAAAAATCAAGTAATTGACTGGCAACAGGAGAAGGCAAAGGAAGCAAAGTAAGAACAGCAACTAAACTTTAGATTCCTTCTTTGGGGACAAAAAGGATCAAAGTATGGAATAGGAAGAAGACAATACATTCAGAACTCCTGCACAAAAGCTTCCAAGCAACATGTTTAAAAGCCATAGATCAGCTAAAGAAGGATTTTGAAAACCAAATGAGAGAAGTGGAGGAAAAAATGGGAAGAGAAATGAGAATGATGCAAGAAAATCATGAAAAGACACCTGACTGAAGAAAATAACACCTTTAAAAAATAGATTAACTCAAATGGCAAAGGAGGCCCAGAAAGTCAATGAGGAGAAGAATGCCTTAAAAATTCAAATTTGCCATATGGAAAAAGAATCTCAAAAGCTTTCTGAAGAGAACAATTCCTTCAGAATTAGAATGGAGCAAATGGAAGCAAATGACTTTATGAGACATCAAGATACTATCAAACAGATCCAAACAAATGAAAAAATAGAGGGCAATGTGAAATATCTCATTGAAAAAAATACTGACCTGGAAAATAGATCCAGGAGAGACAATTTAAAAATTATTGGACTACCTGAAAGCCATGATCAAAAAAAGAACTTAGAAAGCATCCTTCAAGAAATCCTCAAGGAAAAAATAAAATAAAATCCTCTGACATGAAAGCCAACACTCCTTCCACTACAGCACATAAAGGTTGCCATTGGTTTGTTGGTTTATTTATTATGTTGATTAACATCTACTATAATTTGTGGAAAAGGGTATACCTTCCCAAACTCATTCCTATAAGTGCACCTTTACTAATGCTGCTTCCCCTTTTCCCAGGAATGTTCCCTCCTCATCTTCCATGTCTATCCAAATCTTACAGTCTACTGCTCTTTCCTTTATGTCACACCTGGATAGATCTCCTCTGGAGAGAAGGCTCAGGAATCTTCCCTGAAGTCCCATCTTCTTCCAGCCCCTCAATTTTCTCTGACCCATGCTCCCTCCACCAGTCTAACTCTACATCTGGAAAAGGACAGAGATGGTATTACCAAATTTTAGGTGAAATTGTCCTTAAGCCAAGGTCTCACCATAATACATCCTTGTTCAATAGACTTCAACAGCATCCCATTATCTCTTTTGGCTTTTAAAGTCCTTTGCAACCTGATCTGTGCCTTTCTTTCTAGCCACATCATATATTACTCCCTTTCTCATACACAAACTTCCAGTCAAATTGACTTTCTTGATGTTATTCATACAGCACCTCATTTCCCATCTCCTTTCCTTTGAACTGGCTATCCTTCATGCTCTCCCTCCTTATCTCTACCTTCTAGAACCCCCAATTTCCTTAAAGTACCAATTTTGGTATTCAGTTCAAGTACCAACTCCTACATGAAACATCTCCTGGTTGCCTGAACTACTAGTTTCCTCCCTACCTCAGTACCTAATATTTATTTTATATTTATTCTGCATATATGTTCATATATGTTTTCTGAAGAACTTTGGTGTCACTTGTCACTTGTGAGACGTGGGAGACACTGGCACTGGACCCTCCAACATAGAGTGCCCAAGTCAAAGAAAACATTGTGTTCTTTGAATGGAGCAGAATTGCAGTGGCTCAAAAGAAACATTAGATGCACAAATTTAAAGACATATCCACTCCAAATGTCCATGTAGACTACTTGTGCCCAACCTGTGGTTGAGCCTTCTGAGTTTGCATTGGTTTGATCAGTCAGTCAGACACATTGTACATTGACCCCAACATTGTGGTGTCATTTTGGTCCTCTTCAATTATGAAGGGCAATGAATGGATGAATGAATGAATGAATGAATGATATATAAATACATTGTCTCCAATGATAAACTTCTTGAAGGCAGATACTATTTCATTATTATCATTATGTTCCCAGCACAGAAGACAGGGTCTAGGTCCTAAAGGGGACTTAATAAAGGTTGATGGATTGACAGATTAAAATGCCCACTTGCTGCTACAGCCTCCTTATAACCAAAGCTGGCTGGCATGGAATTATGGGCAAGCACCCCTACCCCAGCAGGTCCCTGAGAGCATTGGTTCCAACAACCATTCCTCATTTGCAAAGGATGATTGTACCTCTCTTTGGCCTTCTCTGATGTTTTATAGCAATGAATGCTCTTCTTTTGATCACTTGGTCCTCCCAGAAGATTGGGAGAAGACTAGGAGGAAATAGAGACCTACCAAGTAGAGTGGCAGTGGTCTAACGCTAGAGTGGGCTGTTCCTTTTATTTTATTTTTTTGCTTCAATCATCAGTGTATTCATTTCTTCTCTGACTCACTATATTGCTCACAGAGCCCTACCTTGCATTGTCCTTTTAAAATTTGATATTTGATGTTAAACTATAGTGAGTTATGGCATGTGTGTTAAGGAAACTCACAAGAGGTCCTCCCTCCCCCACCCCAGGCTTCCATGAACCCTTAGCTCCTGCCCAAAGTCTGGGAAGTGAAAGCAACTAAGAGGTCTGATCAATTAACAGAGGAGCAGGTGACTGTCCCCCTAGTATGGCCTGCTGTTAAATGTCCCCTAATGCATCATATTCCCTCCTGAATTGGAAAATTTTTCTAATTTAATCAATTTTGCAAATCAGCCTGACATGCTTAATTGATCTTCTTCACATCTGATATTGTCTCTGTCACTCTGTAGGCCTACACCTCCCACACACACACTCTGCCAGTTCTCTCTGACTCTCCTTTACTGAGCTGTTGGAGGGAGAGGAAGCTAGGAGAGTCATTAACAACCAAAAGATTTTCCTTGTACTGAAAGCAAACAAAGAAGAGCTGAAATTCAGACATGATGGGCAGAGTCATTTATGAGAATAATTGTGCCTGGGCTGAATTCAATTGAGTGAGGGGGGAAAGTGGCGCAGAGGGTTACAGCAAAACAGAGGACAGTGACCAATGACCAGAGTAATAATAAGCCAGAGCTAACTTGTCCCCCAGTAAGTCCACTTCCATCTGTACCTCTTCTCAGAGTCTGGGGGAGGATACTCCACGACAGGGGTACTTAGCATGGTCCCAGGTGGCAAAGAATTACAAGGCAAGCATGCCCCCAACCTGGGAAAAAGCACAATCTCTCCTCCTATGGTAGCATCCTGGGACAAAGCCCCTGCTCTTCCCTGCTGTTTACTGCACTAGTGATGAAGACAGGAAGGGAATAGTCTTCAATCTAAGGTCATATCTACAACACAATTCTAATGTTCTGGGTAGAGAACAAAACGAGGACCCAGACCTTGTCCTAGGTGTCGGGAATATAATGGTAATAATAAAATAGTCTCTGCCCTCAAGTCTTTTAGGTCTCATACTCATGAAAAGGCTCTGGGCAAATCCCCTCTCCCTCAGAAACTGAGCTTCAGTTTCCTCATATGTAAAAGGAAAAAAAAAACGGACTAAATCAGGAGTTCTTCACCCTTTTTTATGTCATAAACCCCTTTTGTAGTGTCTGTTGAAGTCTATGGATTTCTTTACAGAATAACATTTTTAAATGAATGAAATAAAGTGCATATGACTACAAAAGAAAATAATTATATTAGAATATAGTCACCAAAATACTTTTTAATAAAACAAGCTCATGGACTCCAGGTTAGGAACCCCTGAACTAGTTGATCTACAAAGCCTTTTACAACTCTAGAGTCTTATAATTACACAAACACAAACACACACACACACACACACACACACACACACACACACACACACACACACACACCCCTCTTTCCTTCTTTATAACATTCCAATTGAACTTCAACCTGGAACCTGCCATCCTGGCTAAATCAATTTCACGGAGGAAACACATTAGTAGTGACAAGGAAAGGATCTTTATGGGCTGAATGTAATAGCACAACTAATCACTCCCAGGATCCCCCTGAAAGCTTCACTGAGGAAAAGCTTTGGATTCACCTAAGAAAGGAGGGAGAAATGTCCGATTGCAGTGATTAGGATCAAACCTAACTTGTCTTTTCTGCCCTGTCTCTTGTATGAAAAAAAGCACTAACGTGGCAAAATCGTTCCCCCGGCCATTCATATAAGCTGGCTTTTTCCTCTGCTTTCTCTCCCACAATCTTTCTGCTTACTGGTATAGATGGGGAAACCATTTACGTGCCTCCTCACCATGCACCTACTTCCCATTTTGACTAAATGGTTGTTGACAGCCCTCCCATTATAGGAAAGATTTCTCTGCATGCTGGCAAAGAGATGAAGGCCTGAAAAAACAATTGGACTGAATCTAAATTGCCTGTGACTTCTGGGGAAATAGAACTTTTGGGGTATATGAGGTTTTTCCCTCTACATCCTCATCACATTCACAGGCCTTTAATGACCTTCTTGCTCCTGATTTTCATGGCTCACCAGTGATTAAATAGTTTGTGTCTTTTAAAGCATTCCCAATTTCACTGCCTATTCCAGGTCTCTTTGTCTTTCTTAGTGCCCAGTTTTCTGTGTCTGTCTACATGTCCATCTCCATTTCTTTTTCTCCCATTTTCTGCATGTAGATAGTGCTTCCTCTGTGATTTGAAGAACTTCTAACCAAGGATGATGAATACAGGAACCTCCTCTAGTTCACTGCTGCTCTGATACTACTATCTCTCTGGTGCCTGGCTTCAGTCATCTTCTGAAATCATATGACACATTCTCCAGAACTTTACTGTTCTACTACTGCCACCTCCCAGCTGCCATCACTGGGGATGAGACTGGCTAAGCAGGCTTTCCTACTATGCCCAGGGGTCTGAGTTCATGCTTAGCTCCTTCTGGCTCTCTAGTGTCTGTTCCTCTTCCTCTTTTGCAGACCAATTCCAAACTACAGAATTTACGTAAACACCAAGACTCAATCATCTCCAGTCCCAAGATTCAATCAGTTAACCCAAGAGAAGGTAAGCTTCTTGGGTACAAGACTCTTTCCAGGGTTTGTTTTTATGGGCCAAGTGTCCAGCACAGTGCCTTCCTATACTCTATCTATCAGCTCTGAACATTTTCACTAACTATCCCGCATACCTAGAATGCCCTACCTCCTCATCTCTGTCTCCTGACTTCTCTGGTTTGCTTCAAGTTTCAACTAAAATCCCAGCTTCTACAAGAAATCATTCCCAATCCTTCTTAATTTTAGTGCCTTCCTTCTTTTAATCTTTCCTATTTATCCTGTCCATAGCTTGTCTGTTGGCTAGCTGGCTCTCCCATTAGAGTATGAGTTCCTTGAGATCAGGGACTGTTTTCTGCCTCTGTGTGCTACAGCGTGTCCCTAAATTCTGGACACAAAGGAAATTTTATAAACCATTAATATTTTCAAGAAATGAAATGAAATTTTCAACAACATTTTATTTAATTAGCATAAATTGTAGTCATGACAATTTCATATAGAATGAAAGCTTTCATTAGCTATTTGGGACTATTTTCCATATTAATGAGATTAAATTAATTAATTAATGAGATTTCCTATGTCTTCCTATGAAATCTCATTTATGTATTTTCAGTACTTAAGACAGTGCCTGGCACATAACAGGTGCTTAATGAATGTTTATTGAATGAATGAGTGAATGAATGAATGAATGAATGAATGACATAGTAGTTACTTAACAAATTCTTGTTGAATGAAACATCTTGAGTAATCTGTGAGGCATCCAACAGGTTTCATGCCATTAAGAAAATGTCATTAGTCATCTCAATGTGATCTCAAAAGGAATGGTCACACATTGTATAAGGAAATATCTTCAAGATCAGAAAAAAAAGTTCTCATACTTTAACCAGGTCACACCCTCCATCTGTAAAATTAAAATATAGTACTTTATGATTTTTATAAAAGAGTATTTGATCTGGAGTCAAGGCACTTGGATTCAGATAAAGCATCAGGACCATGATGCTGCCTGCATTTTGACTCCCTAGACTTCTAAAGGATTTATCAGTTTGGGATTTTCAGATCCAACCAGAGTCACCTGCTTGTCTTAGTTCTTGACTCTTTGTCATCTCCTGAAATGTAGACTTGACTATTTAATTTTCTCCCATCTCCTTTCCCTCATCTCCTCTGCCCTCAGGTGATTATTCCCCACCTCTGCCCTGCAAATTATAATTATCTGTCATGGGCCAAGGTTGACCAGGTTAATCTGGCACCTAAGATTTTATTTTGGAGTGAAATAAAACACTCAGAGAAAGTCAAACAGCTAACAGAAGATTTATTTAGATCAGTGAGAGAAGCATAATCAACAAGGATATTCAGTGAAGACACCATATTGATTCAGCTGAGTATGGCTTCTTAGTATTGTTCATGCTGTTCATCTGCAGTCATAAGTCTCAGAGAAAGAGCTGGAGGTCCTGGTGACTTTTTACATTTAAGTTACCAAGAAACCATGTCAATAGACTGAACTGTCCCCCAGTCCAATCAAGTCTCAAGGATAGTTTCAAGACCTTTTAAGGAAAAAAAAAACTTGCATGGGACGGGGCCTTAGGGAAAGATAGCTCAACCTAAGTAACAAGATCCTTGGAAATATTGTTCCTATCACATGATCAGAACCTATTTTTTTTTAGTATTCCCATGATAGTTAGCTAACAGCTACAAAGGGAGGGCTGCCGATCATACTGATAGTATCCTAGCAGGAATCACTAAGGAGACTGGAGGCTAAGCCAATAATTATTTCCATTTGCAAAAAAACTAGACCTGCTACCAGGACTTGAAAGCTATAAACTCCTGACTGATACATTACTGAAAACCAATAGACCTGGCTCCACTGAGAGTCATTCAGACCTTTTCATTGGGTGAGCAGAAGACTGATATCCCAGGATACCTAAATCAAAAAACCTAGTTTATTTATGTATGCAATTGGGTATTCTCCATGTTCTACCTCAAGGTAGGCTTGATGGAACCTTACCCAGCAGGGTAAGATGACTCCTGAGCTACTTCTGACCTCAAAGAAAATTTCCATCTAGTGAATAATGTAAAAGGATTTCTCCATGAGCTCAGACAAACCTTTAATAACCACCCTTAAGCCAAGGTACAACAGAGTAGTGTTCCCATTGAAGGAAAGAAATCTTGGCATGATATTCTGGTAGAAGGGCTTAGTAATGGCTACTTGGAGTGAACTAGTCTAGTAGAACATGATTAATTACCTGCCCACTTATTTTGAAATAAGTGTCCAGAGTCCCATCTCTGGTCATGGTCAACCTTGAGTCCAGTATGTTCAGTCATGGCAAGCTTATTTTTTCTTTCCAGGACCCAGTAGATAGTAGACATCCTCCCTCCACCCTTCCTTGGTCGAAAGTAACATTAAACTTCATCACTGATTTTCTCCCATCCCTATGGTATGAAGCCACCTTTGTGGTGATTAGCTTCTCTAACCAAGATGGTGTACTTCTCCCTATTTACAGAACCTCCCCCCATAGTTGAGACGCCCACTTATTCCTAAAAACTCTGTTCAAGCTGTTCAAAAGGCTGCTTAAGCTCTGTGGACTTTTCTTTCCTCTTCCCTCTAATCAGGGACCCAAAATAATACCACATTTCTGATCCATGACTATTCACCTATGTACTTCAACCCTTGAATGTCTATATTATGCAGTAACTATGGTAACAGCCCAAGCCTTGCCTAGAAATTGTTTTCTTTTCTACTCTTTTGAGCCTTTCCTCCCCTCCTACAAGCAAGGGTTCTACTACCCTCCTAGACACCCAAATTGAATATTGAAGTCATCTTTCAATCTTCCCTCTCTCACACCTTTATATCCAATCAGCTAAAGTATCATGTCAACGCTACCTCAGTGACATCTCTCTAATCTATCTTCTCATTTACACAGAAACTACCTTAGTTTAGACCTTTATGTCCTCTTCTTGGGCTATTGTAACAATCTCTTAACTGGTACCCTTGCCTCCAGCCTCTTTCCTCTCCAATACACCCTCTATCCTCCTCCCAAAGTAATCTTCCTAAGGCTCAGGCCTGAAAATGTCACTCTGCTCAAAAGTCTTCATTAGTTCCCTAGCCTCCAGGATGAATGCAAATTCCTCAGCCTGGCATTTAAGGCCTTTCATATTCTGTCTCCTAGCTACCTTTCTTGTCTTATTTCAGACTACTTCACACGCTTTACATTCCAGTTGATTCTAGTAGTTATTCCCTAAATTCAATATCCCATCTCTTGCCCTCCTGCATTTATACTTCTCCTCTTTTTATATTGGAATCCTGATCTTCATCAGCTCAGGGGCCCCTCCTCCCTATAGCCCTCCCTGATACCACCATTTTTAATGTCTTCCCTCTTTTTGAACTACCTTATATTTACTTATTTGTATATATGTTATAAGTCAGCAGAGTAGATAGAGCCCCACCTGTGATACTGTGCTACCAAAAGCAAGTCACAGAAGTGCCTTCGGTCTCAGGCAACTCTATGACAACTGACTTAATTTCCACAGGTATTCCCAGAACAAACCCAGTCACGGATTCTTACCTTAAATGTATCTCTCCTGAAGTAGAACATAAACTCTTTCAGAGAAGGAAATATTTTGGTTTCGTCTCTGTATTTCTAGCATTAGGATACTCTGGACATGGCAAGGACCAAGTGACAGCACAAAAACAAATTGATCATATCATGATGGGAAATGACTCATTACTCAGGTAGGAATCAATATTAATTCAACCGTCTGTGTACAGTCAGACCACAACTTGTTAGAGAAAATACCAAACTTAATACAAACCTAAAAGGAAAATTATAAATGAAAAGGGATAAGATGTGTAATTAAAGCACGTGCAGTCTGACCTACTTCAGCAAATTGGCAATGCCCAATTTGACGATGGATGGAAGAAAAGACCTAGAAAACATTCCATCTCCCAATTACAGACATTTTGCTGGCTGCCCCTCATGCCTAGAATTCCCTCCTTCCTCATCTCTCTGCCTCTTGGATTCCTTGAAGTCCCAGCTAAAATTCCACCTTCTGCAGGAAGCCCCATAATTCTAGAGCCTTCCCTCTCTTTGTTGTTTCTAGTTTATTTTTATAGAGCTTACTTATACATGGCTGTTTACATCTTGTCTCCTCCATTAGGCTGTGAGTTCTTGCAGAGCAAAGACTGTCTTTTGCTCTTCTTCTTATCCCCAGTGCCTAACAGAGTGCCTGGCACAGGGGGAATGCTTACTAAATATTTTTTACTTACTGACATATTATAATAAATTCGTACAGAATTTCAACCAGTGTAAACCAAATGTCATAATGAGGAGACAAAGGAGCCTAAAAACCATCTTAGTCAGCAAATGATTACCTTATTTGCCAAGATGGCAGCCAAGGGCAATATTGGTTTAAAAATATAAATTCGCTCATAAAATCTCATGGAGAAATGGGTTGGAAGATTATGAGCAGTATTGTGTCACCAAATAGAGAGAAGGAATGAAGGTTAAACTAAATTTAAAGAAGATTCAGCAAGCAATTCAGATTAATGAAATCATCCCAAAAGCCTGAAGGGTGAAGCTGAAAGGGGCACCCGAAATGAAATATGGAAACATTTTCACAGGTTTCTAAACCAAATTCTTTTTTTACCATCAAGGACAGAGGAGTCACTACTTTGGACTCTGACATTACAGTCCTAGAGGTGTTTATTGGAAAAGTAGAAATGACAAGAAAGTGAACACAAATAAAGAGACAAGCAACTGAACTTCACCAAATATACACCGTGGAGGTCCAAGTTGGAGGTGACACACTTGTGATGACATTGAAGAATAGAGTAACTGCATATATAATATGGGAGAAGATACCCAAGGGGGGGGATCTCAGATCAAAAAAAAGCGGGGGGGGGGAGGATGAGAGGACATAAATAACTAATGACCTATATGCTCTACTTTCCCATTGATATAAAAATTTTATGAGAATAATCTTCAAATGTATCAAGGGTATCTTTAATGAGGGTATTATAAGGGAACAGGCAGGCTTTTACAAGAGATGTTCTGTAGCAGACCACATCTCACCATCCCACAACTGACTAAAAGATGTGGTGAATACAAGATTCTGTGCTTATGGTTTGATGATGTTTTTAAAAGGATTTCTTTGGATAGGGCAAAGCCCTGCCTTAAAGCCTCTCTTCTTCCATGTGTCTCATGCATAAGTTAGAATTATATAATATATTTTGAGATATATATGACAGAGATTTCTGATCATTAATGTCAGATGAGGCACAATAAAGAGAGATATCTACTTGACAAAGGTGCTCAGCGCAGTCATGAGAGATATATCTCACACAAAGTCCAAGCTAAAAAGATCTCGCCTCATAGATGGCGAGATCTTCCAGCTGCATCTGTTTGAAGATAATATTATACTAATATCATCAGGCCCTGAATTATGACAGAATTTCCCTGCATGAAATCTAGAATCACTCAAAAGAGTTTGGCCCAACTGCTCAGGAAAAATCAAGTGGATGAAAAATGCCAATCACCCAGATAACAACACTCATCTGTCGGATGGCCAAATATGTAGAGCTTGTCCATCAGTGTATGTACGTGTATGTGCCTACATAGCTGCCTTTATACAGCACTTTAAGGTTTGCGAAGGGCTTTACAAATATTATCTCATTTTATCCTCACAACAACCCCAGGAAGTAGGTGGCATTATTTTCTCTGTTTTACAGATGAAGAAATGGGTCAAGAAGGGTTAAGTGACTTACCCAGGGTCACACGGCTAGTAAATTTCTGAAGAAGATTTGAACTCAGGTCTTCCTGACTCTGGGCCCAGTGTTTTATACACTGAGTCACCTAGCTGCCTATACATAACAAACACACATGCACACATACACATATATACAAACACACATATGCATATATACATACATACTACACATATAAGTGCATACTAAATGCTAGCTATACACATGTACATGTATAAGTATACATAATATATTTGTGTGTCTATATATACTCATATGCATAGGTATGTATATCTACATGAATATAGATGCTGGCACATGTATGTCTGTATATTCTTGCTTATGTGCGTATGTATGTGCATATGTGTATGTGTATATGGAATGAACACATATATTTATTAGACAGACATCACATATGAACATTTTAGTTGGCTCAGGATTAAACATGAAAAGATCAGGCTGGATAGCCTTTGGGAAATTTCAGCATTCTTTTCATGATCCCAGGCTTCTTCCTGAAACAAAGCCTCACGTTTTTAATGCTAATATTCTTCTATTGTTGCTGGATGACTGTAAGACACTACTTTCTCCAATGAATTTACAGTGAGTATTGCTCAGAAGGCAACAGAAAGGCACATGGCAGGAGTGAGTAGGCTGCAACTTATTAAGAACAGGCAATTTTGAAGCTCAAGATTTGTAAGGAACATATGTCATCAAAGGAAAGTCTAAGGGGTAAATATGGATTGGTCACATGGTGAGAGTGAAGGCTAAAGAATGGGTAACCAACGTGTTCCATTGATATCCTCACAATCAATCAGTCAATAGCCAATCAACAAGCATTTTAAAGCATATACTATTCACAAAAGAGGCAGGATCGTGTGGTATATCGAAAGCTGTTCTCAGATCTGGGAAGAAGATCTGGAACTTTCTAAGACTGTAAGTTGCAGAGAAAGTGCTGACCTGCATTGGTGGGGGAAGTTTCCTCATCTGGATAATCTTTTTAATCAATAAAATCATAGGTTGAGTCCTTATCCCTATACCTATATGTCAGGCAAAGAAAGGCAAAAGTACTCCATCCTTTCAAGGAGTTTATATTCCTATAATTAAGATGTTCCCCATCCCCAGCACATTGGATAGCTCCCCCCCCAACCTACCTCCTGTGAAGAACCTCTGTAAGAACATGAATAAGAGTCCCAGGATGGACAATATGGATGTGTTTCAGTCAGTCTTACTGACTGAATCCACACAAATCCACACAAATCCAAGAAAAAGAACTTATCAATGAGTTCATAGATCCTTTTATGTATTGGGGTATTTGAACTTCCCAAGCATAATATAGCACACAGCTTTGAACAAAGCCTTGACAAATGACTTTTTTAATCGAATCATTTACCATGTCCCTTCCTGGCAAGCATCTCCCTAGTTACTAGACTGTGCTAATCCTGCTTTGAGCAAACAACACCACTTAGTACCTGTATGACCTTGGACAATTCACTTAATCCCCTGGACCTCAGTTTTTCATCTTGAAAATGAGAATATTGAACTTATATTACTAAAATCTCCAATTATGTGTTTATCTCTCTATCCACAGCCAAATGACCCCAGGCAGGAAGTGCTATTACCTGAGATCCACCTGATTGTTACATGGGATAGTACTTGGATGAAGGGAATGACACCGCTCCAAGTCTTGACACCATCCTGAACACACACACACACACACACACACACACACACACACACACACACACACACCAGCTTTGGGGCACTCGATTATGTAAAGAGAAGTCAAAGTAAAAGGCCAGGCGGAACTGGGCCTAAATAATGACCTTGCCCAGGGGTCCCTTTGAAATATTATGTCTGGATTTGGGTTTCTGTGCATATCTTGCTTTGTTTCTATATCTCTGTACATGCAAGCGTGTATGTGTGTGTGTGTGTGTGTGTGTGTGTGTGTGTGTGTGTGTGTTGCAAAATATTCTGTCCCCTCTGGAAAAAAAAATTGTCAGTGCCCAGGCAAATTAATGAAAAGACATCAGATCCCCATTTCTGCTGCCTATCAGTTACCATATCCAGCCCCCTATCCTCTCAGATTGGTTCTTCTTAGTCATTTATCACCCACACAAATCCAAGACAGGATACAAGCCAGCAGGGTCTGGCTATAAGGAGGAGATTTCCAGCCAGGCACACAGTTGTCACAGGGAATGAGCCAATCAGAGAGCAGGAAAACCATCTGCCTGACTTCCCACCTCCCCTTCTCTCCTTCCAATCTTCCTTTTCTTCCTCCCCCACCTGCCTGCAATTGTAGTCATAATGATAGTAAGAATTCCTGGGGAATCTTTGTCTAAAACAATATCCCATCAGAGCCTGGTAAAGGGGACTAATCAATTAACTAAAAGGAATGTATCTGGGAAGATGATTTTACTAGGCAAAGACCTTGTGAAATTAAAGGGATGGAGGGACCCTAGCTGATCTGAGGTTAGCTGTCATCTCCTCCACATATTCTGTCTCCCCTATTCTGAGCTGATAAGGCAGGACATGGCATCATAGTGCAGTGGGTTGAATCTTGAAGCAGTAATCAGCAGGTTTTACCTAGAACCAGTATGGTACAACAAAATTCCCTTGTCTTCCTCATTTAGCTCACGCAGCATGGAGTAGTAGAAGGAGTGATGGGTTTGGGGCAGAGAACTATGCCAGGATTTGAATGGGTATGAAGTAGGTGGTTACTAAATACTAGAATCGAATGTAATAGGATGAGATAGGATGAAATTTATTTGGAGTCCAAAGACCTACTCCTAGCCAGACACATGACTAGAGTGGGATCACCAGGACTTTAACCAAGGATGCGGACACCTGGGGGGAAGGAAGATGTGCTCCCTTCCTGAGGAGGAATTTCTTCTGTAAGTCAGAGAGGAATGTTTTCTTCCAGCTGTAACTTCTGGTAACTGCTGTCCTAGTACCTCATTGTCGTCTGCTGATCTAAGTCACACAATGGTGCAATTGGTTAAAGGTCACTCTCCTGAGGCTAGCCTTCCATCTAATCCCTGAGAGGATGCAAATCGTACTTTCTGAGGAATGAGTCTCCCCCCTTCCCACGTATTATATTATATTATTATATTACATTATATTTATTATATTATATTGTATTGTATTGTGTTATGTTGTGTTATGTTTATATTATATTGTATTATACTGTATTCATTACATTATATTATATTTTATTTTATGTCATATCTTGTCATATTATATCATATCATATTACATCATATTGTATCATATCATATCATACTATATAACATCATATTATACCATGTTATATTACATTATTACATTATATTATATATATTACATTATATCATATCATATTTATCATGTTATGTTATATTATGTTGTGTTATGCTATACTATGCTATGTTATATGATAAGATATGCTATGATGCAGTGTGATACAATACTATACTGCACTATACTATATTATACTATACTATACCATATTATGCCATACTATATTATACTATATTATGTTATACCCACATAAAACTATCCTCTGTATCACTATTGTACCATTGTGCCCCTCTATTTAATTTGCTCCAGATATAAGAATTCCTGGGTAGGACCCTAGTCTCAGCTCTTCAACTAACTAACTGTGTAGCCTCAGGCAAGTCACTTTCCTTCTCTGAGGCTCAGCTTCCTCATCTGTAAAAAAAAATAAATAAATAAATGCAGAAAATGGGACTAGGTAGCCTCTAAGGTCTCTTTCAGTCTTCATTATTCTAAAATAATCTAGCCCCCATTTTGGCGATGAAGTCACTGATGACTAATGAGGTTAAGTTATATGTTCAAGGAGTCACAGTGACAAAGGAGACAATGAAGGACAGGGATCTTGGTCTCCTGACTTCTAAGTCAGTAATCCTTCCAACCAGAGTCTCCAGATCATAAAAAGGGGTCTTAGAAGTTACAACATCATCACAATTCTAAAGCTAAAAGCTATTTCCGAGATCATCAATCAACAAACATTTATTAAGCACCTACTATGTGCTAGGCACTGTATTAGGTGCTGAGATTAGAAAGACAAAGAATAAACCAATTCCTAATCCCCAGGACCTAACCTTCTAATGGGAGAGACAAGTTCATGTATAAATCTATGCAAAACAAATATAAAGTGAATAAATACAGAGTTGTTAAATACAAGGTAGTTTGGGAGGGAGGGTACTAGTAGTTGAAAAGATCAGGAAAGTATTCATGTAGAAGGTGGTACTTGAGCTGGGTCTGGAACAAAGAAGGCATTCCATGAGGTAGAAGGGAGGAGACTAAATTTCAGCATGGAGGATGCCCAGTACAAGGGCACAGAGATGTAATATTTGTGTGAGGAACAGAAAAATCCAGTTTGGCTGGACCATAGAGTGCAAGAGTGTAAGACCTAAAGATACTGGAAAGATCCACTGGGGCCAGGTTATAAAAGGCTCTAAAAGAGAAAGAAAGAAAGAAAGAAAGAAAGAAAGAAAGAAAGAAAGAAAGAAAGAAAGAAAGAAAGAAAGAAAGAAAGAAAGAAAGATGGGGGCAGAAAGAGAGAGGGAGAGGGAAGGAAGGAAGGAAGGAAGGAAGGAAGGAAGGAAGGAAGGAGGGAAGGAAGAAAGGAGGGAAGGAAGGGAGGAAGCATGCCATGTTATCCAATTGGTCAGTTTTAATTTGGTCCCCAGTAGGCAACTCCTTTTCTACTCACAGGGGTTGGCGTTTGTCCATTCTCAGGGGAGAAGTGCCTAGGGGAAGGCACCCGAAGATAGTGCCTTGGGGAAGAATGATAGTATGCAAAGGAAACAGACGATTGGTCATATGGTAGGAGGAAAATCATGAGAGAGCAGTCACATACATGTGCATGCACACGTGCACACGGGTATGCACACACACACACACACACACACACACACACACACAAAGAGAAGAGAGTCTTTAGGGAGAAAAGGGTGGTCAACAATGGCAAATGTAATAGACAGTCAAAGAAGCATGAGGAATGAGAAAGGACCACCAGATTTAGTAATTAAGAGATGATTGTTCACTTTGGAGAGAGCACTTGCAGTTGAGAAATGAAGTCAAAAGCTAGACAGAAAAGGATCTAGGAATGCTGAGAAGAGAGAAAGTGAAGGTTATCAGTGTAGACAGCTTTTTCCAAGCATTTGGTTGAGAAAAGTAAATAATTTGAGGAGATAGCAGAATCTAGTGAATGGAGTTTTTGTGGAAGCAGTTTTTAGTCTTCACTACATCCTAAAATAATGAATATTCAGCCCCCATTTGCAGATGAAGAAACAGACCTACAGAAATTCAGTGGCATGTTCAAGGAATCACAAAGTATAATAGACAATGAGTGTGAGGGGTGTTTATTTATTAGCATCGGGGAGACTTGAGCATGTTTGAAGGTATTATAGAAGAAACTATCAGATAGGGAGAGGTTGAAAATGGGTGGAGGAATGTTTGAGAGGGACAACAATGACTGATGTTCTAATCTGCTAAAGAAGATGGATGGGGATAAGATCACAGACTCACGAAGATCATATAATTCAAACTCCTTACTTTACACTTGAGGAAACTGAGACCCAGGGAAGTTGTGACATTCCGAAGGTCGTGTGGCAATAATCATCAGAGGTAGGATGTGAACCCAAGTAATCTGACTCCAGAACTCTTCCTACTTCCATATTGCTTCCTGGGTCTTCTGGTCTAATCCCCTTATTTTACGAGTGAGAAAACTTAAGACCTAGAGTTGAAGTGACTTTCCAAAGTGATACAACTAGTAAGTGACAGAGTCATTGTTTAAACCCAGGTCATCTGACACCAAATGCAATTGTTTTCTATTACATGATCCCATTTTTCTTTTTCCAACTGATATTTCTTTTGTGAAAAGGTAAATAGGAGAACCTGGAAAGGGTGGCCTCAGTTGACATGGAAAGCTGAAAGGAATTTCTCCCTTATTTTCCCAACAAGAGAGACTGGGAAATGGTCAAATATTAACAAGTTTAGAACTACCTTCCTTCTCACTCTGTTCAAATTGGTCCTCATCAGAATGGTGGAGTAGGGATACTTGTGCCCTCTTGGACAAAAGAGTGGAAAGTCGAAAGAAATAGTTTTTGGAGGGGAAATGGCATCAATCTGCATGGTATAGATCTGTCAAAGCCAGAGCATCCTTCTCCTTCGTGGTTGTTAAAAGTTGACTTTTCCCCTTACATTGTCCCATAGCGAACTCCTGTCATGAGACATAAATTTAAAAATCTAAGGTAAGAGGCCCCATGAAGTTCAAGGCTTGTAGCTCATTTTAGTCCAGTTTCAAAGCTGAAAGAAACCTTGGGTCATTCAACCTAGCTTTCTTATTTAACAAATGAAGAAACCAAGAAAGATGAAGAAACTCATGGCAAGTTAGATCCTAGCCCTGGTTCTGTAAAACCCTCTGGATTTCCTAATCTTGTGTTCTTTCCTCTGTGCCAAAACTTAAGCTACATTATTCATTAAATAGGCTTCTGAGGGCTGACCTGGGAACCTGATCACAAAGCATGATATTATTTCTATGGGAAAATGTGTTCCAAGTTTGAGACAGCCAACTGACCAACTCTGCTATTAACACAAGCTACTAGTGTGTTAAAGAATGTCTGATCGTGGCAACTTGAGTTTGGTGGTGGAAGGAGTTTGTCAGGAGCCATAGTACCATGGCAGAGGGCAAGTTCATAGGAGGGGCATCAAAGCTCTCCCTGGAAGCAGGATTTTCTTGCTACATCAATTATATAGAAGAGCATCTGTCCCAAGCCTCAGCCCTGCCAGCCTTCTCTTCCCTGTTCTGCCAGAGTTAGTACCAATGATAGAATGGGAATAACAGGGCAAGGAGCCATCTCAGCTGGCTGCTGGCAGTATAGCAATCATCCAATTAACTGGGGGCATCAACAGAATTTCTCTGTTTTCCTTTGTGAGTTGAGGAGATGTTGGTTCACTCCCCAATTTTTGTTTTGTTTTGTTTTCCATTGTTGTTGGCATGACTACCCTGTTGGCCCTTTACTTCAACATCTTGCAGTCTCTCCCTGCCCCCCATCCCCCAGAAGCCATCCCTCCTGATTTTCAGAGATCCCATGATGGATGAAGACCTACAACTGCCAACCATTCTGACTCGCTCACCCATTGGATCCAGGACAAGGTTAGGGAAGCAAGGTAAAAAGTAGGACCGTAAGAACCAGGTCAATTCCAGTGAACCAGGACAAATCATCCAACAAAATTTGAGAGAGATAGGGAAAACTAAGAAGGAGTAGTCAGAAAATACTAGAATGAATAAATGGGTCTTTCGATTTTTTTGGTTTGGGTTTTTTTTGAGGGGCAACTGGCTTTTGAGGATGCTTGCTAGGTCCCATGTGGGATATAAAAGTTATAAGTCAAGATGTCTGTCCTCAGAAAACCTGGGTTCAAACCCTGGACCTGACCTTTATTACTTACTTGACCTTGAACAAGTTACTTGACCTTTCCTCAGCTGTAAAATGAGATCATTGGACTAGATGATCTCGAAGACCTTTACTAACATTTGAGTATGCTATGATGATCATTGTTTGCCAGTTTTCAGTGGCATATAGTACACATGATCTTTAAGGGCAGGTACTGGTCTCATTCATCCTTGCATCATCCCTCATGTCACTTAACACAGGAGTAAATTATCAGTGTTACTATACACAGAATGGATCTCACTAACAGTTCCAAAGCCAATGATGTCCATCCAGTTGACCAGAAATCCCAGCCTTCCTTCAGCTGGAATATATTTTTAGATGAAGGAGCAGCCAAATCAACAAAAGGAATATTCCCTTCCTTTGCCCATCCCCTGATGGGTGATGTATCCAAGGGGACTCAGTTTGCTGCCCCCAACTGAGGGGAAAACATGGTCCTACCTGTCTCAGACCAGGGTCTTAAATCGTAGACAATTGAGTCAGTACTCACATGGCTCTTAGGATACACACAAGTTAAATGTATTTTCACAAGGCATATTGGAGATGATAGGGAGGTAGGGAGGTAGATAGATAGATAGATAGATAGATAGATAGATAGATAGATAGATAGATAGATAGATAGATAAACGGATGGACAGAAGGACAGACAGACAAAGATGATAGATAGATCCCACTTACATGTATTTTAAGATAGCATTTATAGATCCACTTAAAGCTTTCACAGAAGCTTTATATGTTATCTCTTTTGATCTTTACAGCAATCCTGTGAGATAAGTGCCAATTATTATCCCCATTTTACAGATGAGTAAACTGAGACTGAGAGAAGTCATATGATTTACCCATAGTCACACAGCTAAGTGTCTGAGGTAGGATTTGAATTACTGACTCCAAGTGCAGTGTTGTACACACTGTGCCACCAGAGGCAGTTTGGTACCCAAGAATGGGAACAGTATCTCCACTCCAATCATAAACCATTACAAACTAGCATTATTTGAGCTATGTATCCTCAGCAGATCATAGAACGGCAGAAATTGGCTTTTGGCTTAAAGGTCTCTAATTCTAGGCTCCTGTAGCTCTTAGATGATGTCCAATGAGTCACTCATGAGCAAGCTAATGCTCTTGCTCTCGCTCTCTCTCTGTCTCTATGTCTCTCTCTCTCCCTCCCCCCCTTCCTCTCTCTCTCTCTCTGTCTCTGTCTCTCTGTCTCTTTCTTTGTCTCTCTGTCTCTCTCTCTTTGTCTCTCTCTCTCTCTTTATCTCTCTCTCTCTCTCTCTCTCTCTCTCTCTCTCTCTGTCTCTGTCTCTCTCTCTCCACTTGGCTTCTGACCTGGTGTTCCTAAACTGTCCATTCTGTGGAGCCTGTTGGGTGTGTGTGTGTGTGTGTGTGTGTCTTTAAAAAAAACCTCTCAGAAAAAGCTTCCTGACAGAATGTAAGCTTCTTAAGGCCAAGGCTTGCTTCATTTTGTCTTTGTATCCCCAGTGTCTAGCTCAGTGCCCAGTATACAGTAGCCATGTGATAAATGTTGGTTGATTGATTCTAAAACTCATTCACACTGAAGTGTAAATGACAGATAATAACCTAAAGCAATATACTTCCCAAGGGAAACTGTGTTTTAATATGGATCGAAGCCCTGAGCTAATGGAATGGAGCTGCATGTAGAATTTCAAGCTTCAAGGAGCAGGGTGATATTCTTGGAGAGACAGGACCTTGCGGGGGGTGGGGTGGAAGCCTGAAAGCATTCCTTTAGGTGATCTCCCATTGAATTGACCATAAGGTCAACCCCCTGACTTATTTTAAGCTAAGTAGGATATCATTATAAATCAAGAGACATACATGGTGACATACGATGAAATGAGACAAGCCAGTGATGCAGTCTAGTTAGACTGGACCCCTGTCTCCCAGAAGGAGGAGGGGAATACAAAGGTAAAAATCTTTTGAATGACTGATTAGGCCATTAAGTGCTGTCCCTGACACTACTGGAATCCTAGCAACCCCTCTATTTATTTATCCTTATCTAGCCTACTCTTGATTAGTGCATTCTAAGGTGGCTGGGGTCTGTTTGCTCTACATTGATGCCTTTGTAACAGGCTCCAGCTCCCTTTGTTTCTCCCTCAACCTCCAGTCCCTCCCCTCAGAATCAGCCTGCAGAGTTTTGGGCAGGGCTAGTTGGCTAGGAATACCCTGTGGCTCCTTGGCAACCACAACCAAGATTGAGCCTAGGGTAACATCGAAATAACAGGACAGCAGAGTATATCCATACTCCTCTGCCTCTAACCACTGGATTGATTTGTGTGCTAACAACAAAGGCTGGAGTTAAGTCAACAACTCTGGGAGAAGGTTCCACCTGTCACTGTATGGCAAAATTCTAGTCAGTCCTGGAAGAGACAGCTAATCACTGAACAGCAGGGCATGGGTGCAGTATTGCAGGAGCTGGAGACAAGTGACCTGGGTTCTTGTCCTGGTTCTGCCCCTCATTTGTGTGGTTTGCCAGTCCATTATGGTACATGTGGGTACTTCTTCCACAATCCATATGATGACTCATCCACACTTGCCCATCATGTGAAACTCTTATTCAAGTCTTCCCATCAGCCCTCCACATAATAGATGGTTCATATAACAAGTTAAGGACCCTCTTCTGGATATCTTGCTCTTGAATATATTACCAATAGCGCACATATCAGTTATCCATTTATTTCACTATGCAACCAAGTCAACAAGCATTTTATTAAATGCCTACTACATACCGGGCACTGTACAAAGTTCTGGGGACATAAGAAAGTGAAAAGACAGTCCCTGCCCCTAAGGAGCTCGCAATCTAATCGGTTCATCCATTTTTTTTCAACCATACAAATCTCTGATAATACCTTTTAGCCCACTTTTCCAATGTGGATTCATCATGGGAAATGTGTTGCAAGCTGCTCACATCCACCATACACTTTTTCATTGCTTTTTTGGTGTCCTCAATTTTAAGTCTTCAGTGTGTGTGTGTGTGTGTGTGTGTGTGTGTGTGTGTGTGTGTGTGTGTGTGTGTGAGTGTGTGTGTATTATGTATATATGAACCTGTGTGCATATGTATGCGGGTATATATATCGACATATATATGTGTGTGGATATTCCATGATTCAGAACAATATAGCATTAACAGAATTATATATATTTAAAATATAGGTCTTTGACTTGAGTTGGGGTCATTGAAAGAATACTTTTTTGTTGTTGTAGCAAAGAAGTGGAAACAAAGTAGGTGCTCATTGACTAAAGAATAATTAAACAAATTATGGTCCATGACCATAATAGTATGCAACTGTGCCATAACAAAGGATGAAAATGAAGAATTCAGAGAAGCATGGGAAGATTTATATGAACTGATGCAAAGTACAACTATGAAGATGAAATACATTATAATAAAATAATATAAATGGAAAGACAACAACCAAAAAATAAAGAAATTGATTAATCTGAGAAAATTAGTAAACAGTCAGAATGACCAAAATTGGCCCAAAGAAGAGACGAGAAAATGCAGGTGCGAGGGTGAGGTTGAAGGGGTGAGTATGGGTGTGAAAGGAAGGGAGGAAACAAGCACTTACTAAGTTCCTACTATGTTCCAGTTACTGTTCTAAGCCCTTTATAAATATCATCTCATTTGATACTCATAACAACTTTGCAAAGTAGGTTTGATTATTATGCTCATTTGGTAATTGAGGAAACTGAGGCAAACATAAGTTAAGTGACTTGCACAAGGTCACATAGCTAGTATCTGAGACCAGATTTTAATTCAGGTCTGCCTGACTTGAGGCCCAACAGTAAGAAATACTACCCAAGGCTAGACAAGAATGGAAAAAATTTCTCCTTTAAAAAGAGACAACTCCATGTAAAAGAAAATCCAATGTGGTCATCAATTGCTCTCTGGTGATGGGAAAGGCTGACTCTCTCAAACCCCAACTATTGCAACAATCGTATCTGATATTTTGGGTATAAAAAGGAAAGAAGTAGAAAATGCCAACTGGTATAACAGCCTTCTGTTTGTTTATATAAAATCCACACAGATGCCTCATGTGTCCATGAGAGTACAGATGGGAATCCCTCCCAGTTTCTTCATCTGTGAAAATTGAGGACTTGGGGGATGATGGGATAGTATCTAACATAAAGAAGAAGAATCAAAGGATCATAGAACATCATGGAACTGAAAGGGTGATTAGAGATGGTGTTGTCCAGTCTTCTTGTGTCACAGGTGAGAAAAACTGATCCTCACAGAGATGAGCCCAAAGTCACATAGCTTACTGAGCTAGGACTCAAGTCAGGGTCTCTCTCCAGGACCTTTGACACTTCCAGGCAACAAATTTGTTACTAGAATTTTTTCTATCTCTGAGTCTAGCCTCTGACCCAACGTGGGTCATGGTGGAGAGTGAGGACAAATGCAGGAGGAGGGAGATGACCTACAGGTGAGAGACACAAGAGCCCAAGAGGTAGAAATCACATAGTAATGTGATCATATTGTCAGACACTGTGCTAAGAGTTTGAGATGCCAAGAAAGACAAAAAAAAAAAATTTCAACCTAACCTCAAGAACCAAGAAGTACAAAGATGATAGCTGTCGAAGTGAGGATGTACACCTTCTTAGGGAAGGTATACATCGATCCTCCCCCTATACTGACACCCTGGGGATGAAGTTCACTGGCCTTATGCCAGTTCCAGTTATTTCATGAAGTCTCTCTTTTTGGTCTTGTGTCCCATTAAAGTCAAATCCTGGTGCTTATCAAGGGAAGAGAGAGGAGAAATAGTTATCAAAATGTAAATATTTTGTTTTTAGTAGACTTGGTTCTAATTATCCTTGATGACTCACAGTTTGTCATTCTTCTGGTACAATATATCCAGAAATTCTGAAATGTAAAATTAAGGAGGGGGGTGCACGCAAAATAGTGCAGTGTCATTAATAGAAGCAAAACGCTTCAAGACAAGAATTCCATTTAGTGAGAGAGTTCATGAGCACATTTTTTTGTTGATGAATATTTATCAAAGTGGGTAAAGCTGGACCCAGCAACGACAGCAAAATATTTTAATAATACCCTCTCATTAATTTCCTTTTAATGAATGACTTAGTAAAGCTGAACAATTTGTATGTAATGATTTCATTAATGGCTTCAGCACATGCGACCATTTTTCACACATTTGAATGTCACTTGAATAAAGCAATACCTTAAATTATACAGCGTAATAAAGTATGTTTGTTGAAACATGACAAGCTTCTGCTTGTTTATTTGCAGCAAGGAGAATTAGTTCCATTCTAAATTTCAATAGTTTAATTGAACCCAACTGGGGGGTTCCTTCTTCCATAACTGTGCCTGCTTTTCCAAGCCAACATTTGGGCTTGAACTTGAATCCCAGAAGACTAGAACGTCAGAGTCAGAAACCCTCTCATTTTACAGATGAGGAAACTGAGAGCCAAAGAGAAGTGACAGACCCAAGGTCACACCAAGAAGGAATGGATTCATAGAGAGAGACGGAGGGGAAGAAAGCTAGAGAATAAACAAACATTAGGCCAAGGAGGAGGGAATCAACCGAGAGCATAGATCAAGGCCAGCCCTATTGCTGTCTCCCCAGGCCCATTCTGTCTAGTAACTAGGAAAGTGATGAAACAGATAAATAAGGTGCCATTAATCTTTTTAAAACAAAAATCCTCTTGGGAGGGACACTACATTTGGATATTGTGAATCACCATGTAATAAAAGTTGAACAGATTTAATTAAGTAGAATCATAATGTCACACACACCCTAAGGAAACAGACCTAATTAAAGAGCCTCTATAGGTAAACTAAGTCAGGTTATAGATTAAACTACAAATAGAGAGTTCACAAATAGGCTGATTGAGGGAGAAAGCATTTATATGTCACTGAGGAATCAGAGACAGTTGGAACTCTTCCTCTGGATTCTTATCTAAAGAATGTTTGAGGCCTTAAGTAAATTTTCACATCCCAAGGGATAGGTTTCAGTCAGCTCAATAACCTCCTAACTGGGAAAAACAGCCTTGACCTCTCCAAACAAGAAAAATTATTGAAAGGAATCAAGAATCAAAAATTCCCATAAGAACTAAATGGTGAGAGCAATGCTTAACACAGAGGCATGGCTAGAATTTCTGGCACTGTGGAGTGGGCAGGAAATCTATGAGGAGGGAGGGGTGGTTTTCCAGTCTCTCAAAGCATAACAGTAGGAAACTCCCAATGTATTGATTCATTCAACATTTACTAAGGCCCTCTATAAAGCCTAGCATAGGCCATGGCCTTTGCCCCCAGGTATCAACAGCCAGAGTGTCCCCCCTAATGGTTGTATCAGGTGAAGGACCATGGGGTGCAGAGGACTACTATCACTGAGTAGGAAGAATAGCAAAGAGGAGAAAAGAGGCAGAGAAAAAGGGAGGGAAAGACAGACAGTGACAGACAGAACAGAGAGAGATGGACAGAGGCACTGAGAAATACAGAGACAAAGGGAGGGAGGGAGGGAAGGAAGGAAGGAAGGTAGGAAGGAAGGAAGGAAAAGATAGAGGGAGGGAAAGAGAGAGAAACAAAAAGAGGAGAGAAATGGAAGGAAAGACAGTGCTCGGAAGGGTGCTAAAAGAGAAGAGTGTGGGGTGGAAGAATAGGGAAATCAGGAAAGGCTTCTTGGAAGAGACAGCATGGTATAATCAAAAGACTTCTGGATTTGAAGTCACAGTACCTGGGTTCAAACTCTGACTCAACCATTTGTGATCCTAGAAAAACAACAGCCTCTCTGGGACTCACAATTTCCTCATCTACCAAATAAAAGCATTAGACTAGGCGACCTCTGAGGTCCCTTCCGGCTCCAGATCTAGAATCCCATAATCTGTATTGCTATTAGGTGCATTTGAGCTGGGCCTTGAATGCCAGATAAGCTTTGGATAGACAGAACTGGGATAGAGAGGTATTCTAGACACAGCTATTTTCCTACTTGGAGAGCCTGGCCACAACAAGGAGAGAGCAAGAGACCTTCCTGCAGCATTCCAGACAAAGAACACTAAGGGTCCATATTTTTTTGGCTTTAATCAAAGTCCCTGAGTCCTGCAGTTGGGAAGGAGGGGCTGAGGGGGGTGAGAAGGTGACTCCAACCTAGAGGAGATGGAGGGGGGAGGGAAGGAAGCAGCTCCTTCACTCTAGCGCCTCTTCTATTGTGCTCCACAGGCTGAGTGGGAGATGCCCCCTTCCCTGGTCCCAGGAGACATAGCTTGGTGTTTAATTGCCTAACTGAAGTCTAATTACTCAGCCATTAAGATCAAAAAAGGATAGGAAAGGTTGTGATACCTGAGTTTCTATTGCAGCTCTAATCTCCACAGATTCTTCCTCCCCACCTCCTAGGAAAAGATTTATGGAAAGATTAAGGAGGGTTTTTTTTTCCAATAGCTATTAATATTCATGGCAGTCTTCACCGCCATCTGCTTTTAACGATTTTGTTTGCAAAGACCTGAGATTAAAATATGGCCTGCTATTGCTCTGGAGCGTCTGAACCGGAGCTCAGTAAAACAAAGGGACCTTTCAGACATGGTGAGGAGATGCCTGTCATTCTCTCTGCAGCAGGAGAGACTAATGACTTGGGGGACAGAGGAGGCAGGGAAATCAGGGCCATTTGGAACTATTCCCTTCCCTGGTGGAGACAGGAAACTGGCCCAGATATTGGATCCTGAAGCTGCTAGGCCACTCAGGCTACTAAAAGGCTAATTGGGGAAAATGGAAGTCATGGGCTCTCCTTGGGAGCCCTAAATAACCAAATTCCCCTGGAGGGAAGGTGAGATGAGCTTAAACTGAAGCATGAATGAGCTTGGTTAGACAAAAGGAAGAACTTCCTGATTCTGAAGGTTCTGAGATATGGGCATAAGTGACCACCACACCCGCCCCCAGCTCACTACCACCACTCCACAAGGAGTAGAAATTCCTTGGCTAGAGACTTAATAAAGAATAGAGAGACTCGGTTGGTCTAAAATTGGTTCTGTCAGGTTCTGCCAGTCCAGAGAGTGGGAAAAGAACAAGGGGTGGGAATAAGGAGAAAGGAATGTGTGCCTTTAGCTAAAGCTAATGGTCATTCCAGCCCCATGGCCATTCTATTTTTAAAAAGCCAATAAGTTTTAAGGTTCATTTTTCTATTAGTTTAAAAATCTAGGTTTTTAAAAAATGGGGATTTGTGTTTAGTAAGAGTCATTGTGATGAAAAGAATACCATTTACTGGAAGTTACTTGACAAAATAAGGGGAAGTAAAAGGACCCCCAAGATTGTGTGACCTTGTGCAAATCCTCCCTGAATCTCAGTTTACCCTTCTCTGAAGTGACATGATTTGACTTGATGATTTTAGAAAATTCCCCTGAAGAATGGTCCAGCAACTGCTGGAGCAGGCAGGGCTGCAGCTTATTAACTGATTATCTCTCCCAGTCAGCTCACTGCTAAACATGCCCAGTTGTTCCAATGACTTTTCCCCGCAGGATCATTACTAAGATAGGGTGATGAGGGATTTGCCCTAGGGTGCTGAAATAAAGAAGGGGCATTAGTATATTTCCAATAGCAATCCAGAAAGTGAATTCCTTTCCCTTTATTTCTCCACTGATATTCATGACCCGTTCCCATCATCCAATCCCACCCCAGGATGCCATTGCTATGACAATTTCTTCTGGAACCGATTCCATCTCACCCAGTCCCTATGAAGGTATGGATTGTGTAATTTGTGTCTTTGCATTCCCTGAATCTAGTCCAGTGCTTAGCACAAAGGAGGTGCTTAATAAATGCTTGTTGATTAATAGATGGATTGAGTAGGGGCATGACCCCATCTCCCCAAAAAGTCTGCACTTTGAAATTAGGCTGCCCCACCCCCTCCCCACTCTGCTGTCCGCCTATTTTTGCCCCGGATAGGATTCCTAGTTATAGCTCTGCCTCCCAGCTCCTGTTCTCAAAAGCCCTCTTCACCTTCTGAGTACCTCTCAAGTGGCTGTAATACTCCTGCTAGTTACCAATATTCATACATGCCCTCAGGCTCAAGTTCTTACCCTGAATCCCACAGGTAAGGGTAGCCTTTTAGATCAGCTTTTCCTAATATGCCCTCTTTAAACTGCATTCTATTTTCAAACAAACAGGGCTTCAAAATTCATTTCCTGTTCACTAGCCACCTGTGTCCCAAGTGGAGACATCATTGTGAAGAAGAGTTTTGTTGGGACACACCTGATCTTCTCATGTTTTCCTCTACTCAAAACCCTTCAATGGTTCTCTATTGCCTACTGAATAAAATTCAGATGCTTCGGCTTGGCATTCAAAGCCCACCATAACCAGGAACCAATCAGCTTTTCCCCATCTTATCACTTACTATTCCCTACCATAAATTGGACTACTTCACTATGGTCTATTCACATTGTTATTTTCTGTTCATCTATTACCAGTTCCTAACAAGCCATCCTCCTTTCCCTTTCTCCTTTCTGCTACCCTCCTCCTTGCCTCAGATTCTATTCATCCTTCAATGCTAAAGTCAAATGCTACCTCCCCTGTGAAGCCTTCTCTGACCTGCCATTGGGACAGTACATTTCATTCCTCGGACTTGGCATCTCAAACACCTTGCTCTGTCCATTCTGAGATGACCACATCACCTCTCCTGCTAAAGGATGCTCCTTGAGCCTGGAAAGTATTTCATTTCTATCTTTGTATTCCCCAGAACTGAGCCAAGTGCCTGGCACATAGTAAATGCTTAAAGAATGGGTGCTGATTGATTGATTGATCCCTTTGTCACATCCTCACCATGTTGCATTTGGTATTGAGTTACAGTCTAAACCCTTGCCAGACTGTAAGCTCTAGGAAGGCAAGAAGAAGGTCATATTAGCTTCACTGTTTCACCATGGCCCCTAGAAAAATTCTCTGAACCTTTGTTGGTGTTTAAAAGATGGAGAGGAAGGGGAGAAAGTAGAAGGGGAAAGAGAGCTGGGTTCAAATATCCCCTTGGCCACCTTCTACCTATATGGCCTTGGGCAAGTCATTGGTCCTCCATGCCTCTGCTTCCTCATCAGTAAAATGAGGAGGGGTGGAATGGATGGTCTCTGAGGTCCCATCTGGTTCTGCATCTTTGAGACTGAGATTCTACTCAACTCTTATGATGAGCTTAGATAAGGATCTGTTGCTGTATTAGAGAATACTGCCCTTTTGGAAGAATCAATATGACAGCTAGCCCAAACAGCAAGGACGGTAGAAACGGGTTGCAGCCTGTATCCAACAATGACATGCTAATAGTAATTGTTATTATTATATTGTGCGTTATATATACAACAATAATTATTGTTATTATATTGTGCATTATATATACAATTATTATTATTATTATTATATTGTGCATTATATATACAATAATAATTATTATTATATTGTGCATTATATATACAATTATTAT
>CM053582.1:531107055-531170669 GCA_028627135.1 Pseudochirops cupreus
TTCATCTTGAAGGAAGTCATCTCCTCCTCCATTCAGTTGCCCAATCAGGTAGGTGATAATGCCAAAGGCTGGGGCCAGACCTGTAGACTTAATTACCCCCCCCCCCAGAGCCAACTCGGGATAGGAGATTTAGAATTGGAAGGGACCCTCTTGTTGCTGAATCATTTCAGTTATGTCTGATTCTTTGTAAGCCCAATTGAGGCTTTCTTGGCAAAGATACTGGAGCGATTTTGCCATTTCCTTCTCCAGCTTGTTTTTCAGATGAGGAAACTGAGTCCAACAGTGATTTTTTTTTTTTTTTGCCCAGGGTCACTCAGCTAGGACGTATCTGAGGCCAGATTTGAACGCACAAAGATGAGCCTTCCTGACTCTGGACTTGGCACTCTATCCACTATACCACCTAATTGCCTGGGGAGAGACCTTGGAGATTATCTAATCTAGCCCCATTGTCTTATAGATAAGGAAACTGAAGCCCAAAGAGAGTGACTTGCTCAAAATCAAACTGTAAATGGCCAAGCCAAGACTCGAATCTAGATCTTTTGACTACAAATGAATAGCATAATCCACAGTACCATGCTGTCTCCTTTCCCTTTAACTACCAAAATGGAAGCTCTGCTACTACCGCCAGGCTAGAGGAGGAACCAACATTTTTCCTCTGTTGACTTAACAAAGTTGGAACTCTGCCATGGCTCCCTGGAACCAGCAGCCTGCACAGTGGAGTTTAATAGAATGCAGCCGCTCTTAGCAGGTAATGCAAGGAGATAAATAGCTGATTTACTACTATTTCCATCTAAAGCTGCCTTTTTAATTGCAGCTTTGCTGGGTAATTATGGGCTCCAGGAAAATGCATAGCTTGCAGGCTTTACCTGAGCGGAGGCACTGAGGAAAGGGAAAGCCAGAGCTTACTGTCACCTATCTCAGGGCTGAAACAAAGCTCCCATTGATGGAGCTCGTGCCTGGGGAGGTTCAAATTGTGGCAAAGGGAGCAATTTCTAACAGGGTGTTCCATGGGCAGCTTCCATGTTAATGAACTAGCCTCATATGGATTGCTCTTTGCTAATGATGCCAAAGTTGGCTTTGTGCCACCAAAAAGACTTAGGGAGACTTCATAATTATAATATTTGATTAATGATTTGACGTTATTCTGCATTACTCTGTACTCAGATTCTGTTTATCTTAAAATCATAGCAGGTGGCTGGAGGAGAGGGATAGAGGGCCATGCAAAAATGGGATTGCCATGAGAGGGAGCAGCATTGCAGGGTCAGCTAGTGAAAGACTTTGCAATCATTGGGAGGAAAGAGGCATTCATTGAGCACCAACTTTATGCACTGCACTGAGAATGCAAAGGCAACAATTGAATAGCCTCTGCCCTCAAATTAATCAAAAAGCATTCATTAAAAACAAAGAATTTAAATTCTCCTGGAGCCTACAGTGATCTTTCTTTCCCTAAAATCATAGTACACAGAGAATCTACTCACTACTTTATTCTTGCTTATAACTACTGTCTTGTACTTTCCTAATGGTATCCTGTATCTTATGTCTTTGAAACTGACTTGTAAACCTCTTAAGGACAAAAGCCATATTTCACATGGAGGCAGCCAGGTGGTTCAGTAGATAGAGCTCTGGACCTGGAGTCAGGAAGACCTGAGTTCAAAACTGGCTTTAGACACTTGGTTGTGTGACCCTGAGCGAGTCACTTAACATCTCTTTGCCTCAGTTGTCTCATCTGTAAAATGGGGATAATAATAGCACCTATCCCCCAGCTTTGTGAGGAATGAATGAGATCATATTATTTATAAAGTATTTTGCAAACCTTAAAGTGATATATAAATTCTAGTAATCATTATATTGTTGTTGTATTTTTTGGAAGGGGAAAGGCAAGGCAATTGGGATTAAGTGACTTGCCCAAGGTCACACAGCTAGTAAGTGTGATCAAGTGCCTGAGGCCAGATTTGAACTTAGGTCCTCCTGACTCCAGAGCTGGTGCTCTATTCACTGTGCCACCTAGCTGCCCCTTTTGTTATATTTATTCCCCACAACACCTAGAACATAAGACATGCTCAGTAATAATTTTCAACTGAGGATTTGGGTTGGATTGGTAGTAAACAATGAGATGGGATATTTGTATAAATGGACTCAGACGATAGGCTGGGCTTTCACACACAAGTGTTCATTTCCTTTACCTGGTACTAACATCCAAGATGACTCATAATCCCTACCCTTCAGACCCCTGACACATCCTGCTGTTCTCTCCAGCTCACAGCACAGGACTAAATATCACTGGCCTCTTTCAAGGTCCTCTGTACTTCTACCACTATCTTTGACCTTTAGCTTCATTTCCCAGACAACCAGTCCTCTAGCTCTTCTTCTCATGTATGTAGTCACAGTAATGGAGATGTCCTCAATGGCTGCTTAGGTCTCTTCCAACTTTCAAAATCTTAGAACTACAAATTCTTAAAAGAGTAAATGCAATGATCTCTAGGGTCACATTCAGCTCTCATTATATAGATGGAAGAATTGATGTACAGTAATTTGACCTAGGTTGCTTCATACTGGACTACTAGTTAGTTCGAAGATATGGCTTGCTCTCAGGTCTGTTCTTCCCACTAGAACACACACAGTCTTGGTGACCTAGTATGTGCCATGCACATTATCTTTGATTTCTTCATTTTATATCAGCAAGACAACTGGCTCCATTTGAGAGATCCAAGGCATCTGACCGCTTGATAGTAGTTCATGATAGAGATAAATTCTATTACATCATGCTTGGTCCAGGCAGAGAAGGCCAAGAGTGATCCCCTAACTAGCAATCAGATTCCATTCAGATCAGAAACTGGAGCAAATGTCAGACCCCTTTTTTCTTCTCTTCTCACAATCAGCTTTACCAAAGCCTGCTAATTATTTGACTTAATTAACTAATTGGTTAGGGAATTGGTAAACTGCTTCACTGGTTGCCAGAAAAATGTTGTCCTAGCTCGCAGTTCAAGAAGTCTTTATATGTATAGGGAGAAAAACCCCATAAGAAAGGAGATGTTGGAACAAAGAAAATAGTTATTGATAGCATGGCTACCCTACTTACAAAGTGGCAGTGGCTTGTGGTGGCGACGTGGAGGTCAAGGAGTTCAGGGAGTCCAGAAACCCCAATAACCAAAGTCCCTGGAAAGCAGTCTGGAATGAATTCACAGACTTAAGCATTCTCTAAGTTGAGGTGGCAAAGATTTATTGTTACACTATACAGAGAGCAAGAGTTCTTAGGGAACCTGCAACCTTAAAGGGATACAATTAAAGTTTATATAGCATATTCTATAGTATAACAAGTGCCAAATATGCTAAGTAGGTGAGTCAGGGAGGGATTGGGGAGTTAGATAAGTCAGTTCTTAAAGGAACTTGCACTTTTAATATCTACTATGCAGGTGTATTGCCCAGAATTCACTGGGAAATAGCCTGAGGTGGGGCTGCATGGAGGTGTGGTTTTAGACTTGAAATATCACTAAGTCAGCTAGCAGGCAGGGCTGACCAAGCTGCCACCCATCAATGTCATGTTTGACAAGATGGATGTTAAGAGTATATGTATATCCCAAGCTAATGAGGGATTCAGGATGTATATAATGAGCTAAGGAGTATACATATGACTGAATCTAGAATGCATATGATAGGTATGAGCCAGTACACAGCTGAGTCAAACTACTAGATTCTATAGGTGCAGCTGCCCACTGTATCAGGAAGAGAGATTAAGTATTTTGTTAGAGATGCTGCCTTTGAGTTGGAGAGAAAGTTCCTAAGAAAGTGTTTTGAGGCTAGAGAGAAATGTGATTTAACAAACTGGGGTTCAAGCACAGGCACTCAAGCACCCCATCAGTGACAAATACAAGAAACTAAAGCAGTGCCCCTCCCCCCAGGAAATGGCTGAACAAATTACGGTATTATTATTATTATTCTATTGCATAGCAATGTAGTTGAATACTTTTGTGCTGTAAGATATGATGAAGGGGACACACTTGGGGAGATCTGTAAAAACTTATGAAGAGTAACATGAGCAGAATCAAAAGAACAATCTATATAATAACAACATTGTAGAGACAAACAACCTTAAAAGACTTCAGAATTCTGATTAATGTAAAGACCAAGGACCAGCTATGATTTCAGGGAACTAATGATAAAGCATACTACCCCACTGCTCATGGAGGTATGATCAACTCCAGGTGAAAAACAAGACACGTATTTATTGGACATGATCAATGCAATATACATGTTTATTATAAGGGTTTCTCTCTCTCTCTCTTCTCTCTCTCTCTCTCTTTCTCCATTTTTTCTTTCTCTCCCTCTCAGGAAGGTGGGTGGGAAAGAGAGAAATTTTATTTTTGATTGAAAATGTTTTTATAATTACATTTTTAAAAATAAAGCAATGATGGTAAAAGCACAGAGTAGGAATTCAATATTTGTTCAATCAAATCTGAATTACATTCCTAAAAAGTCCACGTCACTCACTTGCTCAAATGATTGGCTAGAGTATGTCACCACGCTACTGCTCAAGAATAATATGGGCTTTGTGGTAGTCAAGAGCTGGAAATAAAGTAGATATTTGGGTACGGCTAAATGGGTTGTGGCACAAAAATAAAGTGAAATTTACTTTGCCGTATCAAACAATAGCTTGGGAAGACTGATGCAGAGTGAAGTCAGAAGAACCAAGGAAACAATATATTCAAGCACTACCACAACATAAGTGGAAAGATGAAATGTACATTGACAAATCATAATAATGTTGTTATAATGACAAAACTTGCCCCAGAAAAGGGGATGTGAAAATGCACCCCTCCCCTTCCTTCTTTGCACAGGTAGAGAAAAATTGGTGAAAAGAGAGGGGTCCAACAAATGGCACTCTGGAGTACAGCCTTTGAACCAGATTAAAATGTAAGGGGGGAATATTTAACAAAATAAATAAAGATACAAGCAAACACAGATACCATTACATTTCAAAACTAAGTCAGTTTGGGGCTATAGTATGCCTGCTTTAGTAGAACGAGTTCCATTTGAGTTTGATGCCCTTGGTGTAGAACTTTGCATATACTGTCAGGCTGCATTGGCATTCTGATTTGCTGAACTGCTTTTTAAAATTCCTTCTATTCTTTCTTAAAATTGGTGATAGGGTGTGAGGGATATATTCAGAAATGGAAGTGATATAAAAACAAATGTATAAAGAAAAATTTTTTAATTTTTACAAATAAAGTTATAGTTGAAAATGACTTCAGTTAGAGATCATCCAGTCCAGTCCCAACATTTTACAGAGGAGGCAACTGAGGCCTGGAGAGGTTCAATGATTTGCCCAAGCAACAGAACCATAATGACAGCCAGAGTGTCCTGACTTTAAATCCAGCACGAGTAATCTCTGGATTTCAGGAATTTACTGTTGAAAAGCTATCAACAACATGAAAAACTGATCCTAGTCACGTAAGAAGAGAAAAGCAATTAAAACAACACTAAGATATCATATCAAACCAATCATATTGGCAAATGGTAAATTTCTGATTCAATATTGGAGTGATTATAGGAAGGTAACCACACTAACACAGTTATTTGAACAATGAAGTGGTCCAATTATTTTGGGAAACAGCTTGGAGTTCTATGAGAAAATTTACTAAATTATGTATAGCCTTTGATCCGGTGATACTCAATTGAGTTCATACCCCAGATGTAAAAAAAAAAAAAATGCACAATGAATACAACAATATAAAAGGAAAGAATGACCACAGAAGAAAATATAAAAGTAAATGTAACAAAATTATAAAGATCAAGCATAACTCAAATGAAGAAATATAAGAGGACAACACATAGCACAAGTTTTCAGATTGTTTTTCAATGCGCTGATTGGTTGTGCTGATTGTTTCTTTTTTTGCCTTTTAAAAAATACTATTTGTTTTATGGGATCTCTCTCTCTCTCTCTCTCTCTCTCTCTCTCTCTCTCTCTCTCTATCTCTCTCTCTATCTCTCTGAAAGGTAGAGGGGAAAGCATACTAGGGAAAACTATTGTGATTTTTTTTAACCCAGAAGACATCAATAAAAACATATTTAAAGAAAAAAAGAAAAATTTTAGTAATGTATTTAGAATCATAGGACTTAGGTTCTATGTTCAAGTCACAGTTTATTTCCTCACTACATGTGTGATGTTTGCCAAATCACTTAACCTTTCCGAGCCTCAGTTTCCTCATCTTTAAAAAGAGAAGTTTGGACTAGTTGACCAGAAAAGTCTATTCCAGCTCTAAACCTATGAATGTGGAAATATTCACAGCAGCACTATATGTAGTAGCAAAAAGCTGAAGCAAATTAAGTATCCACCAATTGGAGAATGTTTGAACAAATTGTGCAATATGAATGTAATGAAATACTATTGCACCAGAAGAAATCCACTTAAATGAATTGATGTAGATTGAAAAAAAGCGTTGTCCCCAAAAGAACAATATACACAATGCTTACAATAATGTAAATGAATACAACTCTCAAAGACAATACAGTTCAGGTCAAATACAATGGCCAATATTGGTTCCATATGACTGGCATAAACATAATTCTTTTTTTTTCCTCCTTTTACAAATGGCAAACCAGAAGAGTGAGTGATTCATTGTGCTAACAGTTACAATATCTGTGTTAGATGATTTTGCTTAATCAGTTTTTATTTTGAAAGAGGTACTAAGGAAGGATGTTTAGTGGGAAGTAGTGTGACATCAAAACAAAATGTATCAATGTGAGTGAAGGACAGAGGGTAGGAATTCCCACTGCCTACAGTTAGACCTAGAACATCCTGGGTTCCTTTCAGGTACTTTATTCTTGTACAACTCCATTGTCTCATTAGCATGAATATTCCTTCTACAGATACAAATCTATACCTTCTCCTACTCTGTGATTCTTGAACATGTGTTTCCATAAATCTTCCCTAAAGCATTTATCCAACATTCTGCAGACATTTCTCTAGTTCTTTCAGTATCACTAGGATACCAAGGTAGCCCTTTGGGTGTCCATCTGTTAGCCTTACTTCCCACTAAATGACTATGCTGATGCCTTTTCCAGTCATATCAGTCCTTGTTGATGGCTCTTCTGCCACTCTTGCACACAAGTCCTTGGTAAAAGCTGCACCCTGCTTATACTCACTAGGCATCTTTCTGTCATGCTTTGGGCCACTAGAAATTTTTCTTCTTCTGAGTTCCTGGTGTTCATGGTTATGAGAATGTCGGCGCTCTTTGAGGCAGTAGTCAGCATGTTGGGATGTATTGACCTAACAGGTAAGCCATGAGGCTCAAATGAGATAATTTATGTAAAGTACTTCGGAGGTTTTAGAGTTCTATAGACCTGAGAGTTATTATTATCACTCCACACATACCCTTCTTATTTAAGCACCACCTACTCCATGGAGAGTTCCCTAATCACTCAAGTCAACAAAGATCTCCACTTCCTCTGAGTTTCTACAGTACATACTCTCTGTATGTCATTTGAGACTTATCATATTGCATGTTATTATTTAGGGTTATGTATTTAGGCTATTTATATTATCATATTACGTATTATTATAGTATATACAATATATTATTTAGGTCATTGAGGATTTTTGTTTTCTTTTGTTTGTTCTATCATTCTGACCTATCCTTTCATCTGTATAAGAAAAGACTGTTTTTGGTTTTGGTTGTTTTGAGGTTTATTTTTTGCTTTTCTGAAAGGGGAAAGGCAGGTAATTGGGATTAAGTGACTTGCCCAAGGTCACATGGCTAGTAAGTATTAAGTGTCTGAGACCAGATTTGAACTCAGGTTCTCCTAACTCCCACAAAAGAATGTTTGGAAAGTCCATTCACTTACGCAGATCAGCTCCCCCTTCCTCTCTTATTTATACTGTTAGTGAGTTGTTTGTGGCACTGAGAGACTGACCTGCTTACAGTGTCACAGCAGGAATAAGTAGGTCAGAAGCACAGCTTGAATCCAGATCTTCCTGATGCTAAAACAGGTTCTCAATCTGATACTGTTAAGCTGCCTAGTATTGCCAGGTGCCATTTATGTCTGTATCACTTATCCCCATGGCAAGACTGTAAGCTCCTTGAGGACAGAGGACAGAGACCACATTTTCTTCTCTTGTTTTCCTAACAGTGCCTAGCAAAGAGCTGGGAAACAGTAGATGCTCCCTCAACACAGTTACCAAAGTCATCTTCAGGATGTAGAGCTCTGACCGTGGTGCTCCCCTCCTACAAAATCTCTCTCCCTACTGTCTATAGGATGACATTCAAAGTCCTTAGTCTGACAGTGGCTCTCCACAATCTAATTTTAACCCATATTCCTAGCCTCATTTCACTCTATTTTCCTTCCCTACTCTCTGTTCAAACTAAACTGAACTCTCTGATATTCTCTAAGCTCATGCTTTCTAGGCTTCCTACATTTGGACGTGTCATTCATCTCCACCTATTGAAATCAACCTCTTCTGTTAGGGCACAGCTCAGGTAGCACCCTCTTTTATTCCCAGACTGCCCTCCCTTCAATCAAAAAAGTCCCCTTATCCTCAAAATTTTTAGAGGGGAGAGAGACAGAGACCAGGCCAGAAGCATAGGCAGAGACAGAGAGAAGAAGAGAAGAAGAGAAGGGGAAAGGCATATATTAAGTCTTTACTATGTTCTAGCACTGTGCTGAGCACTAGAGATGCAAATACAAGCAAGCAAGAGCGTCCCTGACCTCAAGAAGCTTACTTGCTAACAGGAGAAGACAACATGTAATGGGCAGCTAGAAAAAGAGAAGGTAGAGAAGAAACCAGCATGGCATGGAGATGGCCCAGAAGTACCTTGGAGCCCCACATCAAGACAAGATAAGGCAAAGATGGCCTCTGAAGGTCCATGGTGGTTTCAGGGACAGAGTCTAAGTTACCATCAGGCAGGAGATGGAGATCTTCCAATATTTCCATTGCCCTCACCTCATGCTTATGTGTACCCATTTTGTCCCTCACTCCATCAATTGTAAGCTTCCTGAAGGCAGACTGTATTTTCCATTCTTGTATCCCCAGTGCAGAATCCAATGCCCTGTACCCTTTGGGGTGTGGGGTGGTCTCCAATTTTGTAACTTCATGATACAGGAACCCCCCACTGAGGAACTCTACCGATAGATTGGCTCCTTTTCTGAAATTTGTAGTTTTCATTAGTTGCCTGGGAAAAAGAGAAGTCAAGTGACTTGCCAAAAGTCACACAATCACACAGGGTCACACGTAGACCAGCTCTCAATCCGCTGCCCCAGGCTGACTCTTTATGACATAGAGTAGATCCTTAATAAAGGATCTGAACTGAATGGTACAGGCCAGAGTATGCTGGAGGCAGCTCAAACTAGCAAGTAGAGCCACTAGTTAAATTTTCAGTGTGACATTTATACCCCAGAGACTAGCAAACACTACATATCTGGTCTTGAGTTATTGCTTATTGATTGTTGAGATTTAAGAAAGGAATAGAGAAGATGTTTAAAATGCATATAAAACTGGGGCAGCTAGGTGACATGGTGAATAGAGCACAGGTCCTGGAGTCAGGAGGTCCTGAGTTCAAATACAGGCTTAGACACTTAACACTTACTAGCCATGTGACCTTGGGCAAGTCACTTAACCCCAACTGCCCTGCCTTCCCCCTCAAAAAAAGCAAAAAAAATGCATATAAAACTTTAAAAAATATGTCCAGCATATTTTTTTTCCTGAAGGGCTGGTTGTTGAACATTTACCAGCACACTACCAGGTACAGGGTACAGATAACATGCTGCTTCCTCAAGTAGCAACTAAGATACACTGAATGGGGCTCAAAAATACTGTGAATTGATTGATCCTGATAGGGTTCCATTCTGAATATGTTCTCCTGTTTCCTGTGGGACACTGAAACAAATGATACCTTAGTTCTACAGAAAAGCTGGCCAGATGGCATCTCTAGAAGATCATTTGTTGCAGCCTAACATTTACAGGTCAGTTGTCAGGATGGGACCCATTATGAAGTCATTGAATCTAGCCTTTTATCTCCTATACCTACACACCTACACCCATGGCTCTTCAGCTCCCAACTTCCACTCCAATGACAACTAAAGTCCTCCAGTTGTAGCATTTCATTCTGACAGGCTTATCCCTTGTTCTGTATGCATCTCTCCTCAAACTTTCCTGCTTTGAATCTAAGCCTCTTTCCTTCAGGGCTGGGGGTTTTGTTTTCCAAGGCCATGATGAGCCAATCTCAGGAAAGATTATGGATTTTAGAGCTAGGAGGGGATTGTAAAGGTCATCTAGTCCAACCTTTTCATTTTACAGAGGGGCAAATGGATTCATTTCAATAATAACAACTGATATTTACATGACACTCTAAAGTTTCCAAAGCACTTTGCCTACATTATCTCATTTCAGTCTACTGCCCTGCAAGGTAGGCACCATGGCCATTATCATCCCCATGTTTTTATATAAGAGAACATTGAAGTTCAGAGAAATTAATAATAATAATAATAGCCTATTATTATTATTACATATAATACTTATATAGTGCTTACTACATACCAGGGACTGAGCTAAACACTGTACAATTATCTCATTTGATCCTCACAACAACTCTGGAAAGTAGGTGCTATTATTATCTTCATTTCACAGATGAGGAAACTGAGGCAAATAAAGATTAAGAGACTTAACCAGGGTCACATAGGTAGTAAACATCTGGAGCTGGATTTGAACTCAGGTCTTCCTACTTCCAGGCCCAGTACTCTGGGTTAAGTGACTTGACCATTGGTCACTTAGCTAGTAAGTGTCAGGGATAGGATTTGAATCTGGTTCTTCCTTACATACATACCTCCCTTAGAATCTCTTGTTTCCTTCAACACAAAAACCTGAGGAAGACTTTCTTGGGGTGTGTGTGTGTGTGTGTGTGTGTGTGTGTGTGTGTGTGTGTGACAGACAGAGAGACAGAGAGCTGCTAGTGGACAAATTACTTCATATTTTGTATATGTTTACATATATATTCCTGTTATCTCGCCTGTAGAATAAAAGTTCTTTGAGGGCAAGGCTTATTTGATTTTTACCATTATATTCCTAGTATCTAGCACGTACTGGCACTAAACAAATATTGATTGATTCCCAGTTCCAAGACTCCCACTTTATACACTGTGGATTCTTCTGCTTCTCCTTTGATCAAAAGCTTACTCTGTCCAAGGTCCTGAGCTGGGCCCTGGTGGGGTTGCAAAGATAATGAAATCAGACTTGGACCCTGACCTCAAAAATCTTACATTCTATTGCGGGAAAGGAAAAGTAGACTTATAACATTAATTATATGCTAATAATACTAATATGTCAATAAGCATAAAAAGGGAGTCCAAAGTGCTATGAAAAAGATAGGAAGAAGGAGAGATCACTTCCAGACAGGAATCAAGGAAGGTGTCTTGGAGGAGATGGGACCTAAGGTAGGAGAGTCCTGAAGAAGTGGGGTGGGACAGAGGTGCAGCTAGGTGGAACCTAAGCCAGGCCTGGCCTATTCACTAAAGGGGCTGAAGGCCAGGGTCTCCCAATGCATCCTGGGTCATCTCCAGTCATCCTAATGAATATATGGTCACTGGATTCAGATGACTCTGGAGGAGAAAGTGAGGCTGGTGACCTTGTACAGTCCACCCTCACTCAAATCAAAGTCAACTGCAAGTCATGTTTTCATTTCTCTGATACCATGGTCCTCTTTGAAAATGAAGGACAAACACAAGCCAGGTCTGGGACAGTATCAGTAAAAGCACAGACATGAAAGAAGATGGAGTGAGGGCAAAAATGAGGAATGGTTTAGTTTGCCCACAGCTTTAGGTGGTGAAAACTCTACCACTAAATCGAAGTGTGTCCTTGGGAAATCATTTCACTTTTCTCAGCTTCTATTTCCTTTTCTGTAACATATAATAAAGGGGCCAAGCCTCTAAGATGCCTTCCAACTATAAACACCACAATTCTTGGATCCCAAAGTAAAATAGCAACTAGGTCCACCCAGAAATCCTTAAACCTTTTCTAAGACTAATAAATACATAACAAGAAGGCTTTGTGGGCAGAGACAAATAATGACAACTCTATAGAAAGAGGGATCACCAATGAGTGTTTTGTGTGTCATGTAATATCAGAAATTTAAAAGCATCAAAAAATGAAGTGGGAAGAACATTAAATATGAATGAAATGAGAGTAGTGTCTCTATGCAGGGAGCAATGACTTTAATGAGATTTCCCAACAAAAGTCTCTGCATCATAAAGTGCAAAAGAGGGGGAAGTGATGGAAGCAAAAGGGATATAGGGGTAGGAGCTGGGAAGGGTCTGTATGTGTGAGAGAGATTAGCAAACAATAGGAAGGAAAAGATCATGAGGGGAAAACAGGACCAAAAGAGGCAGAGCGTGATAGTATAGGGGGAAAGGGGACACACCTGTCTTAGCCCCCAGTCTATAAAGTGAGATTTGGTATAGATGATTGCCAAAGTCCCTTTCAGCTCAAAGTCTATAATCAATGACCCAGCAAGAATTTATCAAGGTCTCAATCTATGTTGGGCACTGTGAAAATTTCTTAGAATACAAACAAATAAATTTAGAAAATGTGGGTTCAAGACTTATTTCCACCTCTTACAAGCTTTGTAACTTCAGGAAAATCTGTGTTAAATTCTACCTTAGTCTCTCACTAGCTATGTGTTCCTGAGCAAATCATATGGCCTTTCTTTGCCTCGATTTCCCCATCGGTAAAATAAAAGACTGAATGTGGTGTACCTTCATAACTCTAAATCTATGATTCTATGACTTCAGCCCTCTGAGTCACCAATTCCTTATCTGTAAAATGAGTTAAATAACGTTTCCACTGCATACCTCAACGGGTTGCTGTGGAAACTAAATGTAAATTCAAGAGACATTGATTTGCACCTACCACAATGCTTTGCTCTCAGCAAAAGCTTGAGGATGAGACAAAGGTCATTGAAGACTTAGTTCCTGACCCTCTGGGGTCTAGAGAAGAGTATGGGGGATGAGATACTGCACAAAAATAAGTATAATACAAAGTTAGAATAAGTGCTGCAAGAAAGGTGAGACAGTAGTCAGACAGTTGACTTAGGAATCAGAGATACCTGGATTCAAGTCTTGCATCTGACACTTGTTAGCTGCGTGGCCTCAGTTTCCCAGACAACTCTCTAAGAATAGAAGTTACAAATGACTTGCCCATTTGTATTAGTGGGGGAGTTTCCATACTGGCAGTTTTTCGCATAGCTAAAGTCACAAATCTGTACACCCTCGCTTCCCCACCCCACCCTCAAAAAAAGTGTCATAGGAGATTTCCAAACAAGTAGTCGTAAGCTTCCATGATAGTAAGACATTGGGAGCAGGGGGAGGGACAGACAACAAGACGAAGAAATAGACAGAAAGAGAAACAGAGATAGACAGAAGCACAGAGAAAACTCACTTCCAGGTGCTCACCATAGCAATGTCAGCTCAGAACTCAAGTGATCTGGCAGCTTCAGCTCCCCGGTAGCACAGGTGACAGGCATATTCCACCATCCAGGTGATTTTCATATTTGCTGTCACACAACATAGCAGCCCTTTCTCTGGAAAGTGAAGTCCAGAGTGATCAAGCCTTGCCTAAGATCACACAGTGAGTTCACCTATCTCTTGACTCCTAGTCTAATGCTCTTTCCCTGACAGCTCACTGCCTCATTCATGGTCCAGCCTGCTCCCTGTTCCAGTTAGTTGTTCAATCCTGAATCACATTCATTCTCCCCCTCCTCACGCCACCAGAATGCTGAGTCAGCATATCCACCCATATGCCCATGTCTTTTTACCATGTCTTGTGACTGGGGTTCTGATATTTTAAGTTCCTGATCCTTTTGACTAGGTTACTTCATTTCACCAGGCCTCAGTTTCCTCATTGGTCAAATCAAGGATAGGACTAGATAATCTTAGTGGTCCATCTAGGCTCTAACATTTTGGCATTCTGCACATAGGAATGTTGATCCAGGAATGATTGGTGAGGAAAAAAATATTAGCTCTGGACTAAATCCTGCTTAGAATCACCTTAGTGATTCCAGAGACCTTGGTCTCTGGAAGGAAGAAATCAGACAATCTTGTTCAGGATTCCCTGGAGCCAAATGATGGCCATGACATTATTCTGATCCCAGACCTCCCAGAGGGGCTCACGCCTTTTATCTTTATCCAATGTTCTTGACTTGAGGCAAAGACTCATCTCAAGTCCAAGGTTTAGTGCTTCAATGGATTTCCAATTCCATTAATGTAAGAGCTCATTCCAAGGGCAGAAATCTCACCCCATCCATGCTTTCACAGCCTCTGCTCTTCTTGTCCACATGCTCTCATAAATCCTCCACCAGAAAACCGCAGCATACCCTGGAAGCTTTCCTTTGGTTCAGGAGCCTAAACTTGGGGCCATGGATCCCAAAAGAGTTGGGAGATAGATTTCTGTTAGTCCATGAACTTGGAGAAGAAAAAGAAATTTACTTTTTTATTTTTACAAACCTGAAATTGAAATTTAGCATTTCCTTCAATTATTTAAAAACATTACTCTGAAAAGGGGTTCATAAGCTTCACCAGACTGCCCAAGGGGTCCATGAAGCTAAAAAGGTTAAGAACCTGTGTTCTAGATATTTTATTAGTGCTGTATCTGTTAATCCTTATTCTTACCACATGACCAGCTCATCTCTTTTCCCAAACCTACCTTTGACCTCTTGGATAAAATTATAACAACATTTCATATGCCCAAAATCATTTCTAATATTCTGCTGCCCTACTCATACCTACCATACATGTTTCCATTACTTATTTATCCCCTACAATTTTGATCTTTGGAAATAATAACAGTGACAATGATGATGATGATGATGATGATGATGATGATGGTGATGATGGTGATGATGGTGATAATGATGATGATGGTGATGATGATGATGATGGTGATGATGGTGATGATGATGGTGGTGATGATGGTGGTGATGGTGATGGTGATGGTGGTGGTGGTGATGGTATGATGGTGATGATGGTGATGATGATGATGATGATGATGATGATGATGATGATGATGACAACGATGACAGCTAACATTCATATAGTACCTACTATGTGTCAGGCACTATGTAAACAACATTACAAATATTTTAACAACCCTGGAAGGTAGGTGCTATTATTTTCCCCACTTTACAGTTGAGATAAATGAATTAAACTGAGGATAAGTGACTTGTCCAAAGTCATACAGCTAGGAAGTATCTGAAGCTAGATTTTTATTTCAGGCCTTCCTGATTCCAAGCTTAGCACTGTATCCACTATGCCATGTTTCATGATAGCATCACAATTTAGAAATTTCCACTCATTTATGAGTGTCAGAAACTCTCATCATGTCTGATCAAAGAAGTTGGGACCACACCAGCTTCAGGAAAATACAAGGTACTTAAGAAAAAGCATTCCTCACCTTAATTTTTCAAAGAAATTTTAGACAAGTTTTTTTTTTAATCCTCATCATTTCCCTGTGAGTTAAGTTGGGCTGATATCATTATCATCACTTGATATATGAGGAAAGCATAGTTTGGAGAGTTTTAGGGACTTCCCTAGAGCAACAAAAGTGAAGTTCCCTGGTCACTAGTTTGAACCATGCTATTAACTCAAAAAAGTCAGCCTTTTTTCCCCCTCTATGTTATCTCTCACTGGTTCCCAGACTGTCAAAAGCAGAATGCTCAGAAGAACATTTTTATCCTTCAAAATCCCAAGACCTAATACCCTTCTCTAATTGTAGCCATTTTTCCTGCAGAAGATTACAAAATATAAATGGTACTTTGCCAAATGGCCTACAAAAATTGGCCCTTGATTTTATGTCTTAAAAATCGGTCCTATAAAATATGGTCATATAAACTGGAGGTCTTCTATAGAATTAAAGAATTATAGACTTTCAAGGCTCTAAGAGAAGCAACTGATCATCTCATCTAGCCTTAAAATTTCTTCATCCTGATTTCATGGTCTCCTCCAGGAACATTGAATAGTCCTGCAACAGGGCCAGAGAAATTAAATGATGGGTGTTACTCAAGGCGCAGGTTTTTCAAATCAGGAATGGCAGAATGTTAGGGAAGAAGATGGTAGACTATAAGGTCAAGGCCCATATATAGAGAAAAAGGAATCTGACCAGAGTAGGGGAGATATACTCAATCAACTATCAATTAGCATTTAAGTGCCTATTATGTGCTGCCAATTATAGTAAGACAGTTAGATGGTGCATTGGATAGAACACCAGCCTTAGCATCAGGAGGATCTGGGTTCAAATATTGCCTCAGACACTTACTAGCTATGTGACCCTGGGCAAGTCACTTAACCCCAATTGCCTCTAATAATAATAACAACCTTTAAATAGCACTTTAAGGTTTTACAATGCATTGTATGTTATCTTATTTGACCCTCACAATAACCTTAGGAGGGAGATGTTATTATTATCCTCATGTTACTGAACTATGACAAAGAAAGGTGAAGTGACTTAGCCCAGGATAAACAGGTAAGTAATCTGAGGAAGGATTTTAGCTCAAGTCTTCCTGACTCCAACTCCAACACTATCCACTGTTTCACCTAGCAGCCAAGTATTATGCTAGGTGCTTAACATAAAAGAAAAATGAATCTGTCTTTGCCTTGAAGAAGCTAATATCCCACTGGTGGGGAGGAGAGTATACACACACACACACACACACACACACACAAACACACACATACACATATATACATATACGTACATGTATATGAAAAAATATAAGAGGTAATGAGGGGGAGCTAACAGTCAAGGGAAATAAAGAAAACCATCATGGAGAAAGTGGTTCTTAACTTGAGTTTTTGAGGAAACTTGAGATTCTAAGATACCAAGATAGGAGGGAGTGCATTTCAGAGGAAAGGTTAATGCAAGATGGAAAGTAGAGTGCCATATGTGAGGCTAGTTTTTTGGGACTTCAGAGTATATGAAGGTGAGTGATGCATAATAAGGCCAGAAAGGTACATTGAGGCAGGTGGTGAATAGCTTTAAATGCCACCCAGAGGAAGTTATGGTTGAGCCTAGATGCCATAGGGAGCCACTGGAGTTTGTTGAGTAAGGGAACGACTTGGTCAGATGTGTTCTTTGTCAAAAATCATTTTGGCAGCTGAGTAGATGATGGATCAGAGAGAGAAGAGATTGGAGACAGGGGAGTCCATTCAGAGGCTATTAAAAGAGTCCAAGTAAGAAGTGATGGTATCCAGAACAAGGAAGATATCTGTGTTTGGAGAGGGAGGGGAAAAGATGGAAGACATGCTGTGGAAGTAGACATCAAGACATGGCGGCTGCTGGATATGAGGAGGTGGGGAGAATGAGGAGTTGAACAAGATTCCAAGGTTTTGAACATGGGTAACTAGAAGAATGGTATTGCCCTTGGCAGAACTTAGGAAGTAAAGAAGGGTAGTTGGGAATTTTTTTATTCTGAACTTAATAAATACCAAATAAAAAGTTCATTTCCATATGCATAGTAGAATAGATGGAGTTGTATGTAATAAGTATGTAAAAATTTTTTAAATATGTAATAAATTAAACATATGACTTTCAAAGCTACCCTGCTTGTCTGTAATTTCTTCTTGGTTGCTTTCTATTCTCTTGGCATTTTGTTTGAACCCTGTCCCTATGCCCATTTCCCTCCTGCTTCCTCCAAATGAAAATTGAAAAAGGAAAGTAAAACTCTTTAAACAAATGTTCATTGTATTAGACATAAGGCTGATACCATAAGCAAAATAGGAGAGCAAGGGATAATTTATATATGGAGAAGAGAAGAATTTGTGACCAAACAGGAGATCAAAAATATTACAAAATGCAATATGGATAACTTTTATTATATTAAATTTAAAAGGGGTTGCACAAACAAAACCAATGTGACCAAGATTAGAAGGGAAACAGAAAGCTGGGAAACAATTTTTATAGCCAGTGTCTCTGATAAAGGCTTCATTTTTAAAATATAGAGAGAACTGAGTCAAATTTCTAAGACTACAAGTCAGTCCCCAATTGATAAATTGTCAAAGGATGTGAACAGGCAATTTTCGGATGAAGAAATCAAAGCTATCTATAGCCATATAAAAAAAAAATGCTCTAAATCACTATTAATTAGGAAATACAAATTAAAACAATTCTGAGGTACCATCTCACATCTATCAAATTGGATAATATATAAAAAAAAAGAAAATGATAAATGTTGGAGATGTGGGAAAATTGGAACACAAATGCACTGTTGGTGGAGTTGTGAACTGATTTAACCATTCTAGAGAGCAATTTGAAACAATGCCCAAAGGGCTATAAAAATGTTCACATCCTTTGATCCAGCAATTCGACTACTAGGTCTGTATCCCAAAGAGATCACAAAAAGAGGGAAGGACTCACACATACAAAAATATAGCAGCTCTTTTTGTGGTGCAAAGAATTGGAAATTGAGAGGATACTCAATAATTGGTGAATGACTGAGCAAGTTGTGGTATATGAATCTAATGGAATACTATTGTTCTATAAGAAAGGATAAGCAGGTAGATTTCAGAAAAACCTGGAAAGACTTACATGAGCTGATGCTAAGCAAAGTGAGCAGAACAAGAAGAACATTGTACACAGTAACAATAACAATGTACAATGACCAACTCTGATAGACTTAGCCCTTCTCAGCAGTACAATGATAGAAGACAATTCCAAAAGACTCAAGACTCTGCATTCAGAGAAAGAACTATGGAGTCTGAATACAGATCAAAACACACTATTTTCTCTTTTTTTTCATTTCTTGTGGTTTTTCCTTTTTGTTCTGATTCTTATTTTACAAAATGACTAATGTAGAAATATGTTTAATATAATTATACAGGTATAGATTGCTTGCCCTCTTGGGGAGGGAGAGAGAAAAAAAATTTGGAGCCAAAAATCTTGTAAAAGTGAATGTTGCACACTTACTAGCCACGTGACTTTGGGCAAATCATTTAACCCCAACTGCCCTCCAAAAAGCAAAATTTTTTAAAAAGTGAATGTTTAAAACTAAAAAAAAATTAATTTAAAAAACTGGTAAAGCAAAGCAAATTCCCACATGAGGCATGTCCAGAAGTATGTTCTTCGCTCTTTTTCTTGAATCTACCACCTCTTTGTCAGATGGTAGGTGATTTACTGCAGTTCTCCTGATTCTCAGCTCAATTCACTCTGCATCAGTACGCACAAGTCTTCTCAGGTTTCCTTTATTCATTTTGTCATTCAGCTCCATGTTTACCCTAAAGAGGACAGTTCTCCTCCTCCCAAACTACATCTCCTAGAATTTGTTTGTAGCTCAATAGTTTCAAAATACCCACTTGAAACAAGGTTGGGAATCTCTCAGTCTCATTCAGTCATCCCTTTATTCATTTTGTAAAGAACAAGAATATGTCACCCAGTGGATAGGTTTGTTGTTTTTCAATTGTTTCAGTCATATTTGATACTTTGTAAACTCTCTTGGAGTTTTCTTGGCAAAGATACTGGAATGGTGTGCCTTTTCTTTCTCCAGTTCATTTTACATATGAGGAAACTGAGGTAAACAAGGTAAGTGACTTGCCCAGGATCACACAGCTAGTAAGTGTCTGAGGAAGACAAGTCTTCCTGACTTCAGGCCCTACACTCTATCCACTGTACCACCTAGCTGCCCCAGTGGATATATTTTCTCATTCCTTGCCCCTACAAAAAGAGCTGCTATGAATAGTTTGTACATAAAAGTCTTTTTTTGGAGAGGTTGGCTTTGGAAGAAAGATAATAATTTCATTTTGGACCAATTAAGCTTGAAATACCTAAAAGAGAATAAGAATGGGTAAAGAAACCACATGTTGCAATGACATTGAATCTTATGCTTAATATCAAATCAAGTCAGCAAGCATCTCTTAATTTCTATGCACTAGACACTGCACTAAGCAGTGAGTATCAGTGAGAGTGAGAGAGAAGGAGAGTCATGGTCAGAGAGTACAATTTCAGTTCTAAGTCTTGAAGGTGGTGTAATTCCTAGATGGTGAGGCCAAATGTCTGACTTACATATGACTACTGTGGTATAGAAAAAGTAACTGCAGGTAAAATGGAACAAATGAGGCCAAAAGCAAGATGCCAATAGCTATGGGTCCCAATGGACAGTATCAACCCACCTTCTTTGACTGAGTGAAGATGGGTTTTGTGATGGGCTGTACCATGGGCGTGGGGGCTGGGGTGCTGTTTGGTACCTTCTCATGCCTCAGGATCAGTATGTGGAGCTGGGAGCTGACTACTAGAATTGGCAAAACATGATGCAGAGGAGTGGTACCTTCAGAATGTTTATGACCATTGGAATAGGCATCTGCTGATGACCATGGTGGCTCTACCTCTTCCAACACCCTCCTTGTGTAATATAATAAAAAAAACTTTGAGTACTAAAGAAAAAAAGCAATTGCTAGAGTTGAAGAGTTTGAGAAACTGCAGAGTCAGGCCTTCAAGAAGTTATGATCATGAATATGGCAGTCCCTAAGGATGATGACAGGGAATATGATGGAGAAGACTATGAGCAAGGTCCTAAAGTCACTGAGAAAATTGAGAGAGTGACTTGTAGACACGAGGATGGAGAGAGGTGGTATAAAATTGGATGAATGAGCTTCCAAAAAGGATGGTACAAAAAAGTAATTGAGAAATAACAGAAGAGGGGATGGTATATAAGTGACAGCAGAAAGTACCAGATATACCAGATACTCATCTTCCTTGTTCTTTGAGTTCTAAGACTAAAGGATATAAAACTGATATGAATTTAGAAGTCATCTGGAGCAAATTTTTCATTTTATAGATGAGAATACCGAAGTCCATGGAATAATATAATAAAAGGAAATAAAAGATGTAGTCTGTATTCAAAATCAGCACTTCTGATTTGAAATCCAGAGATCTTTTTATTAGAGCATGATTGATTCCTTTAGAACTTACCAAGTTAGTCTATCCTAGCATTTCAAATAGAATTTGGAATATTATTACTTAAGAATGTGCTGCCATGGAGTGTTGCTTCTGGTGTGTTTCAGTCCCTTGATGGAATAAATTGGTCTTCCTGGTTCCAACAGCAAGAGAAGTAATGGACTACTGACGAGACTGAGACCTCTACTAAATTCAGCTCCATGTTTACCCTAAAGAGGACAGTTCTCCTCCTCCCAAACTACATCTCCTAGAATTTGTTTGTAGCTCAATAGTTTCAAAATACCCACTTGAAACAAGGTTGGGAATCTCTCAGTCTCATAAGAAGAAGGATCAAGCAAAGGCAAGGAACTCCAGAAAAGAAGAGAAGGAAGAAATAGCCTCTGAGACTTTCCCCTGATAATCAGTCCTTTTGCTTGCTGTATGAAGAAGCAACAACACTGTCTACAATGTTCCCTGGTTCTTGTACCAACACTCTGACATAAGCACCCTTATCCTACATTGCCATGCCAAAAAGTCCCATTTATCCAGTTCTGCCAACATGGACACAAATCTAACAAGACTTGATCTATGTTGCTTCCTCCCCTGTTGCTGAAGCAGCAAGAAAAGCCCAGAATGGCTAATCAAAAGCCAAGGCCTGTGATCCCTGAAAGACACATATAGAAAGGGAGTCTCTTAGGAAAGGGGTAGGGATAGTGCTTGATGCTTACTCTAATTGCTTGTTAATTTTCCTTACAGTCTGTTTATAATAAATGGCCTTTGTTTTACTATGAGGCCGTGTGATTTCCTCTGATTTGGTTGCAAGGAAGATTCCATTAAAATGGCAGCTTCCAAATTTTGAATTGAAATAGATTCATATTGCTTTGATACTATAGACCTTGGAGTAGCCAAAGGGGGTACCCTAGGGATCTGAGATTGTCACATGTACATGTAAAACTAAATACATATTTAAAAAAGTACTGTGCATAGCAATCTTTTAAATTTGAAAATAGGCTTGATTTCCTCAATTTTTCCAACCCTGATTCTTCCCTCTTTGGTATTCCATGCCTCCAAGCCCCTCAGATCATCAACAATCTATTTCAAACCCAGATGTATTCAATAGACGAAGGAGTTTGGAGTTACCCTGATGCAATCCCATTCTTTTACTGAGTTCTTATAAAAGTGGTCTCCACAGAACAGGAGACTCCCATACAGGAAAATTCTTGCTGTTCTGTGATATTATTACTATTACTATTACAAACACACTCTAAGCATATAAACACTGATCTGTTTATTTCTGAAAATTGCTTCCTCTAAGACACCAAGTTGCACTTGAAGAGATAGCATTGACTTAGCCACGTCCACATGCTCAGCATAAAAGAGGCTAAAAGAATAATTGAAGCTTCTCTTGAGTGAGATCATTTAATGAATCTTCTAGATGTTAAGAGGTTTTATATGCCTTTTTAAAAATCATTTCCCAAGTACAGGGCCATGATATTGCCTCTGAGAGCAGAAAGATGAAGTGATACACATATGCTGAACACATGGCTGGGAAGGAGGCAGTTTCCTTAGCAACGACAACCATGTTAAATCTTCCCTCAGCTAAATTGGAATATATTGAAATATATACTTTTGGGTCCTATCTTGTGAAATAAAATTATGTTGGGGTTTTTTTTCTTATTCAGGTATTTTCTGGACCTCAGGCCCACTACTATGAAGCTCGGCTGGGTTAATCAGAAATACTTGAAAGTTGTAAGGCACTAACCAATCTTGTAATAGGCATGTTCTATTCATTTTTCAGAGCCATACATTATTCTTTCTTCTTCCTTCCAATCCAAGTAAAAAAGGAAGTTGAGAGTGCGATTGGATTGACCAAAGCTGGTTACCTAGGCTGCCATTTGCAGAATAATTCAATCTATGGTGAGACGGCAGGATCATAAAGCCTCCCTCTACACAGTCCAATGTACTTTAAATGTATATTACCATGCTTAAAATGGATGGGACATAAACATAGGGAATGCAGTGATTTGGGTTGTTGGTAGAAAGCAGGGCAATGGTTGATAGCTCCAATGGCTTCCACTGCTCTATTTCAGACTTGTTCCTGAGTTGATTTGCACGGCACCAAAGGAATTATATTGGAATTGATAGGAATCTCCTCACCCAGCTCCTATGCAGTTTTGTTTAGAGGTAACCCCAGGATTATCTAAATGGGACCTAGGTGAGGCAATATGGTGACATGAATAAAACAGTGGATTTGGAATCAGGAAGGCTCAAATTTCATCTTAGATGCTAGCAGTGTGACCTTGGACATGTCACACCTTTTATGAACCTTGATTTCCTCAGTGTTAAAATGAGAGAGTTGGACATCTGTTCTCATCTGAGGGCTCTCACCTGCTACCTTTAAGCACCCTTCCAGTTCTATGTCTATGTTCCTGTGATGATAGAGTTAAAAGGAATCTCAGGAGTTTAGACTAGGGGACCTTAAAAAGCATGAGAAAAAAAGTTCAAAAAGCAAATTTTACCATGCCTAAGGCTAGATCTAGCTTACTGCCTAGGTGCTACAGGCAGAGGTTTGGATTATAAAAATAATGACAAATATACCCCTTGGGGCTATTAAGTGAAAGAACTATAAGACCCTTTCACCCTTGGGGAGTGAAATCTAAAGCCAGGCTAAAGATCAAAAGGTGGAAGCCAAGAGCAGTAACAACTATCCAAAAAGTCCCATCACAGCTGTCAACCAGCCAAGGACAGCAGAAGCTCAGCCAAGAAGGTGCCCAGAAGAGAGTATCTTAGCAAAAATACCTATAAGAGACACTTAGCAGAAAGCCCAGGGTCATACAGGTAGTAAGTGTCTGAGGCCAGACTTGAACTCAGGCAGAGCACTCTATCCACTGTGCCACCTAGCTGCCCCAACATCACAACCAAATTATAGAATGACTTGCATGTCCTTGCATGTCCCCTAACTATGTGTATTCTCCAAGGTTCTGCCTTTAGTCCTCCTCTTTTCTTCTATATATACACTACCTCCCTTGGTAATCTCACATTCAATTGATTCCATTATCATCTCTATGCAAATAATTCTCAAATCTATTTATCCAATTCTCTTTTCTCATCATCACTAACTGCCTATTGGATATTTCAAACTCAATATGTCCAAAAGAGAACTCATACTGAAGCAAAACTCGTTATCTTTCTCTTTCATGTCTGGTTTTGCTTTCTTTTTTTTTTTTCTTTTCTCAGTGATCACTCATTGGTTACAACCCTTCTATATGACCAAACTATTGTACAATGTGAAAGTATTTGCTGATCCTATACATGATTGCACACCACCATGGGGGGGGGGGGGAAGGTAGGGGAGAAAATCTGAAACTCAAGTGATTGTGGAACTGAATCTTGTAAATTAAAAGTAAATGAGTAAATAAAAAAAATTAAAAAAAAAAAAAAAAAGAGAACTCATTATCATTCTCCCCAATTCTCCCTAACCCTATCCTCTTCCAAGATTCCCTAGTATTGCTGGTGGGTCTTCCTGCCTCATCTCTCTGCCTCTCCAGCCCATCCTCCACTCAGTGGCCAGAGCACTCTTCCTAAAGTACAAGTTTGACCAAGTCATCCTCCTTCCCCTCAGCTTAATAAATTCCAGTGACTCTCTTGTCTCCATGATAAAATATGAAATTCTGTTTAGCTTTTGAAGTCCTTGATACCCTGACCTTCTATGCCTTTCCAGATTTCTTATGCCGTATTCCCTTCAATGTACTCTACAATCCAGTGATACCAGCCTCTTTGATATTCCTTGAATACACCACTTCATCTCCTGACTCCTTGACTTTTCACTGGCTATTTCCCATGCCTGGAATATTCTCTCTCCTCTCCTCTGCCTCCTGGCTTCCTTAGATTCCTTCAAGATTCAGCTCTAAGCCCAGTTTCTGCAAAAACTTTTCCTGATTTTGTCTTCCCCATTGATTGTGTTTTCACTCTGAGATTACTTTCAATTTATAATGTGTTTCTTGTATTGCCTACATTATATATATATATATATATATATATATATATATATGTATGTATGTATATAGTCTTCCCCATTATTATCAGTAGAATGTAAATTCCTTCTGGGCAGGAACTCTTTGGTTTGTGGGGAGCACCATTTTTGTATCCTCAGCTCTTTGTATAGTGGCTGGTACACAATAGGTGCTTAATAAATGCCTGTTAGTGCATTTATTAAGACATTCTGTATATGTGTCTCACTACACAATGTATTCTGTGAGTAATTGGTTCCCTTCCCATACTCTTTGCTCATGGCCAAGCATGGCCAGGACTCTGACTGATGTTGGTTGTGAATTCAAGGGTTGGAGTGGATCAGAGCTCAGCTTTATCTCTAGTGAGAGTAGAAATGGGAGGAGAAGGAAGGCATCCAATCAGGAAGAGATGTCCAATGCCTGGTGGGAACTTGGAAAAGAAAATGATTGGATGCTATACACAGGTAGTTTTTGCTCTTCAGATAAAGTCAATAAGCAAACAAATAGTACTTCATACCTAGAATATAATGCATAATAAAACAATAAAAATTCCTTCTAACCTCCATGAGGAAAAGCAATGGCCAAGTAACTGAACAAAGGAGTGGAAGAAAAGAAGAGTTGCCTTGAATAAGGAGAAAAGGATCATGTAAGTGAGTTGGAGGGACTTGAACTAATGAAGTGAGTCAGAAGTTGAAATTTGACATAATTTGAAAGAAATTGCATAAATTTTGAAAGAGAACAGAAAAAGACCAAATACTGGTCCAGATTCTCCTTACAGATTATAAGAGAATCAAGATCAAGGACAACTCAGGAAGACAAAAAAGAATTAGGGAAGATACATAATGATTAGGAGGGATAGCCTGAAGATATAGATTCCAGAAGGGTAAGAAGGTGATGGGATAGATAAGGCAAAGTCAGTGAGATGAGAAAAGGCAAGTAGGATGAAGGGAGGCTAACCAAGTGATAGGAGAGATTGGCAACTGGGGGAAAGATGCTTGTAAAAAGTTATAACCTTTTTAAAAATTAATAACTAACTGTAAAAAAAAGTCTTGACCAGGTGGTTAGAGTTGAGGTTAAATACCCATTAAGTAATTTCAAGAAAAAAAAAGGCTGAGAATCTCAATCATTTTTGTTAAGAAGAGAAATCGTGCCATGACCTGCATTGAATGTTCAATGTTCATATTTCTGCCATTGTCAAATGACTGTGATCTATATTCCAACTTTAAGTCAGTTTTCTTCCTGGAGGAAATAGTGAAGGGATTAAAAAAGACTAACAGGGTGAAGGGATACTACTCTGGGTTTCTAAGAAGGATCATGGGTTCATAATGGAAACAGAGGCAAAGCTTCAAATAGGAAAAGGTTATGAGGTGGAGGAGTAGAAATGGATAAAATCCAAGGAAGGAGCCAGAGGTAAAAATCCACAGCCTTAAGTGTCTAAACCCAAATGGTCAAAGATTTTGAAAAAAAACTGAGGAATTAGAAGATCTTATTTTCTCCTCTAGAATTACATGAACCCTAGATTTTTTTTTTTGGTGGGGGGAGGCAATCAGTGTTAAGTGACTTGCCCAGGATCACACAGCTAGCAAGTAACTTGTCAAGTGTCTGAGGCTGAATTTGAACTCAGGTCCTCCTGACTCCAGGGCCAATGGTATATCCATTGTGCCATCTAGCTGCCCCCACCCTAGATTTTGGAAAAAGCAGAGTGCAAAGGGTTCAGAAGAAAGATAGGAGAGATTCAAGATGCTTCAAGAATAAAATTCTGGAGGCACAGAGGCAAAACAAGTCTAGGCAACTCACCAACCAACTTAGATTTAAAAAAAAAAGATGCAGAAAATTGAAACAAGGCCAGGTCACAAAGGATGAATAGAAGAGTATGGCACCAGTCTGTAAAAATAGCACGAACAATGTTAAAACTCAGAGTGAGGGGGGGGGAAGGGGGGGATTGGTGGGGAAAGACAAGGACCACAAAAAGGAAATTTTTTTTTGCTCTTTTGGAAGATAAAGGAGGATCAAAGAAAGGTTGGAACTTTTACTTCAGTTGGATGAGATGTTGATAAGTGACAACAGAGAGAAGATAGAGATGTTCATTTCTCATTTGGCTTATGTTTTCTCTGCCATAGAGAATCACTTTTGCCTGGGAAATAAAAAATCAAAAATGGCTAACATGAAGCCGATGAGAGAGAGAGAAAGTAAGAGAGAGAGAGAGAGAGAGAGAGAGAGAGAGAGAGAGAGAGATGCCCTTCTTGAATTTAGTTACCTGACCCAGATAAACTATATCCCTGGGTTTTGAATGAACTGGCGAATGTGATGCTGACCTACTCACAGTGATATTTGAAAGATCATGGAAAACAGACAAGGTATCACATGACTGGAAAAGGGCAAATGACCTGATTTTCAAAAAAGGAAAGAGGACAGATTCTGTAAACCATAGACCTTTCAATTTGACTTTGATTCCTGGGAAAATCCTAGAACAAATCATTAAAGAGATGCTTGGCAAACATCTAGAAAGGAAAATGGTGATTACAAAGAGCCAATGTGGCTTCATGTCAGACTAACCTCATTTCTGTTTTTTAAAAGATTAGTAAACTAATGAATGGGTGGAATGTTGTGAATATAGTTTGTCTAAATGTTAGCAAAACCTTTGATAAATATCTCATACTATCCTTTTGAAGAAGATGGAAAGATATAAAATACACAATAACATAATTAGATTCAAAACTGGTTGTATGGCCAAAGTCTAAGTGAGTGCTAATAATGGTTCAATGTCAATTCAGTAGGAGGTCACTAGGGCAGAACCCCAGGGATCTGAGCTTGGCCTTGTGCTTGGCTACTTAACATTGTTACCAGTGACTCTGACAAATCCAGAGATGGAACACTAATCATGTTTGCAGATGACACAAACTTAAGAGGGATACATAACTAACACACTAAATGGTACAGGTTCCAAATGGATCTTACAGGTAAAAGAATTGGGTGGAATTGAATAAGATCAAATTCAATAGGCATAAATGTAAAGAAAACCTTCTACTTAAGTAAAAAATGAATTTCACAAGCTTAAGAAAGGAGAGGAATGAGTCACCAGCAATTGCTGTGAAAAAGATCCCGGGATCTTATGGACTATCAGTTCATCATGAGTCAGCAGTGTGATGTGGCAGACAAAAAAGCAAATTATGATTTTGGGCTATATTAAGAGATACATGCTTCCAGAAATAGGCATTTGTCTCACTGCTCTCTGCCCTGGTCAGTTCTCATCTAGAGTATTGTATTCCATTCTAACCATCAGTCTAAAAACGGCAAGTACAAACTGGAGGGTATGTAGAGGAGTACAATAGGGATACTGACGGGCTTTGAGCCTGTGTCACATGAGAGTCAGCTGAAGAAGCTGGGCATGTTTAGTCTTGAGGAGAGTAAACTTTGGGGGGACATGGTAACTGTAATTCAAATATTTTTCGTGCTCAAGTCAAGTCATCATCCATGACATCATTGTTCCTCTTCAGAAACAAAGGACAGATAACAACATTCAAGTATTTGAAAGACTCATATGATGGAAGGATTAGACTTCTTCCATTTAACTGAGGGCAGAATGAAAAGCAGTGGGTATAAGCTGCAAAAAAGTAAAAATAGGCTTGATATGGGGGTGGAGGGACCAGAAGCCTTTCTAACAGAGCTGTCCAAAAGTGGAATGGGACACCTTGAGTAATTGTGGTTGCCCTCCCCATTGGAGATCTATATCTTGTCAAGTATGTTACAGTGAACGAGATGACCACCGAGTCCCCTTTCAATATTCAAATTCTATAATTCTATAATAAAATATTTCCAAAATTACTTTAATCCACAACTCCTCTAAACATTGGAAGTCCCCCCGCCCCTGAACATAGGATCAGAATGGATCCAGGAATTCTAGGATAGGCACAGTTTGGGTTTGCTTAGTCCTCTACAGTTGTACCTCCAGCAAGCAGCTGCCAGGAGATGTTTGAATGGTGCTTCCAACAGGACTGATCACCAGCTCTAGAAGCAGAAACACTGGAAGAACCCAGGACCTAGATCTCTTGGTAGAGGAGCATGGAACCCAGGATTGAGTGAGAACTTGCCCCTTCTCCCAGTCTCAGTTGTCTAAGGGTGGGTGGGGAACTCTGGCTGCTTCAAGCCTTAGTAACTCTATCTCAGAACAGGATGTTGTTGTTGTTGCTGTTGTTCCTTCACTCTTGAAGAGGACCAATGACAGATTTAGCAGCTAGTCCCAGAAAGGAGTAGTGCCACCATCATGCCATGACATACCCTCTGACTTCAACCTTGATCTTCAACATAGCTCTCCATTGCTAGGACTCCATCTCTCTCCCCACTTTTGGTTATCACTTCCAGCCAAGTCCTCCACCACTCAAAGCAGCAGGGCAGAACAGGGTCAGAGTGTCATCCTAAAAAAAAAAAAGCAATAAGGCTGATGTAGAGTCACCCATCCAAGTCTGAGAAGTTATTTTCCAGATAATAGGACATTACAAGGGTAGATATTACATGATTTTAAAAGCATAAAGATCCTTACACACACACACAAACACACATACACATACACATTTTTTATCATAATCTATCATTGCTTCAGAATCTAATTCCACTGTTAGAGTCTAGTCTATAATTTATCCCTTTTGCTTAACCCAAGAGATTGAATGAAACAAATCCATCAGTCTTCTGGCCCTGCAAACAACTCTGCTCTAGCCAAAAGAGCCAAGGTCATGGGTTACTAAGATTTAGAACTAGCAGCAACCTTAAAGATCAAGTTAATGTCAGGGTATTCAGTCCCTCTGTGGACCAGTTTGCTGCATGGAGACCCGAGAGTAGGGGATGCTTAAAAGTGTTCCTAATGAATCTTTCCCATTCAACAAAGAAAGTATCACTTTTTAGTATCCATAGTCACTGTGTACTTGAACATAGCAAACATCTCTTTCTTTTAAAATGTGATCTAAATTTTCTACAAAGAACATATGAAGGAAGACACTATTTACATCCAGAGAACTAATAGATACATGTATAGAATGATTTTATGCACACACACACATATGAATGTGTGTATATAAATATATGTGTGTATACATATATATAACATGTGTATGTGTGTATATATATGTGTCTAATGGCAGCCATCTCTAGGGCAGAGTGGGGGGAAGGAAGAAAAAAAGGGAAAAAAAGAAATTTGCACAATAACTTTGTTATATATTTAAAAGGAATAGCAAGTTGTACAGTTTTGTGTGCAATCACCTTTTTTATTATGCTATGTTATGGAAATACTGGTTTTATTCCATAAATTTAAAATGAAATATTTTTTTAAGTGCAGTCTAAAATTCAGAAAATCATGAATTTCTTCCTGCCTCCCCCCAATTAGTCTGACTCAGGGAAGGTTTGTCATAAACTTAAGGAGGTCAGATTTGACTTGTTATACTGGCTTTGCATGGGAGAGACTTGCCCCAGAGTAGCACCTTAGCAGATCAAAAGCAAATGATTAAAAGCTTTCAGCCTCAATTTCTATACCCAGTGACTACTTAAGTCAAACCCTCAATCCATCAACATTTCCCTTGGGTGACAGAAGCTGTCCCAGGCATTTTCTATTGAGTATTACAAAGACAAAGACAAACTTACAGAGTCCCCTTATTCCTTCCTTTCCCCAGGACTGAAAACTATACAAAAAACATGCACCCACACTTCTCTGAGGCTTAATACATACAGCTGGGAACTGAGGACACCACTTCTCAACTCCACTTAGCTATTCCTCCATCATTTCAAGCTCAAAAAGACACCATTCACTGGCCACCTCCTGCATCAAACTTTGCCCTTTTCACCCAACTAAGAGAATTCTTTCCTCAAAATTTCCTAAAGCATTTTGTCTGATTCTTTCTTTTGTCTCCTAAGACAACATGACTCATTTCCAATCCTTCACCCCTATTAGAATGTAAACTTCCTTAGGGCAGGGACTGAGTCATTTTTTTAATCTTTATTTCTACCAGTGTTGAATGCAGTGCCTTGCACATGGTAGGTTTCAATAATTTTTTGTTGAATTGCATTCAGTGTTCAAAACTGTCCAGCCATCCCCCGTGTCTTGAATGTACTCTCTTCTTCCCCTCTGCCTCTTATAATTCCTTACTTCCTTCAAGGCTCGGCTGAAATGTTACCTCTCATACTGGACCTATTTTTATACTCCAGTTTTCAGTCCCCAATTTTTGTACTTTCTCTGGATATGCTTTGTCCTTAATTTTCTACATATGTGTTGCCTCCCTCGAATTGAACATAAACTCCTAAAGGACAGGAACTCTGCTGTTTTTGTCTTTGTATACTCAGTGCTGTATTTTTGAGCACACGACTGAAAAATGCTTATTGAATGAATGAATGAATAAAAATTGAGCTTATCTCTCTCTCTTGCTCAGTAAACCTTCTGACTTTACCATTTCTTTGTCTCTCATGTTCATAATCTCGAAATTATCTTTGACTTTTAGCTCTTAGCTCTCCTTCAGCTCTTCTACTCAGTCATTTACCACAATCTTATTCATTCCACTTCATAATAACTCTCAAATCCATTCCTTCCCCAAATATTCCACTGCCATCATCCTATCACCCTCAATACTACCTTCCTGGACTAGTCAGTCAATAAACATAAGGTCCTGTGCTAAAAGGTAGTATGAGGTCCTATACTAAAGGGTCTTCCATCTCCACGTTCTTCCCCCTGCAATCCACCCTTATTATGACTGTCAAAGTAGATTGTTTTACTTATAGTCCTAATCACAGTTTTCCTCTATTCAAAAATCTTCATGTTACCTCCTGAGTGAAATCCAAACTCCTTTGCTTAGGATTCAAGGCCCCCCATAATCTGACCCTACCTAACTTTTCCTGCTTTGTCTCCTGTTACCTCTCTACACAAATTCCTCCCTCCAGTCAAATTACATGCACTCTGCTCTCCAAACCTCTCCACCTTCCCTGGAGCCCTCCCAAGCCTAGTATATCTCCCCTTGCTGAATTCCTACACAGTCTTTAAAGCCCAATTCAAACACCACCTAGACCTTTCCTGATTACTTCCAGTGGTTAATGATCTTCCTTTTCAGACATTACAGGACTATTCTACATCTCTCCAATGCATCTACTTTGTAGTATTCTGCATTATGGTTATCTGTGTTCATATTTTGGTTTTTTTGCTTTTTGGAGGGGCAATTTGGGTTAAGTGACTTGCCCAAGGTCACATGGCTAGTAAGTGTATCAAGTGTGTGAGGTCGGATTTGAACTCAGGTCCTCCTGACTCCAGGGCCAGTGCTCTATTCACTGTGCCACCTAGCTACCTCCTGCGTTCATATCTTTTAATCTCCTACTAGACTAAAAATCCCTAGAGGGTAGATAGACTTAGTGTCTTATCTGAATTTTTTATCTCCCTAGGACCCATCCCAATGCTCTGCATACAGTGAATATCTGAGAAATGACCTTTCATGTAGTAGAAATATGCAATTTCGAAGTTATCACCTGATTTCCACTTCCTCCTAGTCCTTCTTTTTCTCCTATTTTTCTTCTTCTTTATAAGCTATAAATCACTCTCTAAATGTATGGCATGGTTACTCTTTCCCAAATAGTCTTCCTCCACTTGTTTTCTTCATCTTTCTCCTCTCCCTCCAGATTCTTCTTCTTGGGGTCCTAGAATGAATGATGCCTAGATGCTGAGACTGTGAATCTGAATGTTAGTGCTCATAGGGACACTGTTGCGCCTGTAGCTGTAGTTACTGTTCACATGTAAACACCCCATGAATACGGAGTGGTTCCTTTCTTTGTATTTTTATTACCAGTGCCCAGCACAGTGTCTGGCAAACATTAGGAGCTTAATATGTGTTTGTTGATTAACTGATTGATTGAACAGATAGGCAAATCATTTATTAAGCACTTATCTTACTATGTTCTAGGCACTCGATTGACTGGATGTTATATTTAATTCCACAAACATATATAAAGCCCCTCTTATGTGCTACTACGTGTATACACGGCTATTTCCATGGAAATACAAAAACAACGAGAAAAGCCTTGTCCATAAGGAATTTTCATTTTCCTGAACAACATGTATATAAGTCAATAATGCAAGGTAACTTAAAGAAGGGAAAAAACACTAACAACTGAGGAAAGAGAGGAAGTTGAAAATCAGGGAGGGTTTCAGAGAGAAGGTGTCAACTGAGTTAAGCCTTGAAGGAAGGTGACATCACAGAGAAGTAAAGTTGGGGAGAGTATGCATTCTAGGAATGGGAGATGACCTGTAAGAAAAATTAATATGATAATAACGAACATTTAAATAATGTTTACTGTGTGCTAGGCACTGTGCTAAATGCTCTATAATTATTATCTCATGATCGTCACAACAAGTCCTTTTACAGATGAGAAAACTGAAGCAAACAGAGGTTAAAGTGACTTGCACAAGGTCACACAGCTAGTAAGGTGTCTGAGTGTGGATTTGAACTCAGGTCTTCCTGACTCTAGGCACAGTGTACTATGCCACCTAGCTTCCTGTATATATAGGGAGGCAGAAGATGAATTAATAGATACAGTGCTGGACCTGGTGTCAGTACCCCTGGGCTCAAATCCTGCCTCAGACACTTACTGCATGACCCTGAGCAAATTATTTAACCTCTCTGAGACTCAGCCTAAATAATAAATGTATAAATTCATGTATAAATGAAAAGTAATAATAACAGCTGTCTTCAGTGCTATTTGTGAAGATTCAATGAGATAACGTATGTAAATCACATTGAAAACCTTAAATAAAAGTAAGGTTTTCTTAATTTGTGTTAATTATTAATTGATATAATTATTCTTTTATATTATGCTCTATAATTTAATTTGTATCATTATTTATTATTAATGAAATGCTTCCATATAACCTTATCTTATCTGATCCTTACAACAAGCCTGTGAGGTAGAAATGACAGTTTATTAATCCTCTTTTTTGCAGATAAGGAAAGTCTCAGAGAGGTCAAATGAGTTGCCCAAATGTAGGCAGTAAACAGGATTCAAACCTAGGTCTTTTACCTCGCTATATCCTCCCCATTAATCTCTTCCTTCTTCTTCTCTGTAGCCCCCCAACTACACTCCTAGCCCACCTCTTACCTCAGGTGTTCTCAATGACACTCTACCCTGTGAATTATTACACAGACATTGTGCCTCTTCTTGTCTCTTATATAATTAGGGGCTTGTACCACTTTGTTGGGCCTTTTCAATTTCCACATAATTAATATGTAAAATGTAATTAAAGTAGTATTCATATGAAAATGCAACCATTTTGTCAGACAGAATCATGGTGCTGCCTTGTCAGTGCTTAGCCCCCTCACTCAGAACCTTGGCCAGCAGCCGGGCACTACCGCATGTTGCTGTTTACCTGGTTGCTTCTTCAGCACCGTGGTTCCCTCTTCATGCCCTTGCCCTTATCCTTTGCTCTCACTCCTATCAAAGAGAAAACAACAGCAGGGTTAGAGGAGCCCATTCATTTTTGAAGAGAAATTTTTCTCAATGTTCATCTGTGCCTTTGGAGAATAGAAAGCAAATGGGAATATCTCGACTATTTGGGTCCCATTTCCTTGTTATCAATGAGGTTTATGTCTTCTATCAAAATGAGGAAGTCATTCTAGGTGATTCAGTGGATAGAAAGCTGGAGTTGGACTCAGAAAAATCTGAGCTAAAATCCTGTCTCAGACACTTAGCTGTGTGACCCTAGGCAAGTCATGTGATATCTCCCAATATCAGTTTCCCTAGCTCTAAAATAGAGATAATAATAGTACCTACTTCCCAGGGGTGGTTGTGGGGATCAAATGAAAACACACACACACACTCACACACACACACACACACACATATTCACATGCACACACACAAAAAAAAATATATAAAGCACTTTGCATACCTTAAAGTTTATATAAATGTCACCTTTTATTATTTTCATTCACCAGATGAATTTAAAAAAAACATATATCAAGGGCTTATTTTATTTTATTTATTCTTTGAGCATTTATTTATTCCTTCCATGAGCATTTATTAACCACCGATTACGTGCCAGATACTATGCTAGGCTCTGGGGATACAAAGGCAAGACAAAATAGTTCTTCCTAAAGAATCTTACACGCGCTTTCAGGAAGAGCACAGTGTTACCTGTATTGGGGTCTCGTTTCCCTAAGGAAAGGGCTTCTCATGGCAAGAAGACCAGTTCCCATAGCCAGACTAGGAAGGGACAAGGCTGATAAAACTTTGTCAAATAGGAATGATAATTAAAAAATTATACAGTATTGTACCTCTCCAACTCTTCTATAATATTTGGCAACTGGTCCTTTAAAAGGTACTAGTATAATTATTCAAGACCAAAGCTTTAGTTACTGTATTTTATGCTCACTACTCTGGTGAGTGCATCATCTCTCACTGTGTTATTTGCATAAGAAGTGAGAGTAAAACCTATAAGATAACTCCAACCCTCTCACCTGTTACTCAGGGCATAGGACAAAAAATACCTACCTAGGGGAGAGGCAGAGCAGAGGAGACTAGGTAGTACAGTGCAGAGAGTGCTGGGCCCAGAGTAACGAAAAGCTTTGTTTTAATCTAGCCCCACATACTGTGCTTAATTGATAGCTGTATGATTTTGGACAACTAACTTAATCTCTACCTGCCTCAGTTTCCTCAAATGAAAATTGAGATAATAAGGGTTCCCAAAATTGTCATAAGAATTAAATGATATAATATTTGAAAAACACTTAGTGCTTAATAAATACTTATTTGCTTCATTAATCAATTCATCAGCAAACATTAATTATATATTGACTATGTAGCTTGTGGGGGGGAAGGGGGGAACGATGTCTCTTGATTTGTGCGTAAATTGGGTTTAAATGAAGCAGAGTTGCATGAAGTCATTGGCCTCACTCTCTCCTCCAGAGTCATCACAGTCCAGTGGCAGGGCAGAATCAAGATGCCTGGTGATGACTGAAGGTGCAGTGGGTGACTTTGGCATCTTTGATGTGTAACCGAGCTCTAAGCACACCATAGCACCTGCCTTCAGCTTCTTCCATGGCTGTTGGAACAAATTGTTCTCATCCACCCATTCCACCAGGGGAAGTCTTCACGTACTTGGGGTAGACACCCTCCTAATTCACCAATGGAATTGAGATCCCTTGATTACCCTCAACCTGGTTTAACCCATCTACCAAAATGGCTTACAGGGGTGTGGCCACTACACATGCTACAGCTTCTTGGAACCACAGGTGAGAATTGGGTGGAACAGGTGGACACCAAAGGTGGAAAGCAGTCCTAAAAAGGGCTCATCAGCCATTACACCAGAGGCACAGACCTCCCTGAACACACCCTACACCCCAACTATGTACCAAGCACAATGCTCAGTGTTAGAGATACAAAAAAAGTAGAATAGTAAGCCCTCAAAGAGCTTATATTATAAAGAGGGAGACACCTTGTGTGTATGGGGTGTTCAAGGGAGGACCAGCACCTCTGGTGTGAGAGCTTGCCCTAGCCCTTTTCAAGGCTGCTCACCTTTGGTGTCCACCTGTCACCCAACTCTCACTTGTCGCTCCATGAAGCTATAGCATGAGCGGGGCCACATTCCAGTAAAATTGTCTTGATAGATGGACTAAACCAGGCTGAGGATAACCAAGAGACTTCAAACCCATAAATGAGTTGGGGTTGGTAGGAGGGGTGTGTAACTCAAATATGTGAAAACTTTCCCTGCTGGAATGAGTGAATGAGAACAATCTGTTCCAATCACCATGAAAGTGGCTGAAGCAGGCTCTGAAGAGCCGTTAGAGCTTGGTTAGACATCAAAGATACCAAGATCATCTACTTGGACTTCAATGACTCTGGAAGAGAGAGCGAGGCAGATGACTTTGCCCAACTCCACATCAATTAAATCCAATTCACACAAGTCAAGACATCACCCAACGATGCCATTGGTCCTCTTTGAAACAAAGGACAAAATAACATATACATACGTATGTACATATATGTATATACACACAATGTTAAATAAGCAATATATAGACAAAACAATATATTAAATATATTTTTACACACACACTTGTTGTCTCTCCCTTTAGAATATAAGATCCTTGAAGCAAATTATACACAGTTATATATACAACATATATTCAATATATAAATTACATAAAATATATTTAAAATACATGAAAGCATGTTATATACAAAATACATAAAAATATACAAAGTACTCTTAGCATGTATGTCCCAATCAACACATGTTGTCTCCCTATTAGGATGTAAACTTCTTTTTCCCAAAGAGATCCAAGAAAGAGGAAAAGGATTCATATACAAAAATATTTATAATTGATCTTTTTGTAGTGGAAAAGAACTAGAAAGAAAGAGGATGCCCCTCCCTTGAGGAATAGCTAAATAAAATATGGCAAATAAATGAGATAGAATATTATTGTGCTCTAAGAAATGTTGAAGGGGACAATTTCAAAGAAAGCTCTATCAACGGATGCATAGTGAAAACAGCAGAATCAGGAGTACAATCTGGACAATAGTAATATGATAAAAGCAAATAACTTAAAAGATTGAAAAACTCTGGTCAATGTAATGACCCATTACAGATTCCCGAGGACCCGTGATAAAACATGCTAGCTACCACCTGAAAGAGAGGTAGTTATCTCAGAGTTAATATTAAGACATACTTTTTTCAGATGTTACCAAAGCAGGAATTAGTTTTGCATGGCTATGTAAATTTATTAGAAGGGTTTTGTTTTTCTTTCTCCTGACCCCAAATAGATCAGAAAGTGAAGATAGTCAATAGATTTTTTAACTGAAAATTTTTTATTTAATTTTTTAAAATGTAACCTCCTTGAAAGCAGGGACTAGGGTTTTGTTGGGATTTTTGTTTGTTTGTGTATTTCCAGCCCCAACACAATGTCTAACATATAATAAGTGCTTAATAAATGTTCATTGGCAGATTGATTAATTGAGGAAGGGAAACACTAACAACTTGGGGAGCAGAAGATCCTCTATGGAGGTGGTGCTTGAGCTGAGTTTTGAAGGAAAACAGAGGTCATATGAGCTACTGGACATGTTCAACCTTGGAAGAAAAGCAAGGGCTAGAAACAGGGAACGCCTTCATATAACCGAAGGACCATCACATAGAAGAGGTACCAGACTCGTTCTGTACTTTCTGGGTAAGCACATACCATGCTGGGTACATACATGTGTTCAATTTATATTAAATATGCTGAACTCAAATGAATTCCCAGGAAAACTCAGACTAGGTAATATAATAGTTAATACCAACCATTCTGAGAAGCAAAAAACACCACAAGAAACTATTTCTCTTTTATGAAGACTGACAAAGTGGCGCGTAGATGGAAAAGATGTGAGCCCCTGAGGTGGTAAAAACTTGGACACATACTCCATATCTTGCCCACATTGAAACTCTAATCTAGTCTAAAGGGTGGAGAAATAGAGAACCGGACCTGTGATTTTCACTGGTAAAGGGATCTCCCAGGAAGAAAACTCCTACAAAAAGAGACCAACACTGTTCTGTGTTTCATAACGCTAAACAATTGCCTTGGGACACTGAGCGTGACTTGACCAGCATTACACAGATAGTATGTCTGGTCAGTACATGAACCCAGGTCTCCCTGACTCTGAGACTGGCTCTATCTACTACACCACCCTGTCTCTCTAGAACAATAAAAGCCAACCTTTGTAAGGGGCTACCAAAATGCTTGACATATATTGGTTCACTAGATCCTCACAACAAGCATCTGTGTGAGGTAAGGAATAGGAGTATCATTGGCCCCATTTTTCAGATGAGAGAACTGAAGCCCTGAGAGGGTAAATTACTTGCCCAAAGTCCCATAGCTAGTATGCAAAGGAGCCTGGATTCAATCTCCTGAATGCTTACCCCTGTTTCCTGCAATGCAGCATGACAAAACTCCGAGGGACCTACCTGCATCTCTTGTCTCTGCTGCTGTCTCAATCAGCACTGAGTGCAGGAGGAGGGGCTGGGAGAGGGGTCTGTAATTTCAGTTCCCCTAAAATGGAAAAATCAATGGCTTTATGAAGGAATTAGTGGGGAGAGAAGGGCCCAGGGCATCTAGCATGAGAGAGAGCTTCCTGCCCACACTGGCTCCTGGCAAAGACAGAAAACTTGGAGTGTGAGATACCCATCTTAAGACTTCAATAAAAGTTTCTCCAGCTGAATACACTGTGGGGACCTTAAATTGGCACCCTATGGAGTGAACTATCTGATGCTACAAAGAAAGTATTTCTGGATTTCAAAGTCCCTGCATTATTTAAAATGCAGAAGACAAAAAATGGGATTAAGAAGATCTGATAGGCTCTCCGGGCCGCAGTATCAATTATACACACTCCAACTCTTAAAACCTTGTTTGTGAGATTAAGAATTTATTATCTGTCTAAAGCACTAATTGCCAGGTTTTTCCCTTTAAGTCTTACAGGTCTCTTTTCAAATTTATTCTCCCTTTTTTTCCCCCTTGGACTGAATATACCTTGCTTTTGAAAGGGAAGCTGCCCCTCCCAGCCTTGGATGCCCAAAGGAAGACAGCTGGAGAGGGCTGCCCCAACTCTAGGCACCAGAGGTGGGGTAGGAAGGAGGAGAAGGGGCTACAGAGAAGAAGATAAAAAGGCTTTCAAAGGAAATGTCTTTTTTGATTATCTAAATGCCATTTGTCACTTTGTGGAGAGATGAATGGGAGTTGGCTGGTTTTTCCCTCTATCTCCCAGGGATGCTTGTCTTCTGGTTTGGCCTGGGAGCCAGATTCACAAAGGAGAATCCCAGTGAGAAGATAAACAAAGTGTAAGGTAGAATCCTCCCCCACTCATCCTCTCAAACCACCACCTTCAGGTTTTCAGCAGAGAACACAGCAGTCACCCTTCTGACTGGAGAAACATTCTTTAGACTTGACCTTGGCCCAGGGTCTATAAAGCCTGAGGAAATGGGTGGTGAGACAAGAATTGTAGTCAGAGCCAGTGATGGAGGAGTGACTTTAATGTCCAACTGCCCCTACTTCCCTGACCCACATACACACAGACACACAAAAAAATATCTATCCAGGGAAAGTCAGACTAAACCAAACATTAAGGGTAACCTTAAAAAGGAAAGGAAGTCACCCCCCCCCCCCGACAAAAAAAAGAAGGAGCAGGTTGTAGAAATAGACCATATAAATAACTATCATGAGGCATCTAGGGCTTTATCCCAGGGTGACAACATCCAAGGTGGCGCACTTCCTTCTCAGGTGTATCCTTATCCCATTGGTGATACCGCCATTCAGTGTGAATTCCTGTAATGTTAATGGGATAAGATCTTCCTGCCCATTAATAGGTCTCATGTGGAACCCATTAAGGGAGGCTTGCTTAAGGGAGGCCTATTTGTAGGAAGGCTTTCACACCTTTTGCTAATTTATAATTAGACACAGAGTCAGGAGGGTTGTGATGCCTTCTGCCTCTGAGAAGTCTATATATACTCTGAGTTGGTATTTTGCTTTAGGGATTCGCTTATGAGAAGGATCTTGTGATTCCCTGGTCAAGATTCTGAGTGGCCCTATGTTCAGAGCTCCCCCACTGCTCAGTTGTAAAGGCTCTCTCAATCCAGGGATGTGTGTAAAGTGTATAGTTGATTTAGGCAGTCAGAGCCTTGTCTGTTGGTCTTTATTTCTCTGCTTATATTTTCTCTGAAGTTCAGGGTGCTGACTTTTCCTCTGAACTAGTGAATATAATTTGACTCCTTAAATAGCTATCTTTCTTAGTAAAGCAGGTCTGAGAACCTGTGCTAACAGCTATCCTGGGTATGCCAGTGTGGTTGCCACTACACTTCTCCAAGCTGGTGAGTCAATACCAGAGCAGAGGACTAAGACCAATGCCCTTTCTACTATATCAGATGTCTCTATGCCAATTGGACCTTCTTCACTCCTTTTCTGAAGATTCCTCTCCTGTTCAGTGACATATACCCAATCATCTGTACCCAAGAAGGATAGTTAGACATGCATAAAAGAAGTAGATTTGGGTTCTACTTTTCTGCTGTCCCATCTCACCTTGTTTTGGTGGTCTCCCAACTTTAACAACTCTCTTCTGCTCTGAAACTGCCCTGCCTTTAAAGATGGAAGGGAGAGAAAATATATGCTTGCAAATTGAAAAATAATATTTAACTTACTTTTCAAAAAAAATTGTACTAACTATATTTTCTTCCTGCCTGGAGAAGCAGTGTGAAGTAGTGGACATCATGTTGAACTTGGAATCAGGAAGATCTGAGTTCAAATCCAGCCTCAGAATTGATGGATAGAGTGCTGGAGTTTGAGTGAGGAAGTCAAGTCAACAAGCATTTATTTAAACACTGCTATGTACTAGGCAGTAGCTAGATGGCACAATGGATAGAGTGCTGGGCTCTAGTTTGGAATACCTGAGTTCAAATCCAGCTCAGAAATGTCCTAGCTGTGTGACCTTAGACAAGTCACTTAACCTCTGTTTGCCACTGGAGAAGGAAATGGCAAACCTCTCCAGTATCTTCACCAAGAAAAGCCCATGGGACAGAGGTCCACGGGGTCAAGAGTAGTCAGACACAACTAAAACAATGGAACAACAAAGTGTGCTAGGCACAGTACTAAACTCTGGGAATACAGAGGCCAAAGGAGACCCTGCCCTCAAGGGGCTTGCAATCTAAAGGAGATGACAAGAAGCAAACGACTATACACAGAAAGGGGGGGAGAGAAGAAAGAGGGGGGAGCACCCACGGGCGAGCTACGTTCAAATCTCACCTCTGACAGAAAGTCAATTAACTTCTAAAAGTTTTAGTTTTTTCATCTGCCAAATGGGGGGAGGGTGGATAACAGCACCTGCTGCAGGGTTTTTGTGGGACTCAAATGGAGTAGATATTGTACAGCGCATTGCAAATTTAAAAGCATTAAGAAAATGTCAGTTCTTAATCTCTCCAGCCTTTCCCTCAAAACTGCTCAGATAAAGGCTGCGTTAGACCCTGGCGCCCAGACTGCCTGGCCCTGGGCCATAGTCTCGTGTCTAAAAGGGCCGGGCGCTCCAGTGAGAGGAATGCGAATCCGTGTTTCCGAAGGGTTTCTGAGCGGTGGGAGGTCCCTGTGGCCAGAGTCTAGACCTCCAGCTGGTCTAACAGCATAGAAAGCCAAGGGACCCAGGCTTTGCTGGTGGCTTTCACTCATCTGCTGTGTGATAGGGAAATCACCTTCCCTTTTGGTCCTCAGTTTTCGCATTTGTCAAATGGGTATGTTTTGCTGCCCTGATTGAAAGGGAAGGGACTTGGTTGCATTTCTTTTTTAATAGCCAATGTGGGGATTTGTCTTGCTTTACTGTACATGTTTCTCCCACACCCCCACCCCCAATAGGTTGTGGTTTCTTGCTTTCTTCCTTTCCAAAGTAGGGTTTATTCAATTTGGGATGGGGGAGGGAGGAAGAAAATAAATTTGAAAAAAGGCCTGTAACACTTCAGGGGGAAACCTGAGAGGGGTAAGGGGAGGCAGAGAATGCAGTAAAATAAAACAGATCTAAAATAAATTAAAATAAGGACGTTAGACTGGACAGCCTATAAAGGGCCCGTCCATCTCTAACATCCCGGGACTCAATGGAGCGGAAACTCCTGAGACGCTTACAGAAAGGCCAAGGGACCCATCTAACCTGACAATAAATGGGAGCCTCCCGGCTGAACTGGGCCAAGTTCATTTACACAGGCCCTCGAAGTCTACCCCAGCAAGGCAGCAGAGGGAAGGATCAGAGGCCAGGCCCATTGTTGTGGGAGAAATGAAGGGAGCCTGCACAGAATGAGAGAGGAGGGGAAGAGAAAGAAACCAAATAGAGTCAGTCATATAATATTTTACCAACAGCATGTAGCTGCTTGTTAGCAGAGATCTGCTTTCCAACGGCAAATAATAAAATTATGCTTTTTGTGTGGGTAATGAAATGCAAATTAAAGCTGGATGCACATTAATGCAAAGAGTTGAATATCCATTTAATCAGATCCTCCCTGCAGGGGCCAATGATAAAAGTGACAGAAGAATCGCATTGCTAATTCTGGGCCTGTCACATCTCATACATACTTACCTTGTAAACCAACCGCTATTGTGGCACCTGCCCGCTGGGCTGGAGGTTTATGATGATTAGAGAACAGGGAGCTTGGGGAAAACCCTTTCAGAGCTCCAGCTTGGTTGGGGAAGCCAGGAAGCCTGGAGAGAGCTGAATTAAGGAAGCAGGAGAGCAGTGCTCCTGGCCTCACCTTTCTCTTGTTCCTAGAAAGGAGATCTCAAAAGCCAGCCCCAGACAGCCAGCGGTTGGCCTTCCCTGGTGTGGAAGGCAAATGTTATGACTGGGCCTGATCTTACTAATAAGCTGTTTTAATTAGTTGATTGATTAGAGACAAACATGTGGTCTTTCTCATTGCCTCTGAAATCATGAACATTTGTTGTGCCTAAAAAAAGGCACCAGGGATTTGCAAAAAGGCAAGGTGTGGTTTAGAAAGCATGTTGTGCTGGGGTCAGAAAAGACCCGGGCCCTGATATTTACTAGGCAAAATGGGGGAATAAATATTATTATGTGTCACACTCTGCTAAGTGCTTTACAAAAATTATCCCATTTAATCCGAGCAACAGCCTGGGAGGTAGGTGCTATTATGACCTCCATTTACAATGGAGGAAACAGGCAGACACAGGTAAAGTGATTTGCCCAGGATCTCATAACTAGTAAGGAAAGATTTGAAGTCAGCTCTTCTTGACTCTGGGCTCTACCCACTTCTTTACCTAGCCACAATGGAGATGAAAAAACTTCTATCTTAGGCACCAAGGAGATCAGAGGCAGAAAGAAAGGTCCCCTACATGCCACAAATGTCTGCAGCAGCCTTTTCTGCAGTAGCAAAAATCTGCCAAGTAGACGCCCATAGACTGAGGAATGCTGGGTACATGAATGTAACGAAGTGAAAACATGAGGAATGTGAAGAATTCAGAAAAACAGCGATAGCGTGTGAGCATGATTCTTAGAGCTGATGCTGAGCGAAGAAAGCAGAACCTGAAAAACAATGTGCACAATGACCACGTTCACAGAAGTTTCTTAAAGGACCAAAAAGCAGGCGCACTCGGATTAACCGCAGTCACCAGTTATGGTCCTGAGGAGTGGGCGATTCATCTGTGAGCCAACCAGCATTTATTAAGCTTCTACGATAGATCTGGCGCCAAAGATACCAAGACAGAAGTCCAATAATCCTTCCCCAGAAGGACTTAATATTATAATGAGGAAACAACATGACCGGATATGTTGTTGTTCAGTCATGTCAGTCACATCTGACTCTTTGTGACCCCATTTGGGGTTTTCTTAGCAAATGGTTTGCCATTTCCTTCTCCAGCTCATTTTACAGATGAGGAAACTGAGGCAAACAGCTAAGTGATTTGCCCAGGATCACATAGCTAGTAAGTGTCTGGGGTCAGATCTGAACTCAGGAAAATGAATCTTCTGACTCCAGGCCCAGTACTCCACCCACTACATCTCTTAGCTGCCCATAGTTATATATAGGCATAAACAAAACATATGCAAAGTAGATCGAAAAAGAACCTGGGGAAGGGGAAACAATGGAAGCTGGAGCAGACAAGAAAGACCTTCATGCAAAAGATGGTGCTTGACTCTTTGAAGAGAGAAGTGAGGGGTAACAGGCATGGAATGTTGGGTGAACTGTGGGGTATGCCCCCTTGGATTTGGGGTAACTGTTTTTCTTTGTTCAAGAAAGAGTTCCACGTGGGGAGCGGCACTATGTCAGAAAATGACTCAGAAAAAAGCACAAGTCATCAGTAAGATTTCAAAAAGTACTTGTACTATCTTTCTCAAAGGGTTATTGAAAAAAATGTTTTATAAGTGCTATAGAAATGTGAGCAATTATCCTAATTGCCCTTGAGGACATGACAGTCTATTCAGGAAGGCAAGGAACATTCGAAAAGAAGCCAGGATTGCTTCTGATGAATGGTAAATCATTCTCTCTTTTGTGTATGTTTATTTGCATAATATGCCCTAGTGTCCCATGGGAGTCATGAGGACCCATGAATGGTCCTTTGGAGAAGGACATCAACACATTCTCCAAACAGGGTTAGGAGAATAACAAAACTAGATGGTAATACAGGTCACCCTAAGTAAGCATTCAGTCTGAGTGTTATCCCACAACTACTCAGTCTGAAGTAGATCCAGAAGGAGCTCCAGACAAGTGAGGTCCTTCATTCTGAGGAATCCAACATACAGTGCTCTCTGGGGCCCCCTGTTCCCTGAATGCAGAAGTATAACCCAATGTAAACAAGATTGATACTGGAAGCACAAAACTTTCATACATGAGCTGACTAAGGCAGTAGATAATGAGTGAGTAACTGACATTAAGTAGAGAAGGAGAGATCATAGCTGGCTGAGTTGGTGAGGAAATGCTTCAGAAAGGTAGGATTTGACCCAAGTTTTAAAGGACAAGCTGGATTTGGATAAGAAGGGAGAAGAGAGGCAATCCAAACAGTCTGTAGGCTGAGAATTTGTGAGGTATGTGTAGGAAACGGAAGGAGATGAGTCAGACTACAGTAAAAGGTTCATATGGGGAAAAGGGAGGTAGATTTTATAGGACCTTGACTGCCAGACTAAAGTACCCAAGTACCTTATTGTATAAATACCTCTAACTCCTGAAGCCTCCTCAGTGGAGAAACAGAAGCCAGCCCTGCTAGGCTTTAATAAAGGTGGGCAAAATGGTCAAGATTGGGAGAGAAATAGAAATAGGAGGATCATCTGGGAAGCTGGTGCAATAGTCTAGCCAGTGGGCAAAAAATGTCCAAATTAGTTTGAGTGGTATTAGGAATAGACAGGCATGGGTGTGGGAAATACTATAAAAGAAAAATAAGCAGAATCTAGTAGTGATTGGTTGGAGGAAAGGGTGAGGAAGGGTCAAAGATTTCCCAGAGGCTCCCAGTCCGGCTGAATGGGACCATGTTATTTACAGAAACTTAGAATATTTGAGTTTGGACTTGATTCTGCAGACAAAGAAGAACCATGGAAGATTTTGAGTGAGAGTAACACAAGCAGGGCATTAAAGTCCATTGGCTCCCTATTGCTTCCAAGAGCAAATACTCTGTTTGAAATTCAAAGTCCTCCAGAACCCAGCCCCTTCTTGCCTTTCCAGTCTTCTGATGTGCTACTTGCCAACACATACTTTTTAATCCAAAGACACTGCCCTTCAGGCTGTTCCATCAACAAGACACTCCATCTTTCCCCTCCAGGCATTCATTCTCCAGAGGTCCCTCATGTCTCTAATGCTCTCCCTCCTTTGTTCCAACTACAACCTTTCCTGCCTTACTTTAAGTGCCAACTAAAATCCCTCCTTCTACAGGAAGTCTTCCCCAACGCCTTTTCATTCCAATACCTTTTCTCTTTTAGTCACCTTCTATTGATCCTGAATGTAGTTTGATTTGCATGTTTCTTTTTATGTTGTTCCCCCTATTAGACTGTACTCTTCTCAAAGGCAGGGACTGTCTTTTGCCTCTTTTTGTACCCGCAGCACTTAGCAAAGCATCTGGCATATAGTAGGAGCTTAATAATTGTTGGTTGATTGATTTTTGAAGTGGGAAGCCTAATCTCGCCATAGTGTGAAGGATAGATGGGTAGAAACAGTGAAAGCCAACAGACCAATTAGGAAGTGATTTGAGTAATCCAGGCCAGGAGTGGTATGATACACAACTGTAGAAATGTCACCTAGGCTGCCTGGTCAATCATTCATTCCCGAGAAGGGATTAGACATCCTCTATGAAACCCTTTTTTCTCCTCCCTCTCTTTCCTTTCTCTGGAAGTATTGTGAAGCACTAAAAAGATCACTGAATTTGGAGTCAGAAGATTTGGATTCAAATCTTACCTCTTTTCCTTACAACCTATGTGACCTTAGGCAAATCACTTTATCTTCCTCTGGACCTGGGGAAGGGGTACAGGGGGTTCATGACAAGCCTCTCTGAATCTTTAATTCTATGGTACCTTTCCTTCTGCTCCCCTCTCTTCCAGTCAACAACAAGAAGAAAAAGAGGGGGTCATCTAAATTCCTGTCCTTGTGCCATAGACATCTCCAGATTTTTCTCTTCTTTCCTTGCTTGGGAAAGTCAGTAGGGAAGGGGTAATAAGGGGCAGGAGCTTTCCTTGATGTAAATCTGTAGATTTTCTATAATGATAACAGTGACAAGGATGTCCTTAACCCTCCTTAATAGTGTAGGAGACATGGGGTGAAGCAAAAACAGAAATCCTGATGAGAGCTACTCTGTTCTGTTATATAGCCTCGCATGGTGACAGCTTCGTCTCGCGGATTCTGATCTGACGTGACAAGATCCTTCCAACTGTCTCTCTCCTGTGCCTGCAGATTTACCTATCTCCTGGCATCTGACAGGATGCAAATTTGAGAAGCTACAGTGGAGGGCCTGCCATCAACAACCCCTCAAAGACAGGCTTGATCCTGTCCAGGCCTACCACAGCAACTCTTGGACTGATGTCTCCTGTCTGGAGAACACTGAACCTTAATGATGTGGTCTTGGGCAGTCAAGAGTTACATGCTGAACCCCTGCTATGTGCCTAGCCCTGTGCTAAGTGCTTCAGGGGAAGCAGTACCCCCCTGCCTCTCCTCTCCCTCCTGTAAAGAACATTAGATTTGGAATCAGAAAACCAGGGTTAAAGTCCCAGCTTCGCCATTTGTTTGCTGGGTTGTCTTAGGTAATTGCTTGGCCTCAGTTTCCCCACCTGTAAAATGAGAGTTTATCTAGAGCACTTTAGTTTCTTTATCACTTTATCTTCCTCTGGACCTGGGGGAGGGATGCAGGTAGTTCATGACAAGCCTCTCTGAGCAGGGACCCCTTTGGCAGTGTCTGAAGGAGCCCACCTACCCCTTCTCAGAATAATGTTTTACATTTTACATTTTACAAAGGAAGCCAATCATATTGAAATACAATTATTGGTTTAAATAATTTTTTAAAAAACCAAATTCACAGGCCCCAGATAAAGAACCCCCAACTTAAAGGATCTTTAAAGCACCTCATAACTTATTCAACGATTCTTTACTGATAGCTCACATTTGTAAAATGCTGTGTGGTTTACAAAATGCCTTTTTCCTCAGAACTTTATAAAATAGGTCATGCAAATATTAAACCCAGAAAAGAAAAGGGAAGTGACTCACCCAAGGTCACACAGTAAGTGGCAGAGCCAGAGCCCCAAAAGCTCTGGTCTCAAATCTAATGCTCTTTAAAAAAAAAACTTTTTTATTTATTAATTTTTAACTTTTTTTATTTTGAGTTCCAAATTCTCACTGACTTGCCCACCTTTCCCTCACCCACTGAGAAGGCAAGCAATCAATACCTATTATACATGTGAAATCATACAAACATATTTCTATATTAACTATATTTCAGAAAAAAAGCAAAAAAATTAAAAAGTGGAAAATTGTTCTTCCATTTGTACTCACAGATCAGCAGTTCTCTCTTTGGAGATAGGTAGTATCTTTTCAGGATGAGTCCTTTGGAATTGTCTTGGATCATTGTATGAGTCTTTCACAGTTGATCACCATTACAACATTGCTATGACTGCACACAGTAATCTCCGGGTTCTGCTCACTTCACTTTGCATCAGTTCATAGAGATCTTCCCATGATTTTCTGAAATCATCCCCTTCATCATTTCTTATAGCACAATATTGCTCCATCACAATTATATACCACATTGTGTTCAGTCATTTCCCAACTGAATGGCATCTTCTCAATTTCCAGTTCTTCACCACCACTAAAAGATCTGCTATAAAGACTTTTGTACATTTAGGGGTTTTTTTCCTTTTTCTTTGATCTCTTTAGGGTACAGACCTAGTAGTGGTATTATAGGGTCAAAGGCTATGCAAATTGTGTTGCCCTTTGGGCACAGTTCCAAATTGTTCTCCAGAATATTTGGACCAGTTCACAGTCCCACTACCAATGCATTAGTGTCTTTGTTTCCTTACCCTCCAATATTTGTCATTTCTTACAGGTGTGAGGTGGTACCTTACAGCTGTGTCGATTTGTCTTTCTCTAAATTGTCAGCAATTTAGAGCATTTTTTTCATATGATTATAGACAGATTTGAGTTCTTCATCTGAAAACTGCCTGTTCATATCCTTTAACTATTTATCAATTAGGGAATGACTTCTAGTGCTTTTTTTAGGATATGTGAAGAAATAGCAAACAATACAGGATGAAATATAATTGGGCACTAAATAATAATAGTTAATCACCAGCATTAATATAGCACCCTAAGGCTTGCAAATGACAGATATAGATATACACACATATAGATGTGGATATATAAATATACATCTATAAAACTTCACTTTATCCTCCCAATAATCCTGGAAGGTAGATACTATTATTATTCCCATTTTAGACCAAGGGAAACTGAGGCTGAGAAAGGTCAAATGATCTCTCCAGAAACACAAAGTTGTCAGAATTTGAATTTGGATCTTCTCGATACCAAGTTCAGCACTCTATCCAATTCACTACCCAGCCCTCCTATGTTCCAGTCCCATTTTAGAGAAGATATTGGTCATCTGAATTCCTCCTGTAGGAGAGCAATATGAAGGGTGAACTTTTAAGACCAAAGTGCCCCTCCTTGACCATCACCTCTGCGGTGTGTGGTCTCCTTGATTAAAATGTCAGCTCCTAGAGGGCATAGACTGTCTTTGCTTTTTATGTTTGTAATCAATAGTCCATGGTCTATAGCCAGAGCTTTAATAAATGCTTTTGCATTCATTCTTTCTTCCTCTATAAACCTCAGCTGAAGGAACTGGGAATATTTAGCTTGGAGAAGAGAAGTCTTAGCAGAGACATGACATCTGTCTTCACTGTTACATGGAAGAGAAAGCTCTAAATAAGAAAATTTAGATTGGGTGTCAGGACAAACTTCTTAACAGTTAGAGCTGGCAAAAAAAAAAAACAGAATGAGCTGTAAGAGGAGGCAGGAATGACTTGTCCCTGACTAGAGATCTTTAAGCAAAGGCTGGATAACCAGATGACCAGTGGTGGGGAGGGTATAGGGGATTCTTGTTCAGGTATTTGTCAGAGGAAATGATCTCTGGGATCTCTCCCAACTCTATGGTTTTGAGTGGCACAGACTGGACAACCCATAGATATTTATAGGAGGATGTAGGAAGCAAGGATCAGTGTCCACTGGGGTGTCCACTAGGCTTCATGGAGTAGTGGGTTCTCAAGGAAAGGTATGTTGGGGAGTCATGGAAGATAATTTCAATTCTTTCCCACCATTCTGACAGCTTTTATCAATCAGGAAAAGCTTCAAGAACAGCACCAGGGACAGTACCAAAGTCCTGATTCAAGGACTAGACTAGTAAAATTCTCCGAATCAGAGTGACTGCAGAGAAATAAGTTTTTCAACCAATCAGAAAGACCGCCTAGAATGGTGTATAGGAGTGGCTATCTACTTTGAAAAAACACGTGTTGTACTGGAGTTAGGAAGACCTGGGCTGGAGTCTTGCTTCAGATGCTTACCACCTACAACCCTGGGCAAGTTAACTAGCCTCTCTCAGTTTTCTCATCTCTAAAATACGGTGGTTGGACACAAGGATATCTGTGATCTCTTCCAACTCTCAATCTATGATCCAGAAAATCATGGATCCTTGAAGCATTAAAGCAACTGCCACTCTGGACACCCATCCAGGACTAGGTGTAGAGTGACCTTCGGTGCCCAGAATGAACATGGAACTGGTTTGCCTCTTGGGCCCCCCAATCACCCTCTACCTGAATCCATAACAAAGCTGAGTTTGGAGTGGTTAGAATTGCCTTTGTTTAGCACTGTTTGTCTTGAGTGGTGTCATTATTTTATTTTTAAATTACCTATAATGTACCCTTTAAAAAATCCCTAATTATAGATAGGATAAATACATAATTGCAGACTTTTTAAAAGCACATATTATTTACTCAATACTCCGTAATTACCATCTTTCCACGAAATGTATTATTTCCTGGATGGTCCGTAATAGCTCCTTTGAAGCTGGCTGAGGAAGGCTGACCTGTTTATCTGATCTTGGTTCATGGGTCATTGACCCAATAGCATGTGCTGGGTCGTAAGCTACCAAGTTACTGGCTGACAGTTCCCCTCAAATGTTTGCTACCCATAAATTTCTTGGCATTTTATGGGCAAAAAGAAAACTGTTACTTGGGAGATTTTGGAATTTTAAGAAGGCTTGGTGTTTGGGTTTGTTTTCTTGTTTCTCTGCAGCTTTTCTTTGCCAGTTTGAACAGGATGGTGTTAAATACCTGGCATCTTCCTCCCTATGACAGCTTTTCACTTACCTGAAAGCTACAGGGACCTCATCCTTTGACAATTCAATTCGATAAACATTTATTAAAAGTGCCTACCTATGTGCAAGGCACTGCGCCACCCACTGGGGATATGAAGACAGAAAAAATACAACAGCAACAAAGATAATTCCTCAGTTTTCCTTTCATTTCTTCCTCATTCTGATTCGCCAATCATTCAGCTCCATCCGTATAAGCAAACACCTTTTTTTTGCTTTTTTGGGGGGGGAAGGTGGAAGGCAAGGCAACTGGGGTTAAGTGACTTGCCCAAGGTCACACAGCTAGTAAGTGTTAAGTGTCTAAGTCTGGATTTGAACTCAGATCCTCCTGACTCCAGGGCTGGTGCTCTATTCACTGTGCCACCTAGCCAGCCCTAAACAAGCATTATCTTAAGAGACTTCTGTGTGCAAGACATTAGGTTTTGATATCTGTGGCTTCTCCTGTAAACTTTTTTTAGCTCTCAGCATCTCTCTTCATTGTTCATGCATGCTTCCTTCCTGGCCATAATGGAAAGATAATTAAGTCCTATAGAGTGGGAGATGAACCAATGGCCCATCAGTCCATGTCTTTGCAATAGTTGTGCCCAGGCCTGGAATGCACTCCCTCCTCACCTCTGCCTTTTAGCATCCCTGATTTTTTTTTTCAAAATTCAGCTAAACACCATCTTCTAGAACATGAAACATTTCCTGATTCTCCCAGCTGCTGAATCCCTCCCCATGAAAATTGCCTCCTCTTTGTTTTGCATAGTCCTATAAATGTACTTAGTGTTTCCCCTGATAGAATGGAAACTCCTTGAGGACAGGGATTGTTTCACTTTTGTCTTTGTATGTCTGGCACCCAGCACAGTGCCTGGGATCAGCAGGCTCCTAATAAATACTTATCCATTGTTTGGTTGGTAATCCTGGCTCTGCCACAATTCATTATGTGTCATTGGGACGTAAGTCATTTGCCATTCTACCTGCTATGGAGAAGTCACCTTCTAGGACTCAAATTCAGTGGGACAACTTGGGAAACATCTAAGTAAATGCTACATCCAGAACACTGTTCTAGTCTTAGAAGAGATGGAGAATGTGGATAAGATAGAGCCCTCATAGAACTTGTGGTTTGCTAAGGAGGTAAGACACAAATATGGATAACTTTTATTGCTCAGTTGTCTTCTTCATGACTACATTTGGGAGTTTTCTTTGCAAAGTTACTAAAGTAATTTGCCATTCCCTTCTCCAGCTCATTTTACAGACGAAGAAACTGAAACAAACAGGGTGAAGTGACTTGCCCAGGGTCACACAGCTAGTAATTGTCTGAGATTGGATTTGAACTCTGATAGAAAGATGAGTCTTCCTGATTCCATCCAGGTGCAGGTATTCTGAGGCAGCCAGGGGGTACACTGGATTGTGTATTAGACCTAGCGTGAGAAAGATCTCAGAAACCTCACATGCTGGATATGTTCCCCTGGGCAAACCACTTAACCATTCGCAGCCTCAGTTTTCCTAGCTGTGAAATTAGGAAAAGAAAACAATATAATACTTGTAAAAATTGCTTTGCAAACTTTAAAGTATTATATTAAACGCTAACTAGCATTATTACTATTGTTATATGAAGGGTTCCTTACTGGAACAGGTAACAGAGCACTATATGAAATATAATAGGTAAGGTCAATACCGACATATACATGGTATCTGCCTTTAAGAAGTAGCTGAAAAAGCTGTGGGACTCCTAGTCCCGTTTATAATATCCTTTTCCAGACTCTCTCTCCAGACTCTGGTGTTGAATGAGCACTATCAAGAGACCACAGCATCTGCCTGGAGTATGGGTGTTCCTCAGGATGACCAGATCAGCCCCTGCCTCTCTCTGGGCCTCAGTTTCCTCATCAATTAAATGAAGCAGTAGGATTGGATGATCTAAGGCTCTTTCTAGTTCTGTCAATAATCTTAAATAGATATGCTCTTATTTTCTTCCCCCTGTCTTCTTTTGTACTCAAGTGAAGCAGTGAGCAATTTGGGGTGCAGTCTGGGGCTCCCCAATTTGGGGCATTTAAAAAGTTGCCTCTGGGCATCCCTTGGAAGTTGCTGTGGGCTTAACAAAGGCAATGTGTTTTGCAATGACCTTGGCCAACCTTCAGCTTTAATAAGCTGCCGGCACTCAGAGCAGATCACAGCCGCTCCCTCCCATCCCTGGCAGCTGGGACCGGTCGGCTGACAGGCAGATGTATGCACCTCTTTGAATTTCGTGATGCCAGAAATGACATCCTGGAAATCGGGGGCCAGACGCCCAAAGATTACCCAGACAATCAGGAGATGATAAAGAGGGAAGGGAGCAGGGAAGGAACAGGATGAAAGACAAAGAAGAGTCCTTTTAGAGCATTAAGTCAATAGTCAGAGAAATGCTTCTGTGCAACCCTCATTCTGACTTGGGGGAGTGCCTCTCTATTCTTCCTGCTATATAGACAGATGCCAGTTATGTTAGGGGCTGCTTAGGATTCTCACATGGGGAAGCTAAAAGATGAGAATAAGCAGAATGCAGGAGATTGCAAAGATAGGAAGGAGCTTAGATTTCAGTCTAGAAGGGACAGCAGAGGTGCCCAAGGCCAGCCCTCTCACTTTACAGATAAGGCCAGAGATGTACCATGTATATCCAAGGTTACACAGGAAGGAAATAACAAAGCTGGGATTTGAACCTTGGTCCTTTCTCCTGAACCAGCATTCATTCATTCCACTGCACTTTAATACCCAAGAGAAGCTTTGTAACAAATGAAATTTATTGGTCCAGAGTCGGCCTCAGGATGAATCTAAGTCAGTGATGTGTCTGCTGACTTACTCGAAGCAAGAGAATAGGAAGAAAGAAGGTCAGGTCTCAGGAGGGCTTGAGGCTCCCAAGAATACAGCCTGGAATTTGTGCAGATTTTTTACCAAAGCAAATCATGCCATATGAGCTGCTGTGTGTAACCCCTCTGTCAGAGGTTTTCATGACCTAGAAGACCTGAGTCCTTCTGATAGCACAGGGAGTGGACTTATATCACTTTTTCTTGGTTTGTAACATTCACACACACAAACACACACACACACACACACACACACACACACACACACACATGGATACTGGATTTGGAGCCAAAGAACCTGTGTTCCAGTTTTCCATGTGCTATTTCCTATCTGTGTGACCTTGGGCAAGTTGCTTAAGCTCTATGGGTCTCAGTTTCCTTATCTTTAAAAAGGAAGAGATTGAACTAGAAGGCCTCTGCCCATCCTTTCTGGCTCTAAATTCATGATCCTGTCACCCTAGTAAGCTGAAGCAAACTCCCCAGTTGCAAACACACTGGTCACAATACTACAGAATAAAGTTTTATGAAAAGGAAAAAACAAAACAGGGACCCACAAACAACCAACAATTCATCCTAAGGAACCATGTAAATTCCTAGAATTGAAATGACAAATATGAGGACCATTCTAGGGGAGGCCATCTCCAAGACTCCTGTCTTTGCTCTGTTCCCTGATGGTCCAAGGAAGGGGGTAGAATATATTATTCTTTCCTTCTCTCTCTTTTTGGAGTCCATGGATGAAACTTACAGCTCCATATTGCAGCCACCCAGTCCACCATATCTCAGCCAAGGTGAGAACAGATCTTGAGTGCTTTCCAGTCTTCCTGGAATGAGGGCCAAAAATCTCCCTCCCCTTTTCCTCTCCCACCACCCCACTTCCAGCTCTCTTCTCTCTGGCTCAGCCTTATTTTCCCCCTCCCTTCCACCTATCTCAGATACCAGCCTCACCCAATGCCATGTAGACCTGGAATACATACACTTTATTTTCCACTGTTACTTAAATGGCAAAGGGAGAAGGACAGAGAGAGATAGAGAGAGAGAGAAAGAGAGAAACAGAGACAGAGACAGAGACAGAGAAAGAGAGAAACAGAGACAGAGACAGAGACAGAGAAAGAGAAAGAGAGAGACAGAGACAGAGACAGAGATAGAGAGAGAGACACAGAGAGAGAGAGAGAGAGAAGAGAGACATACCAGTCCTTGGTACATATTATCTTCAGACACTGAAGGTTCTTTTTTTCTTGTGAATTATGAAATGGAAAGCAACTGCCAGACTGTGGTCTTGTGTTTCAAAGTGAGAAAAACTTTTGGAAAATAATTAACAAAGCCAGGTGTCAGAGCTGTCATCCCTATGACTCATTTTTATCTTTGGGCCTTTTTCACTGCTCTGAAAAGAGAGATGCAAGTCCTGGTCTGATGCAAAGAGCATTATAAGGAGCATCTAGAGGGAAGGAGAAGGTCAAAAGATCTGAATTTCTCATCCAAGTTTTAACTAACCAGCTGTGTGATTTTGGTCAAATTGCTTCCCTTCTCTGATCCATGTCGTCTTTTGTCAAATGAGATGGGTTGGACCAGGTCACTTAGCTTAGAGCTTAATGAACCTTAGAAATCAACTATTCCAACCTTCTTGAAACATTGAATGACTTGCCCAAGGTGGTCATGGTAGTGGGGTAAAAGTTGGAGCCAGATCTTCTGACACTAAGTCCAGCATAAGGTCCCTCTGGCTCTAAAGTTTTGTGATTCTATGAAATAATTAGTCTGACTACCAAAGTCATCTCTAGGAATTCTGGTGACCTGGGCAAGTTCAGTAGGAGAGGAGGGGGCATGCCTGCAAAGGTGACTCCACCCATTCAGGCACATTTAAGCCAGACAATGGGGGCGAGGGAGAGGTGGCAAATAATGGTGTAACAGTAGGACAAGAGAAAGACACAACCTCATGGAAGAAGGCAGACACTCACAGCATCACGTTGAGTTAAAATCCCAGCAAACCTGTCCTAGTTACAGCTCTGTTGGTTGCCTCTTGGTTTCAAGTTCTTGTCTTTATTTTGTATATGTAACCACAAACAAGCCTCCCATCCTTTGAACCCCCAAGTAGTGGTATGACAAGGGACCTTAACCTTCCTCAGATTCCATTTTTCTTCTGTAAAATGGGACCACTGAGTCCTCATTTGGATTATTTGACAGTAATTTCAGTGGGAGGGAGTCTTCTACCTCATTCTGAGCAGAATGAAAGCCAGGGCTTTGGGGTAAGCTGACCCAGCCGGGTACAGGGTCTTCTGATGCAAGTCCAATGTCTTTACCACTACTCCAAACAGTCACTAAGTAGCATTACATGTTGGAGCATTTCCTGGAAGCAAGTGTTGATTTAATAGAGAGAAAGGATCAATAGAAAACACTGAAAGCTAGATGAGAGTGTTGAAAAGAGGGCAAGGGCCATTGAAAGGGGAAGCAAGAAGACAGAAGACAGACTTCAGAAACCCAACAGAAAGACACCCAAAGCTGAAACTGGGAAGTCCATTGGAAGAATATCCTAGACTCTTGAAGACAGGGAAAGTCCCTTCCAAATTCCCAAAAGAATCATAGACTCACATAATGTTAGAGCTGGAAAGGACCTCAGAGATCCTCTAAACCAGAGGTTGTTAACCTTTTTTGTGTCACAGGCCCCTTGGACAGCCTATTGAAACCTATGAGTGACTTCTTAGAATAATTTTTCAAATAATTAAAGGAAATTTTCAGTTAGAGGTTGATGAAAATAAAGCTGTGATTTTTTCTGATCCATATTCATAGACCTCTTTTAGGGTCCATGGAACCCAGGTTAAAAAGCCCTGCTCTAGTCCAACCTCCTTATCTTACAGAGAAGGAAACTGAGGCCAAAGAAGTTCAAATGACTTGCCCAAGGATGCAGAAGTCTTTAGTAGGGTGGTTGATTAAAGATCATTGGTATGTTTGCAATGTCCATGAAAGCAAGGATGGTCCCCAGCACAATCATCACATCCCCTATAGTAAAATTAGGTGAGAACTAAGATGTGCGTGCCCCAGATGGGTAGGTGTGTCTTGTGATTTGCATTGTTGGAGTAAACATTATAGGATCACAAATCTAAAGTTCTCAGAGGTCTTGGGCCCAGGGAGGTCACACAGGTGGTAAGTATGAGAAGCAGGCTTTGAATTCAGGACCTCTGACAGCCAATTTTTTTTTTTTTGCTTTTTTAGAGGGGTGAAGGCAGGGCAATTGGGGTTAAGTGACTTGCCCAAGGTCCTGTGGCTAGTAAGAGTTAAGTGTCAGAGGCCAAATTTGAACTCAGATCCTCCTGACTCCAGGGCCGGTGCTCTATTCACTGTACCACCTAGCCACCCCCAAGAGAAGGGATTCTTAACCCAGAAACTGTGAACTTGGTTTTTAAAAATATTCCATAACTATATTTCAATAAAATTGACTTCCTTTGTAATTCTATGTATTTTATTTTATTCATTTTAAAATGTCCTGAGAAGGGATCAATAGACTTCATCAGCCACTGCCAAAGGGTTCATGACTCAAAAAAAAGTTAAGAAATCCTCATATTAGAAGCCAAAATCATGGCTTTGAAGTCCGCTTTAACTATGTTACAGCTGGATAGCCATGAGCAGATTGCTTCTCTTTTCTAGCCTTAATTTCCTCATCTGGAAAATGGTGACAATAAGGCTTGTGACCATCTCCCTCCCAGGGTTCTTTTGTAGGTGACCATTCTCAAGTTCTATAGAAGTCAGGGTCCATATAAGTGTCGATGCCTGCTTGCAGCCTAGTGACCCCTCGTCTCCATCTCTCTCTGGGCAGGTCATTTGAGCAGGTAGGCAGAGCCCTGACCAGGCAATTATAGGCCTAGTAGTAAAGGCTACCCTATCCTACTCTGGTCTGCAACCCCAGCATCCCAGAGCTGCCTGTCCCTGACAGAAGTCTTGGCCAAGACATGTTGGGAGCTTCCATTTTCAGACCTTCACCCTCCCATGATAGCCCCTCACTTCTCTCACTGCTTAACATGCATGTTGGAGCCTCCAACACGGAGCCCCATAGATTCGTCTTTGTCTTGGGTGATAATTATTAGCTGTCTCAGTGGGTGAATGGAGGCAGAAACAAAGGCAGTCAGGTTGTAAAACCTTTTATCTCTATCAGGGCATATTATTTGATAAGGTGCTAAGCTAATAGTAACGTATGTCAGATTGTGTTTAGACAGATCACTGTGCTGGGAATTGGAGGTTATATTTGTCTGTGGAAAGTAGCACCTGAAAGACTAAAGAGAAATTCATACTAATATTCTGAGCCCTGGGCGAACTGCAGACCTCCCAGCCTTGAGTGGTTATTTCTTACAAATGACTCGAGCTTGGATCATGTGCCCAGCCTGGTCCTTGTGACAGCCCCAGGCATTTTGTCCTCTACTCTGGGATGAGGCCCAGGCTCTATGAAAGGCGAGGGAAAGTAGGGGTGACAGGAAGAGTTCATGTCCACCCTTAGTCCTTGTCCTGGATTGTTTCCCCCCAACTGCAAGACCCTCCCCCATGCAAATCCTCCTTGTACTTCATGGTTTGGCACAGGCACCATCTCCTCCACACAGCCTTTTCAGAATCACAAACTTTGAGTTGGAAGGAGCTTCAGGGGTCATTCTAGGCTAACCTATACCTAAAGAGGAATTCCCTCTATGACACTCCCAAGTGATTATCCCACTCTTGTTGGAAGGCCTCCAAGGACAATGGCCACCATGAAAAACTGAGGCAGCGCATTTTGCTTTTTAGACTTTCCTAATTGTTAGGAAACTTTTCCTTATAACAAACCAGAAATCTGGCTCTTTAATTTCTATCACTAAGATCAAGCAAGCAAGTTGAATGATTCCACAAGGAAACATCTTAAATACTTGAAGAGGAGATCATGTCTGTCTTTAAGACCTTTCCTCCATAGGCTAAATGTACTCACTTCCTTCAGCTCGTTCCAACCTGGAATGTTCTCAATTTTGTTTTGTGTGTTTAAGCCTGACTCTCTTTCTCTCACCCAGGCTAGAATGCAGCAGGCCTTCTTGGGCCCTTCCTTACTATTGATCTGCATAGAAGCTTTGACTGGCTCCATTTTTTTTTTTGGAAGGGAAGGCAAGGCAATTGGGGTTAAATGACTTGCCCAAGGTCACACAGCTAGTAAGTGTTAAGTGTCTGAGGCCAAATTTGAACTCCTGTCCTCCTGATTCCAGGGCAGGTGCTCCATTCACTGCGCTACCTGGCTGCCTCAACTGACTCCATTTCTGACCTCAGCTGGTTCACCTGTCCTTAGGCAACCTGGTGCTCAGTTCCCACTCTCACCCCTCCTAGGGGCTCACCACATTGGTGCTGGACTTAGTGTGGACATCCATTCAGCTCCAGCCCAATTGCAATCCAGAATGCCCAAGCTCAAGAGATCCATCAGCCTCCCCAGGAGCAGGGGTTATAAGAATGCTCTCAACGCCATGCCTGACCTCCATTCTTTTTGCCATTCTAGTCACCCACCACAAATTTCCCAGTCTCCTTGCCAAAAAATTATGTTTAGAATTGAATTCAATACTTGGCTATGACCTTACTAGGGCAGAATACAGCAGAACTCTTGCTTTCTTCATTCAGGATGCCATTACTCTCTTCATGAAGCCTAAGATCAGGAGAGTTTGGGTTTTGGGTTTCTGTGTGAAATTGTTGGTTCATATGGGGCTTGCAGTCTACTGCAAACCCCAGAGCTTTTCCACATGAACTGCCATCTAACCCAGCTCCACCCCTAACCTGTACTCAAACAAGTGATTTTTTTGAACCCATGGGTAAGAATGTACATTTATCCTAATTCTGTTTCATCACTTTAGATTCTAGCCTGCTCAAACCTCTTTGGAACCTGATTCCATTTTCCAAAATATTAGCTATCCCCCAAGCTTTGTTCATGTTTGAAAATTTGATAAAGCACGTTCATTTCTACCTTCAATAGAGGCTTTAATAAAATTATTGAACACCACAAGACAAAAAGTAGATCCCTGGAGTGCTTCACTTACAGAAGCGTCAAAGTCAAGAAGAAATAGATGTCTATCAACTGTATAGTGACTTAGAAAACCACAAATTAGCATCATCTATGTCATATTATATTTTTATTTATTTTGTTAAACATCTCCCAGTTACATGTTCATCTAGTTCAGGGAGTTTTCTGGTCAGAAAGTTTGGCATTTCTACTCCACTAGACACCTCCCTCCCTCCAAGTCAACCTTCGGTCTATAAATCATTGTTTTTGGTCCATCCATTTAGTTGGGTTGGAAATCCATCTGATTGTACTGTCATTTGGCCCCTACCTCTCCATCTTATCCATGAGGTTATGATGACAAACTTCATTAGGTTCCTCGCTAAGATAAAAGCATTCAGTTTATGACCATTCCCCTGATCTAGGGAACCATATGAGGAAACGTAATCGGGGTCAATGTGCAACAAACAAATCTTGGTGAAAATATGACAGCAGCTTTCCTTTCTAAATATTCACAAGTCATCCCTTTAGTAGTAAATTGAAATTTTTTTTCCAAGATTGTGTCTTCTCCTCTTCTGATAACCCTAGCACCAAATGCAGTGTTGGATGCGTAGTCAGCACTTACAAAATACTTGCTGAATTGAATACTTCTTGCAAAGCATTTCACATCCCAGATATCACATCTGCTATAGTCAAAGGGTAGTCCTGAAAGGGTCAGAGCTCTCTGTGAACCAGCTGGGCAAATGAACATTGAAAGAAAACTAGACACCTAAAACCAGTAAGCCAGGAACTCGAGAGTTGTTGTTGTTCTTAATCTTTAGAGATCCCTTTGTTGTAACAATGGAAAAGGGTCAGAAGGTCTTGGGATCATGTCTTCTGGGGGTGCATGTATAGGAGAGTGCTATAAAATCCATTTGGGGAATAAGGCTTATATATACTTAGATACACATTGGACAGTTGTATGACGTGCTTCACAGTCAGCATGGTGCTGAAAAGTTATACATAGTGAAACTTTTGAAAATCCAAATCCGACCAACTTGCTTTCTTACTCTATCTTCTAAGAGCAGAAGAATATGAAAAGAAAAGAACAGAAGGCTAGTGATGGAACCTTGATGTGGTCCTTTGGGTGTGTGGTGTCTGTGTGTAGCCATGGAAGCAGCTTCAGGTAAAGTAAATGCCAAAGGGAAACTGACCGATAAAAATGCCAGTGCTCGAAGGTGCAGCCAACTGGTGCTTGTCTGATCATTCCCAATGAAGTCAATCCCCTTCCCTTAGGGCCTGCCTCAGAGGTCAGTCATGTACCCAGACAAGCAGCATTCTTGACCAATATACAATGATTTTAAATAAGTGTTTTCTTTCTGGAACTATCTGACAAAGGTTTAGCTCATAGTAGGAATTCAATAAATACTTGTTAATTAATCACTTGATGCTTATTGAAATGAATTGAATTGATTGAAAAAGAATTGTCTGATCTCTTCCCTTAAGGAACTTATAGCCTAGTTTTAGAGACAAGACTGACACTAATGAAACAATCACAAACAACACAAGATAGTATATAATTCAGTACTAAACTGCATGGTTTGTTGTTGATGAGTCATTTCAGTCATATCCAACTCTTAACATGACCCCATTTGGGGGAGTTTCTTGGCAAAGATACTGAAGTGGTTTGCTATTTCCTTCTGCAGCTCATTTTACAAATGAGAAACTGAGGTAGACAGGGTTAAGTGACTTGCCCAGGGTCACACAGGTAGCAAGTGTCTGAGGCCAGATTTGAACACATGAAGATGAATCCTCCTGACTCAAGGTCCAGAGCTCTGTGCACTATGGCGCCACCTAGTTGCCCTAACCTGTTGGTACAGACAATAAGTGTTAAAGGGGTATAGAGCCATAATAGGTCAATAAGAAGGGGAAGAATGTACTAGGGGTATGCTGAAGCCAGCTCAATACTGACTTGAGAGAACTGATTGTAAAATTTTCCATGTGAGCATTTATACCTTGGAAATTGGGAAATGATACAAATCAGGGCTTGGTTTATTTTTGTTGTTCCTGATTGCCTAATATGCTTGGCTGGTGGAATATAGTGAACTCAAGGAAGAAAACTTTATTTGGCTGAATCAGCTCAAAGTGACTTCAATCCCTAGCCTTGCTGAATATCACTCTCACGCTTGAGTAAATCAGTCTCCTTTTGTTAACTGTTGAATGGCCTATAAATGTCTCATTTTGGGTGAAATGAACATGAAGACTGACCTGAGTCAAACCTAGCCCAAAACACCAAGAGAAAAATGTCAAAGGTAAGGGGCAGTTAGGTGGTACAGTGGATAGAGCCCTGGAGTCAGAAAGACCTGAATTCAAATCTGGCCCTTGTAAAGCCATGCATGAGCAGCTTTCCAGAAGACTGCTGCTGTGAACAGCTTTCAAGGTTCCGATTACATAGTGTAGTGAGCTCTCTATTTATTCAATAACAAATTAGAGCAAAACATTCACAGAAAATTAAGGTACAGCATTCACAATGTTACAAGTTATGACAGAAAATCAAAATACAGCATTCACCATGCCACAACTCAACAACTTATCACTAAAATGGCCACATAGTTTTCACCAAAGTAGTCACATGGTTTTGAACAAAGTACAACCATTTAGTAACTCAATCATTCAATGGGTTGCCTTTTAAACAAGGTGCATCAATTTAGACAATCAATCATTTAGTTAAGTCCTTAATTCAATCAGTCTTAAGGAAGAGAGACTCCTTAATCCCTAACTCACTCATCCTTAAAGAAGCAAGGCCTCCTTAAGGGACACAAAGTACAACAGTCAAAATTCTCCACCCATGGAGTACAATTAAGTTACAATATCAGTCACTACCTAGTATTCTCTTAAGGGGTAATGGAAAATACACAGGCCATCCACCTCTCAGTCACAATCAAGTTACAATTTCAATAGTCACTATTCAGTACTCTCTTAAGGGGTAGTAGAAAACACATAGGCCATCCGCCCCTAGGTCACAAGTAAGTTACAATTTTATCAGTCACTACTCAGTACCCAGAGAGAGGTCTTTTCATCTTGACTCAGGGCAGGTTTTCAGCTTCCATGGCTCTTCTTCCATGGTCCCAGCTCCTGCCTGATTCTAACCAACAGCCACCTGACTTGAAAGACAGACAGCTCCCAGCTCCTTGTCCAGCTCTCCATGCAGTTCCCACTCCATATTGAAACTCACAATATCCAGTCCACCTCAAGTCCTTTACAGTTTCTGTTCTTGGGAAGAGAAAACTTAACAGAGCCACAGACAGACAAAGTACCAACACCACAGCCATGCTTTCTCTGGCAGCTCCAGCTGGCAGCTCTAGCTGGCCCTCAGAAGTCCTCAGCACCATAAGCTCCATTCTCAAAATCAAAACCACTTTCTCCCATTCTCAAAATCAAAATCACTTTCTCCATGGAAGTTCTAGTCCAGCAGCAGCAGCCCAGCCTTCAGATGCTTGCTGAGAGAAATTCTCTCTCTCTCTCTCTCTCTCTCTCTCTCTCTCTCTCTCTCTCTCTCTCTCTCTCTCT
>CM053582.1:531171169-531190084 GCA_028627135.1 Pseudochirops cupreus
TAGGGGTTTGTATGGAGTGAGATAAGGCCAGAAATGCAGATTGGGAAACCACTGAATGCCAAGTTAAGGAATTTCTATTTTAATTTATACACAGAGCATCCTGAACAAGAACGTGATGTGATTGGGGGGAGGGGGGAAGGGTGGAGACCATTGTTTTATTAGGTCTGTTGATTAACTAGCAGCAAGAAGGACAATTGGAAGAGGGAAAGACTGGAGACAGGGCAGTCATTTAGGAAATTTATTGCAACAGGTCTAGCCTGAAAGACAAGAGTCTGAATGAGAGGCAGGAGATGAGAGAAGAAGGTAAAAAGGCAATTAGGACCAAAAAAGGGTAAACCTTGATAACTTATTGGATGAGAAGAGTAATTGAGAGAGTGATTCTAGTGTCTTACCCATCGATAACTATCCAATATCCATCAATATCCATTCGATCAATAAACATTTATTAAGGACCTACTAGGTGCCAGGCACTATGATAAGCACTGGAAATTTAAAAAGAGGCAAAAGATAGACCCTGCCCTTGAGGAACTTAAAATCAGTGGGGGAGACAATATGCAAACAAAGATACAAAGCAAGCTATGGACAGGATAAATCAATAAACATATATTAAGTGCCTACCAACCATGTGCCCTAGGCCCTTTGCTAAGCATGGGGGATACCAAAAATAGAAAAAGAGCTTCCCTGGCCTCACAGAGCTTACTATCTAATGGGGGAGACAACATGGAAACAAACCAGTACCAACAAGTTATATACAAGATAAGAAGGAAATAATTAACAGAGGGATTGTTGCTCGTCCTTTACTCTCAAAGAGGACCAGTGACCTCAGGAGGGTGATGTCTTGACTTGCAAGTGACTTGGATTTAAGTGAGGCAGAGCTGTGTAAAGTCATCAGCCTCACTCTCTCCTCCAGTGTCAGTGAGTCCAGTGACAAGACATAGGTCAGGATGGCTGACCAATAGAGGGAAGGCACTGGAATTGAAAGGGGTTAGGGAAGGCTTCTTGTAGATGGTGGGATTTTAAAATGGAACTTATAGGAAACCAGGGAGGTCAGTAGTTGGGGTAAAGGAGGGAGAGCATTCCAGGCATGAGAAACAGCCGGAGAAAGTACCCAGAGTTTGCACTACAATCTAGCTTAGGCTTTGAGGTGACAGGTAAGGAGGAGAAAGTGGGGTTGTTTTGAGGGATAAGCTTGACCACACCTGTCCACTCACATATTCACAGACCACTTTGCCTGGCCCTTCCCTAAAATACCAAAAAGGTATTTTGGTAGACTGGGATGACAGAAGCAGAAAATGAGAGAAGTCTGAGAAGGGAATTCACCACAAGGAGGAATCCAAAAAGGAGGTGCACCCCCTCAAATGGAGGGCAGGCCAATGAAAACTGATACATATTATAGTCATGGTGGAGAGGGCGCTGGCTCTGGAGTCAGGAGGACTGGGTTTGAGACCATAACTCTGCTACTATTGGCTTGTGTGATCTCAAGCAAGGTTCCCTTCTGTGATAAAACTGTGATAAAACTGGCAAAAGTATTAAAATCCAGTGCTCCTCAAGTCATTATCATTAGTGGAGTGCCCCGGTCTGGGTATCAGGCAACCTGGCCTAGACCCATCTTGCCATGGGCTGACTGTGGATCCTTTACTTCCCTGGACCTCTGTTTCCCCATCTGTAAAGTGGAGGCATTAAACTAGCTCATTTTAAGCCCATGTCTGAAATGATCCATTTTTTTTTCCTCCAGAGGCCATCTAAGCTCCTATCTCTTTCCAGAAAACACATAAAAAAATGGAGAAACCCTCCTATTCTCTATGGTGTTTCTCTGCCAGGAGTGAGCAAGGCACTGCAAAAAAGGTAGCTGCCTCAGACCCAGAGGCCCTCTTTTGTTCAAAGACCTGAGTTCAAATCTGAACCCAGATACTTACTAGCTATATAACCCCGGGACAAGTCACTTAACCTCAGTTTCCCCATCAGTAAATGGAGAATAATTCTCAGGGTTGTTATAAGAATCAAATTAGATGATATTAGCTTAAAAAAAAAAGTACTTAGCACAGGGCCTAGTACACAGTAGGCATTACATAAATGTTTATTCCCTTTTCTTCTATTCCCATAAGACTGATACTGTCAGGCAATGCTCAACACCACCCAGACACTGCCCCTCCCTCTACTCCTCCCAGCTCATCACCTTTCCCTGGGAACTTGTGTGATTGACAGCCCACAGGAAGCTCTAATTGCAGAGGCAACCCAGCTAAGGAGGGAGAAGGGACTTTTTCCTTACTGAGATTTTCAGCCTTCCCTGGTCCAGGACCAGCAAAGATGAACAAAGCCCTGAGCAGCGTTTGGCTAAGTAATGCTGGGCAAAGGCCAGGTCACCTCCTCTACATCACACACACACACACACACACACACACACACACACACACACACACACACTCTCTCTCTCTCTCTCTCTCTCTCTCTCTCTCTCTCTCTCTCTCCCTCCCCCTCTCCTCTCTCTCTCCCTCCCTCCTTCTCTTTCTCTCTGTCTCTCTCTCTCTGTGTCTCCCTCTCTCCCTTCTCTGTCTCTCTCTGTCTCTCTCTCTGTCTCTCTCTCTCTCTGTCTCTCTCTCACTGTCTCTCTCTCTCTGTCTCTCTCCCTCTCTGTCTCCCTCTCTCCCTTCTCTGTCTCTTTCTTTCTCTTTCTCTCTCTCTCTCTCTCTCTCTCTCTCTCTCTCTCTCTCTTTCGCTTACAGCCATATATGTTTACAGGTACATGCACATGTCCACACAGGTGCATGCATACTAACATCATCAAAACAACCCTTTTCTCAGGTGCAAATGTGTATCAACACATGATTGCACATGCTTGCGCTACATAGAGAAACAATGAAACTTGTTTTAGAGATGACACAGAATAAAAAGTAAGAAAAAATCACGTGTCAATACAGGTATATGCAGTGTGTGTGTACACACACACACACACACACACACACACACACACACACACACACACAAAATTAAAGCTTCCAGTAACAAAAGGTGCTAAACACTGCCACCTGCTGGAAATTGTTCATTATTGTTGCTCCCAGGGAAGCAGCCTGCTCTTGCCAACTTACAAGGAAAAGACGGCACAAAGAAAACAATCCGTCCAAATTAGAGGAAAATAGAGGGTGGGAAGGGGGTGTGGAGAAGGGAAGGAGAACAAGAGAAGGAAGAAAAGAGAAGACAAGAAAGAGAAAGAGAACGCACTAGATCGAGGGACAGACGTCCCAGGATGAGACCATGACAAGATGAGGCAGAGGGAAGGAAAAAGAAGCAGGAAGAGGGGAGTTTGAGGTCCTGGGACTGCCCCCCGCCTGCCCTCTCCCAGAGCGGGGCCTCTGTGGTGACATATACCCACCAATGACCCTTCTCCCCCAGCCCCACCAGCAGACACACACAACGACTTCCCACCAACTCTGAACCGAAAAGCCTTTGGGAGAAGAATTGGCCCCGTCCGGTCTTAGCCCCGGTGCTGATCCTCGTGAATCAAGCATGGACCTTTTTCTGCCAGTCTGGGGAGATCACAGGAGAAAGAAGTCAAGTCCTTGTGTAACAGGACAGAGATCTCCAGCCCAATACTAGAAGCATCCGTTTCTCATACTGTCAGTGGACAGCCAGCTGTATTCTCATCCATACTCCTTGTCCCTGGCCAGCAGTGCACCCTAGCTTGCAGTCAGAGAGTTGGAGATCTTTCCCAAGAATGAGATCCCTCAACCTTCCTTGATGTGGAACCTTCTGCCTGCCTTTCTTGGTCACAGTCTTCCCCTGTGGTGGGAAGGGAAGGGAACAGAAGAGGATAGACTAGAAGTATAACTTTTAGAGCTAGTCACATTTTACAGATAAGGAATCTGAACCCCAAAAAGATTACAACTGGGTGGCTAGGTGGCACAGTGAATAGAGCACCAGCCCTGGAGTCAGGAGGACCTGAGTTCAAATCCAGCCTCAGACACTTGACACACTTACTAGCTGTGTGACTTCAGGCAAGTCACTTAACTCCAACTGCCCTCCAAAAAAAAAAACAATGTTTCATTTTCTACATTCAGAGAAAGAACCATGGAGCATGAATGAAAATAAAAAAAAAAGATTACGACTTTCTCAATGATTCAAAGCACAGGTGTGGCATTCTCTAGAACACTGGGGGAAGAAGTACACATAACCTCCAAAGTCAGAGCCCTGGTGCAAAATCCAGACGACCTATCCTAGTTACATTTCTGATCCCAATATTTGCTGTAGCAGTTATAGAACAACAGATGTCTTAGGGCTGCCTAAGCTGACACTGGCCAAAGAGTCCGATAGGCCCATTAAGACAAGGGCTAAAGCAGATAAAAAACAAGGTCAGGAGCCAGGAAACCAGTGGCCTATGAAAGAAAGGAGAAAGCAAGTCTCTGTTGCCTCACCCCAGGTCTGCAACAATCCAAGGTCATCTGATGATTTCCCTGCAGCAGATCCAACGCTCTGAAGCCCAGGGTAGAACCAGTAGTTTCTGGAAACCAATGAACAAAGGAAACATTGATTCTACTACATGAAATGTCTTTTCTTGATATAGTAGAAAAGTCACTGGAATTGGAGTTACAGGACCTATATTCAAATCCTACCTCTGATATATATGTGTGAACATAGCCAAGTCATTCACCTGTATCAGACTCAGTTTCCTCATCTGTAAAATGAGGGAGCTACCCTAGAAAGTGTCTAAGGTTACGGTTACTCTTGAGTTTCCCCAAAGAGTCCATGAAAAAAGTCCATATTCTTTAATAGTTAACTCCTTTTTTGATTGAATCATGTAAGTTTTTTGAGGGTAGGGCATGTGTTCTTTTTGGCCTCATATTCCTAGGGCTCAGCAAAGAGCCAGGGATACAGTGAGTACTTAATAAATGCTTGTCAATTGACTGATCATGTATCTTGTTTCATTGCTCTTGGGTCACTTCACCAACCCTCATTCTCCTCATCTATAAGTGAAGACATTGGACTAAATGACTTCGGAGTTTGCTCCTGTTTGTATTGATAATCCTATGATTCATTGGTCTATATACCTGGAGATCAATTAACCTCTGGGCTCTGCACCATAATCTCAGACACTGCCATTCTCTGGATAGTAAACTGCTCCTGTCACAGTACCCAGATTGGAAGAAACCAGGAGTTTCCCTGAACCAGACCTAGCAAGTCCTCTCTAATTAAATTAAATAGCAGGAAATGTCAGGTTTGCCTCTAAGCTCATTGGCCTATAAGACTTCTTATCTTCCCCAATTCCCCTCTCTCCAATCTTCCCTGTTACTCTTGACTGTATCGGCATCCTCCCAATCACCCAGGCTCACAACCCATACCCATCCCCAGCTCCTCCCTCAACACATGTGGCTTTAGAACACAAGTTTCTCTTTTCTTATAAGACAGAACCTCCTTCTGGGAGAAGCCAAAATTAGGGGAAAGTTCCAAGTGAAATCAGCTTTTCTCCTAGTCCTGTTCAGGTTCAGTTACCAAGGAAAATCTGTTTCCCCCTGGTTTCACACATGGAGACAGGGGTGCCACAGTAGGAAGTTCAGGGGCATTTCCCCAGTTGTTATGCTTTCCCTCTCCCTCCTCCCTCCAATTCTTTTGTAATTACTCTGTACTTGTTTGCCTAAACTCATGTGTGTACATATTGTTGCTCTACCCCATTCCTGTGCCTCCAGTAGAATATAAGCTTCTTGAGGATAAGTACTATTTCATATTTGTCCTTGTGTCTCCAGCTCCTAACACAGGGCTCGACATACAGCAAGTGTTATCAATATTTGTTGAAATTATTTGAATTGAATTGAACCAAAGCAAAACATGAAGACAGGCATGTAATTTCCACATTCTTCAGGGTTTTCTCAAAATATCTTCACAAGTTTCAAGCTATTTCCAAATATACCTTTCTAAAACACACTGATCATGTTCCTCCCCTCATCAAAAACCTTCAGTGACTCCCCCTAGAAGAAAACCCTTCCCAGTCTGGCTCCAGCCATCTTTCCATATTGATTTCATATTGTTCCCCTTAACACAATCTCCATCCCAGCCAAACTGACCCATGTGTTATTGCCCTTATAGGACATCCCATTCCCTACCTCCATTGTGGACAGTCTGTCCCTGCTGGGGCCAAGAATTCTCTTTCTGTCATCACTTTTGCCAAGGTCCAGAACAATTAGGCAATTTCCCTAAGGTCACACAGGTAGCAACCAGCAGAGCTGGAATTTGAACCCAGATCTTTTGACTCTTTCCACTATACTGTGCTGGTTGAATTACTGCTAAATCATCTTCATAGCTTTGCTGCCATAGAGAGGGATCCCCAGAGAATTCACTTGATAGGAAAAAGGTGACCCACCAGGAGCAGTGAGTTTTGAGTCCCTCTTAGAAATGAGTCAACCACACTGCTGGATACCCCCAAATGGGGTGAGCTTTGAGTTGTACCCCCTCCCCCAGATACAAGGGATGTAGCACGGCAGCTGTTTAAGGAACAAATAGGCGAGCAGGGAAATTTACAGTCCGATAATTGGCAGCTCTGGTGCACAGTCAAACACGGTAAATTAAGTGTTTTCCCGTAAATCAAGTTTATGATTTGCACTAGAGATGTAATTGTTAAAACTGTTCATTTTCCCCGCAAATAGCAGTTGAAAGAAACCAATTTAGCAGTGACAGATTGGTTTTGATTCTAAATGTAGTGCTAAAATGGTTAATTTTAATACCATCCATTGGACAGGAGTCTGCTACTTGATACCATAGCCAGTTATTTGAAAACAGCACGTTGGGCCACTGATTCTTCAACTGAAAATTTATATCAATTCCTCACCCACTCTCCCAATAAAACCATGGAAACTGAATGCCACCATACCCGAAAATGCAGCTTCTTACCCAGCCATGAGGTCATGATCTTCTAAGGACATCTCAGAGGGGCGGCTTAGAATGGAAGAAGCTCTAGCTCTGGTGCCAGAGGAACTGAGTTTGAATTCTGCCTCTGACACTTCTGACTTCAATGGCCTTGGGTCAGTCACTTAGAATTTGCTAGCCTTTCTGTAGCACTTTAAACTTTGCCAAATAATTTACCTATGTTATCTCATTAACCTCTCTGAACTTCAGTTTTCTCATCTATAACATGGGAGATTTGGGTAAGAGGTTCTCTTTCAAGTCTATGATCCATTGTCCAGAAACCAGACATGGAAGGACATGGTGCAAAATTTAGAATTCTCCATTTGGAAGGGTCCTCAAAGGTCTTCTCATTCAGAGGTGCCAAACTCCCAGCTGTGGCCTCTGCCAAAACTCCTAAGACAAACCAAATGAATATGCAATCAGAAAATGATTAATGAAATAAATAAAAATATGACAGTTTAGTTGTGTTCATACAGTCATGTTTTCATCCACGTATGATTCTTTATGACTCCAAGTGGGGTTTTCTTGGCACAGATATTGGAGGGGTTTGCCATTTCCTTCACCAGCTCATTTTACAGGTGAGGAAACTGAGGTACACAGGCTTAAGTGATACAACAAAGATACTTTTAATTTGTGGTTTTCTAAGTCAACATATGGCCCACAGGTATCTGTTTCTCTTTGAATTTGATATCACTGCATCCCCAAGCCCTGGCCTGAATGCTGTCAAAAACAACTCAGCCTCTACTTAAATATGTTTAGTGAGGGAGAGCTCATTCACTCTCTCATGAAGTAAACCATTCCATTGCTGAGCTTCATAGGTCCTCTCGCATATAACTTCCAGTCAGAGTTCCTAATTCTTTCCCTTACAGCAAAACAAAACAAATCTTCATCTTCATCATCATCATCTTCTTCTTCTTCTTCTTCTTCTTCTTTTTCTTTTTCTTCTCCTTCTCCTTCTCCTCCCCCTTCTCCTCCTTCTCCTCCTTCTCCTTCTCCTTCTCTTTCTCTTTCTGCTCCTCTTCCTCCTCCTCCTCTTCCTCCTCCTTCTCCTCCTCCTTCTCTTTCTCCTCCTTCTTCTCTTCTTCTTTGTCTGCTCTTCTTCATCTTCTTCTTCTTCCTCTTCCTCTTCTTCCTCTTCTCCTTGTTCTCCTTCTTCTCCTCCTTCTTCCCCTTCTCCTCCTTCTCCTTCCACAAGTCAGACCTTCCAATGCTTAAAGACAGTTGAGTTTACCCTGAGTCTTCTCTTCTAAGCTCAATATCTCTTGTTCCTTCAAGAAAGAAGAAATTCTAGACCCCTTGACATCCTGGTCACCCTCCTCTAGATGTGCTCCATTTTGTGAGTATTCCTCCTAAAATGTGATCCTCAGAAATGGTCTGGTGAGTATAGAATCCAGTGGGACAATCGTCTCAGTATAGGGTAGGGAGTAAAGACTGGGTCTCCCATACTGCTAATGACTCTCTCAGAGATCATCTCTGGTTTGTGCATAATTGTTTGAATATTGTTTCCCTCGTTAGATTGCAAGCTCCTTCAGAACAGAAACTCTTTTTGTCTTTTTCTTTGTATCCTTAACACTTAGCATAGTGCTTGGAACATAGAAGGCGCTGAATAAATGCTTATTGACTTTCAACTTGGAATCTGAAACACCCATTTCAAATCCTGTCCCTGACACTTAAAAGCAGATCACTTAAGTTCTCTGAGACAGAGTTTCCTCATCTGTGAAATGAGAATAATGATGCCTGTGGTATTGAGCACAGCATTGCTGTGGTGTTCAAATGAGAACATGGATGTAAAATACTTTGTAACCCATAAAACCCTATAGAAATATCAGTTGTTATTATGATCAGGACACTGGAATTCAACAAATATTTATAAGGCTCCTAGGGCAGCTAGGAGGTGCAGTGAATAGAGTGCCAGGTCTGGAGTCAAAAAGACTCCTCTTCCTCAGTTCAAATCTGGCCTCAGCCACTTCCTAGCTGTGTGACCCTGGGCAAGTCATTTAACCCTGTTTGACTCAGTTTCTTCATCTGTAAAATGAGCTGGAGAAGGAAATGGCAAACCACTCCAGTGTCTTTGCCAAGAAAACCCCAAATGGGGTCACGGAGAGTTGGACACGACTGAAAAGTACTGAACTGAAATGGTCTACAAAGTGCCTTGTTACTCAGTATTAATGATCATGTTGACTGTTTAAGGGCCAAGTCAAATTAAGGACAGCTTAGGTTAGAGCATAAAGGGGAGATAAGGTTTATGTAGAAACACATCTTTAGTTACGGGCCAGAGGCACGTAGGTGATGCAGAGGATAGAGCAATGAGCCCAGAGTCAGGAAGACCTGTGTTCAAATCCAGCCTCAGACACTTACCAGTGTAGTTTATGACTCTGGGCAAGTCCTTTACCCTATGTTTGCTTTAGTTTCCTCATCTAGAAAATGGAGACACCTTACAGGGTTGTTGTGCAGATCAAATGAGATGATAATTGTAAAGTACTTAATGTAGTGTCTGGTGCACAATAAGTATGATAAAAATGGTGGATTATCAAATCACACTATTGACAACTCGTGTGGCAGACAATGGGAAACTTTGCAACCCATTTCCTGACCCCCCATAGGTGAAAGATACATGTGATCAAGTCTTAATTATCAATGAAGTTGCTAAGGCACACAGAGAAATCAGTGACTAGTCTTGGGCCATGTAGAAAACCAGTTCTCGTTTGACCATGCCCATCTACTCCAGTCAGTACTAGGATAAGGGAAATAGATTTGGATTCAAAAGACTTGGGTTCAAGCTCTTAAACTGTTACCTGTGTGATCTTAGTTGTATCACTTAACCTCTTTACCCTCAGTTTCCTCATCTATAAAATGGGGCTGCAGTTGGATTAAACAATGTCTGGGGTGCCTTTTGGCTCTAAACATAAGAAACTCTGAAATAGTGGAATCAACATTGGCCCTCTTTAGTTTTCTAGCTCCAGGACCCTGCCTATAAAATCTATCCTTTGATGAAGCATCCCATCACACAGAAGCACTTATCTCAACTGATCAGGATAGATACTTGATCCATTTTTAATTCAATCACTTCAAGTGATGTTTTTAAAAAAAAAAAGACCTTTCATTTTCTCAGCCAATACTTGGAAGAATGGGATGGCTCAACCCTGGGAAAGTGTTTTTAGAACCTATTATAAATGAAAGTGTAAATCACATTTATGACTTGCACTATAAGGAAAATGTAGGTATTAAAATTGTTCCTTTTAAATGACAAACACCAGCTGCAATGATCCAATGGAATGACAGCAAAGACTGCTTTCACACACACCCTTCCTCACCCCCCCCCAAAAAAAAACCCTAACTGAGGAAATTCAGTAAATAGTGAGTTTTGCTGCAGTCTTTATGATGATATCAGGTCCCTGGAGGTTGCGGGTGGGAAGCAGGAAAGCAAAAGAAATGAGAACCCAGAACATTTAAACCACGTTTGCTTAAGATGATCAGAGTTCTGAGATGTCAACTTCTTCATTGAGAAAAGTCTTCACTGAAAGCAGATATGAACGATGACTGAGGAAAGAACCAGCCCCTTGTGGGAGAACAAATGCACAGAGAGGCCTCGGTTTTACTGGGTATATCACAATTGTTATAGTTTTTATTCTGAGAAGAAAGTAATAGGAACAATAGTTAATCATCCATTCATAATCTCTTAAACATTATTTTTAAGCTGATAGTCGCAAAACAAAAATGTAATCTTTCTAGCATCTTAACACAATTACTGCTTCTTTCTCCCAGGGTGGCTTTTGTGGGGGAGTTCCTCTTGTGTATTTTCAAAGGTCCTGGCTTTGATATTATTTCTCTCCTCCCTCTCCCCCAAATCCAGTCACATTCAATTTTTCCCAGGCAAGGAAGCAAGATTCTCCAGAAAAAAAATTAAATGGCTGGACCTTCTTAATCCTACCCATTCCAAATAGTTTGGGGGCCTAATTTCTCAGACAACTTCAAAAACTGACCTGGATAGAGCCTATAAAGTTTACAAGGCACTTTACATATGTTAGCTCATTTCTTCTTCACAATAATTCTGGGATATCTGAAGGCATGATTATCCCCATTTCACAGATGAATAAACAGAGGTGGGTTGAGGTTAAGTGATTTACCCAGGGTTACACAGCTAACAAACACCTGAGGTCAGATTTGAACTTGGGTCTTCTGGACTCCAGGCCCACTGTACCACTTCTCTGTGGAAACACTGCCTTCATATACCTAACCATTATATTTTATTTCTCCAATGAATATTTCTTGAGCAACTCCGATGTATCTAACCTAGGATGGGGTTAAGCACCATCTGAAAAAGGAAGAATAAAATCCCATCAAATAGACTGGGAAATACACAAGTAAGAGGATTAAATAGGAAAGTCCTTGATCCTTTTGATGAATTCCCCAAATTAACTTGACAAGATTCTGGGATATGAGCCTTTATTAGGAGGTATCTGGGGAGTACCTGCCCAGGATGGCATGGCCATGTTCATTGGGTACCTTTCTAGCTGGGATTCAAGAGGACACACTCTTATGAGAGGAGCCACTCATCTCTATCATCTATAACAATTAAGTTAAAATTATAGCTCACCCTTTCACTCTCTCTCAGATCTCAAGAAGCAGCCCCAGTAGAGTAGATATGGAGGAGTGTTGTTCCCACCCCATCCCTATGAGTTTCTAGCTACTTACAGCAGAAGTACAAATCAGAAGCCAACATCAGATTCACTGGAAGATGACCTGAGAAGGTAGTTCATGAGCAGTGATCATAAATTTTAATTCTTCCATGGAGGAGAGCGGGGCTTTTGAATTCCCTAGGCAATGTGTTCCTGGAACAAAGCCTTCTAGCTAGAAAAAAGAGGTTCCTGCACAGCAGCACCAACTTTGACAGGTGCCTCATGGGAAACCCCAATTTTGAGAGCTCAGGAATTCGACCTTCTAAACAAAGAAAAGGGTTTCCTAAAAGAATATACTCCTTGGAGAAAGGTCTTTCTCATGGTTTTTGTATAGGGTCTTACTTAGAAAGCAAAACCAAAGAGTTATTCAGACAGTGTAGTTATGATAAGAAGGAGATTCCTTGGTTGGCAGCCCTCAAATTATATTTCTGCAGGGTAGTATGGAAATTTGTAGGAGGGATTGAGTAAGATTGTGCAGGAGAGAAGAAATCTTCAGAATGTTCAAGGATTGTCCTGATAGGGACTTCAAGTTCAGTTCAATTCCAAGGGTAGCTGATGATCCATTTTAGCATTCTTTGGGTTTTCAGTTCATGGTTTAAATAGCAATTGTTTTTGTTCTGGGCAGAAATTCTGAGGGTCTTCCCCTCTTTGGCTGGTTCTTTGTGAAGGCAAACTAGGCCATCTTTTGCCTCAATTCTTACCCAGCCTTTAATCACTAAATGGGTGTTGCCTCAAACAAACTAAAACCTAGTTTCCCACTGCATTCAGGGCCATCACCAGTCATCCTGACATGTGTCTTATCACTGGACTCCAGTGACTGGAGGAGATAGTGAGGTTGATGTCTTTGCATGGCTCTGCATCACTTAAATTTAATTCACTTGCAAGTTAAGACATCACACACCACCACCACCACCACCACCACCCCCTGATGTCATCGGTCCTCTTTGAGAATGAAGAACAAACAACAATATCCATTCATGGAGTCAAGTCCTTCTGCCATTTTGGGGTAGAAGAGGGGAGGTGGAATGAAGGCTTTCCCTAACTCTATTTTTATTTGCTACCTTGAATGCTTATGTAGCAGATAATGACTCCATTAACCTAGTTCTCATGGCTACATCCCTGGTACCTGCAGCTGGACCACTCTGATGCGTCTTGGCTAGAACGCCATTGACTGTCGACTGTCCATTAAGTTCCCTCTGAATAAACACCTACCCACTTGTTTAATGATGTTCTGGGAACTCTGTCTCTCACCTGTTTTCAGCTCTCCTTGATGCCAACTTTTCATCTGTTTGGATCCTGTTGGAACTGTTTGGTTCATCTCCCCCATGATTTCACAGAAGGCTAGAGCTGGAAAGGAAGTTAGAAGCCCTCTAGCCCAACCTCATGCTTTGACAGATGAGGAGACCATGGCCCAGAGACATGATAAGACTTTCCTAGGGATTTATCAAGTCTCTGAATAGCAGCCATCCCCCATGTCTGACCTTCCTCTTATCTCACAACCAACCTTCAAGGGTTCTTCTTGTGAAAGAAGGTCCAACTGGAGATGAGTCTTGGAAAAAGGTCTGGTTTGGGTTGGCAGGAAGAAGGAAGCAGGCATTCCAAGTAGGGAAAAGATACAGAAGTGGGACTTAGTAGTCTGTCCTTGGGGTACAGTGGGTAAACCAGTATGTCCAGAAGAAGGAAGGAAAGATGGAAAGGAAGGAAACATTCGTTAAGCACCTAATATGGACCAGGCACTGTGCTAAGTACTTTATGAATATTAACTCATTTCATCCTTACAACAAACCTGAGAGGAGATATCCACATTTTACAATTGAAGAAACTGAGGCAGACAGAGGTTAAGTGGCTTGCCCAGAATCTTAAAGCTATTAAATGTCTGAGGCCCCATTTGAACTCAGGTCCTCCTGATCCCAGGCCCATCATTCTGTCCACTGTACCACCTAGTTGCCTCACATGAAAGATTCTATGCAAACCTTCTAATAAATAGCTCCCCACGCCATGTGAGAGAATATGGAAGAAATCACACCATGTATTCAACCCAGCTCCATCAGGCTGGTCCTCTATGCCCCACTCCCCTCAGCCCCTGCCTTCATCCTAACCTAGATATACCCAGGTGTCCTGAGAATATCCAAAGGCAAAGGTTTCCATGTAAAGCATGGGCAAAGCCAAGCTGTGGTGGCAAGCCTACAAAGCTCTATGAGCTAAGTCCTTTACTTCACACTCCTCAGTACTTGATCCTCTCCTTAGAATTAAGAACTGAACTTCCCATTTTGAAAGCTATAGAGTAGTAGTTGCTAAAAAAAAAAAATGTAAATCCACCAGAGGACTGTTCATATTCGGGGACTTTTTTCCCTTTAAAAGATTTTAAGAGAGTGGAGGGGTCAGAGAGACTTTCCCTTCCCTGCTGAGTCATTTCTGTGAAGCCGCATAGCTCAGTGGGGCTGTTGTGGGCTTTTGATGGGTGTGCAGAGAAGACCAAAAATCAAAGAAGAAAAAAATCAACTCACTGAACCCAGGCTATCCAAAGGAAAGGAGCAAGTAGATTGGTTAAAACTGGGTCCCTGGAGCCACTGGAGGTCCTACAGTTGAGTCAGACACTCAAATCCTCAAATGTTTCTGTGATCTTGAGGAAGGTTCTTCTAATGGTGCAGGTCACAACCCATCTGTGCCTTCCCATCCTTTGCAGATCTTTCTCATGCTCTTCCATAAGGTCATCACAGGAGGTATACCCAAAATGCTAGAGGCCTTCCTCACTTTTTCTGAACATCATCAGAACACCAGTGAGACAGTCTAGCTATTTACTTGTCATCCCTTCCCCTCTACACATGCCCAGACCATTTTTTTCTTCCTATGAGAGAGTTCCCTGATTGACACCCCTTATTTCTCAGAGTTCATTAAGTGTTGCAACCTACTCACATCAATTGTGTAACCACCATGGACCTCTGTGTAATATTCATTTTTAATTCTTCCAAAATGCTTGCATTTCATAGCTCCCTTTCATAGAATGACACTAGTATTTAAAAAGATAGGCCTTTGCATTCTTGGGAGGCCTAGAGTCATTAAATGAGCTTTCAATTTTCTGATGGCAACCTAGATCATTCCCCTCCTCCTATTCCACTCTGGGTCCAAGTCCTTTTCTGCCTGTCCTGTCTGTCCCAGACATGTAAGTTCCTTGAGGGCAGAAATGGTCTTTTCTCTCTTTTTATATCCCCAGAATTTAACACAGTGTCTAGTACACTGTTGGTGCTTAATAAATGTTTATTTATTGGTGGACAAGCTTTATAGGTTATCCATCCAAATGTATTTCGTTTTCTATGCAATGGATATTCTTCACCTACTTGGCCTTTCCTGGGGAACTCTTGGCCAAATTCCTTTTAGTGACTAAAGGTACAAGGTCTGATCTTGCTCAACAAAAATTTGACGATGGGGGACAGAGCCAAAATGTTGGAGTAGAAGCACAAACTTGGTGTGGGCTCCCCTCCAATCACTTCCAATACATGTAAAAAAAATGACTAAACAAACTTTAGAGCTAACTAAACAAACTTTAGAGCTACAGAACCCACAAAGAGACAAAGACAAACAAAATTCCCAGTGAAAGAAGCCCAGCAAGCCAACAGGAAGGATCTATTGCACCAGACTGGGAGCCAAATGCAGCCCCACATGAGCCATTTGGTTCCCAGGCCCAGGCCCAGGCCGGCCCCAACCAGCAAACTTCAGGAGAGAGAATTACCAGCAGCTGTGGTGGTTTCCAGAATTATCAACCAACATATGCCAAAAAGAAAGTAAAAGGTCAGTGTGGAACTTTGTGGGAACAAGGGGACTGAAAGGGCAGTCCAGCCCCTGCTCCTGGGGCAAGAAGTGGCAGAAGCACGGCAGCTATGCAGCCACCATTGCCTGGCTGTCTCAGGAGCTCCTGGTTTGCAGATTGCAGGGGGACCAATTGGCCATTCAGAGGGTAATTGGTCTTGCTTTAACCTGTTTGGATCTGGATAACAGTCTTGGGTGGTGGTCCTGGGGAGTGTGACCAGTGAGCCAGAGCTTGTGGTGTCTGTAGAAAGGGACTCAACTAATAGCTCCAGCAGCTGTGAAAACCCCAGTGATTTGGGATGAAACTCTCTCCATTCTGGAAGCAGAGTTCTACAGTGGCAAAGTACTCAAAAGTAAAGTAATTGACTGGCAAGATGAGCAACCCCAGGAAATGTAATTAAACCATAGATTCTTTTTGGGGGGACAAAAAGGATCAAGGCATGGAGTGGGAGGAAGACAACAAAGTCAGAACTCTTCCATCAAAAGCCTCCAAGAAAAATACGAATTGGTCACAGGCCATGGAGGAGCTCAAGAAGGATTTTGAAAATCAAGTAAGAGAAGTGGAGGAAAAATTAGGAAGAGAAATGAGAATGATGCAAGAAAATCATGAAAAACAAGTCAACAACCTGCTAAAGGAGACCCAAAAACACACTGAAGAAAAATAACACCTTGAAAAATAGACTAACTCAAATGGCAAAAGAGGCTCAAAAAGCCAGTGAGGAGAAGAATGCCTTAAAAAACCAAATTTGCCAGATGGAAAAGGAATTTCAAAAATTCACTGGAGAGAATAACTCCTTCAAAATAAGGTTGGAGCAACTGCAAGCTAATGACTTTATGGAAATTAAGATATTATAAAACATATCCAAAGACGTGAAAAAATAGAAGGCAATGTGAAATATCTCACTGGAAAAACCACTGACCTGGAAAATAGATCCAGGAGAGATAATTTAAAAATTTTTGGACTACCTGAAAGCCATGATCAAAAAAAGATCCTAGACACCATCTTTCAAGAAATTATCAAGAAAAATTGCCCTGACATTTTAGAACCAGAGGGCAAAATAGAAATTGAAAGAATTCGTCAAACACCTCTTGAAAAAGATCCCAAAAAGAAAACTTCTAGGAATATTATAGCCAAATTCCAGAGTTCCCAGGTCAAAGAGAAAATACTGCGAGCAGTCAGGAAGAAACAGTTTGAGTATTGTGGAAACACAATCAGGATAACACAAGACCTAGCAGCTTCTACATTGAGGGATTGAAGGGCTTGGAAGATGATATTCCAGAGGTCAAAGGAGCTAGGACTAAAACGAAGAATCACCTACCCAGCAAAACTGAGTATAATGCTACAGGGAAAAATGTGGTCATTCAATGAAATAGAGGATTTTCAAGCACTCTTGATGAAAAAAACCAGAGCTGAACAGAAAATTTGACTTTCAAATGGAAGAAGCAAGAGAAACATGAGAAGGTAAACAGGAAAAAGAAATCATAAGGAACTTATTAAAGTTGAACTATTTACATTCCTACATGGAAAAATGATCATTGTAACTCAAAAGACTGTTCTCAGTATGAGGATAGTTGAAGGGAATATATGCATATATATGTATACATATATATATACACATATATACACACACATATATATATACATACACACACACACACACACACACACACACACACACACATATATATATGTATGTATAGGAGAGTATATGTGTATATAAATATATATGTGAGTGTGGGCATATGTATGTTCATTTATACACAGACACAGGGCACAGGATGAGTTGAATATGAAGGGATGATATCTATAAAATAAAATTAAGAGGTGAGAGAGGAATTTATTGGGAGAAGGAGAAGGGGAGAGATAGATTAGGGTAAATTACCTCATATGAAAGAGGCAAGAGAAAACTGTTACAATGGAGGGGAAGAACGGGAAGGTGAAAGGGAATTATTCTTATTGAATTTGGCTTAGGGAGAGAATAACAGACACATTCAATTGGGTATCTTGCCCTATAGGAAAATGGAGGGGGAAATTAGAGGGGGCATGATAGAATGGAGGGTAGATTGGGGCAAAGGGTAGTTAGAAGCAAACATTTTTGAAAAGGGATAGGGTCAAATGACAAAATGGGAGGGAAATATAGTCTTTCACAATATGATAACTATGGAAACGATTTGGGTAACTGCACATGTACAACCAATATCAAATTGCTTGTCTTCCCAGTGGGGGCAGGTGAGGAGGGAGGAAGGGAAAAAATCTGGAACTCAAAATTTTAAAAACAAATGTTTTAAAAAAATTTGTTTTTTACATGCAACTGGGAAATAAGATGTACAGGCGCTGGGGTATAGAGGTTAGTCTTGCCCTGCTAGAAAGTTTAGGAGTGTGATGGGGGAGGATGTAAGGGAGAATGGATTGGGGAAAGGGTTATTCAGTGGGCTTGCTATTTTGGGGTGGGGGTAGGGGCAAGACGGGGAGAAAAAAATGTAACTCAATATCTTGTGGAAATGAATGTTGAGAACTAAAGATAAATAAATAAATTTTTTTTAAAGAAAAAAATTGATGATGATTCTACCTCAACCCCATACCTACTATGTACAAAGTCTTGCTCTAGAGACGCTGAAATGAGACCGGAGTGAGGGGAGATACTAAGAAATACAACACATTGTTCCTACCTTCAAAAAGACTATATTTTAATTAGTGGGCCACTTTGTTGTTGTTCTTGTTCAGTCATGTCCAATTCTTCGTGATACCATTTGGGACTTTCTTTGCAAAGATACTAAAGTAGTTTGCCATTTCTTTCTCCAGCTCATTTTACAAATGAGGAACTGAAGCAAACTGGGTTAAGTGACTTGCCAAGGGTCACACAGTCAGTAAGTGTCTGAGGCCAGATTTGAACTCACAAAAATAAGTCTTCCTGGCTCCAGGCCCAGTACTCTATCCGCTGTGCCATCTAGCTGCCCTGAAGCAGGCACACAAATAAATAAGATAGAATGTGAATCTTGGTATAAGAGAAATACCAAGAAGGATGGTGGTGCAAAGGAAGAAGAGATCTGGATGGCAAGATCCTGAAGCCTTCATAGGGATAATCCTTCAAGTCACACATTGAAGGATATGAATGCCAATGCTAGTGTTCTATCCCAGGTCCCATCCTCTTCTTTTCTCTAGATAGATAGAGAGCATTTTTTAAGCCTTTACTATATGTCAGGTACTGTGTTACTGAAAATGATAAATATAAGCCAGCAAGACAGTTCCTTCCTTCAAGGAACTTAACATTCTAATGGGGGAAGACAACATATAATAGTATCAGGAAAAGATAGGAGGAAGATATAGATGTCCAAGAAGGGAAGTGGAGGCCTAAGTCTGGGGTGGATGGGGAAAAAATGCATTTGTTGGAGCCTAGAAACCCAGTGGTATGTTGGGATTATATCCCAAAGAGATTACAGAAGTGGGAAAAGGTCCCATATGTGCAAAAATATTTATTGCAGCTCTCTTTGTGGTGGCAAAAAACTGGAAATATAGGGGATGCCCATCAATTGGGGA
>CM053582.1:531190584-531223337 GCA_028627135.1 Pseudochirops cupreus
GAGAAAATCTGAAACTCAAGTGATTGTGGAACTGAATCTTGTAAATTAAAAGTAAATGAGTAAATTTTAAAAAAAGAAAAAATAAAAAAAAAATAAAAAAAAAAAGAAACCCAGTGGTAGAGTCCAAGGACCTGGTGGGAAGGACATGAGGATGATGGACCAAGAGCAGAACACATGGTGCTGAGACAATTTTCAATGTCTCTCCTCTCTTTGGTCTAACCCATTGAAATAGCCTAATTTCTCTTCCCTCTTCCATGAAGTCTTCCTTGATCATACTAGTCCACAATGACCTCTAACCTCTCTCTACCACTGCATGATAATGATATCATTTCCATCCTCTTTGAGCATGCAAGACAATAGCCAACCGCTGTAGGAGGTCTTACCATAGATTACCTCATATTGTTAGAGTCTTTTTCCTACTATATTTTTTGTTTCTCCCATCTAAACTATAGCTCATTGAAGGTATGTTTCTTTCTATTCCAAAAATGAGGGCCTTGGCTTAGATGGTCTCTATGCCCCTTCCAACTGTACATCTATAATCCAATGGCCTGTCATCACACTTAGCACAGCATCTTACTCATAGATGGCATATAACATGTGTGTACATGTATGTATATACACATTTATATCAGTTCATGTGTACATGTATATAGTTAACATATAAGTTAACTCTTTGGTAGATGTGGAAGATCTTATTCAAGTACTGATAAATGAGCGACTTCTCTTAATTAACAAACATTAAGGATATACTATGTTCCAGATACTGTGCTAAACACTAGGGATTTTAAAAAGAGGCAAAATAGAATCTCTGGGCTCAAGGAACTTACGATCTAATGGGGGAGACAACATGCAAGCAAGATGCATACAGAAATAAATAGGAAATAATTCATTCATCTTTCTTGGTCTTTCTGCTGCCCAGAAGCCAACAGCAGCCAGCTCTAAGGTCCTGTTCCTTCAGTTAAAGATTAGAAAGGAAGTCTTTTGGAGATTTCACTCATAATCATAGAATTTCAAAGTTGGATGGGGTTTGAGTGGCCATCCAGTCCAACCTTAACCATGAAGAAGATTCTACCACATACCCAGTAAGAAGGCCTCTAGTCTTTGCTTCAAGACCCCAAATATAGGGAAATCCACAACCTCTTGAAGCAGCCTGCCTCTCTTTTGGATGGCTCTAATGGACAAGAAGTTTCTTCTGACATCCAGCCTCAATTCTCCCCTTTGCACCTTCCTCTAATTTCCTAGTTCTGCCCTTTGAGACAAAGAAAAAAAGTCTAATGTGTCTTCCACATAGTGATCCTTCAAATACTTGATGACAACTATCATGTCTACCCTGAGCCTTCTCTTCTCCAATCTAAACATCCCCAGTTCCTACTACCAGTCCTCCAATGGCATGACTTATGAATTCCATCTAGACTCTGGGGAGTTCCTTTGCAGAAGTCAGGGTCCATAGATGTGGAACATTGCATAGAATGTCAGGTTTTCTTCAGTTTGCTGATTATTTTGCTAATTTTTTCCTGTTCTTCCTCTTTTTCTCCTTTAAAAAAATTTTTAATGTTTTTGTTTTTACATTACAAGAGTCAAGAGATGAAGTATCATATGAGAGAAACAGAAAGTTAGCCAACATTGATGGATCACAGATTGGAGAGGAATAAAATAGAAGAAGGCTGGAAAGGTAAGAGGGGCCCAGGTTATAAACAGAAATGGCCCCTAGAGTAAATATATCTCTGTGTGTATATACATATTTCTCTTTCACTCTATCTTGGAGGGAAAAATGCAAAATAAGCCAGCCTGAATGATCACCCAGGGGATTATATTTGTCAAGTGAGACAAACAGCAGAAAGGGAAAGCAGAAGGAATAGTCAAAATATTAAGCCCCTTGAATAGTAAACAAAAGGTACTGTTGCTCAAACAAAGTTTGCAACTTCCCACCCCCTGCTACCCTTAATAGGTCTTGCCATGAAGAGAAGAGACACCTTGCTGAATTATTTAATCTGACTCTCCTAGGGGGAATTGCAGGCACAGAAGATGAGGCTCTCATAATTGGATGGCAAACCTTTTACCAAAGGTGAAGAAAAATGAGTGGGCTTCCTTTCTTCTTGTAATATTCGAAATGCTATGCTTACAAACCGGGAATCAGTCTCTGTATAGTCAGGGTGCTTTGAATGCATTTTCCCTGATTTCCTATTTGGGGGCTCAGAGCTGAGAGAAGGAAAAATTCATCCAGAGTATATGCATAAAGATCATAAAATAGTCTCCGATATAAGGGTTATGCTGTTGGGCAATTATGTGGCACATAGAACACCAAGTCTGGAGTGAGGAAGAGTCAATTTCATGAATTCAAATTCAGCCTCAGATACTTTGCTAGCTGTGTCACCCTGGACAAACCACTTAACCCTGTTTGCCTCATCTGTAAAATGATCTGGAGAAGGAAATGGTAAACCACTCCAGTATCTTTGCCCAAAAAATCCCAAATGGGGGCAGCTAGTGAATAGACACCTACCCTGGAGTCAGGAGGACCTGAGTTCAAATGTGACCTCAGACACTTAACACTTACTAGCCATGTGACCTTGGGCAAGTCACTTAACCCCAATTGCCCTGCCTTCTCCCTTTCAAAAAGTTTTAAAGAAGTCCCAAATGGGGTCACAAAGACCCCACAAAGAGTCTGAAATGACTGAATAGCAACAAGTACATATTGTATTTCTCAATATTGACTGACAGCCTGAAATTATAATGACTTTTCACACATTTGTGAGGTAACTACTATACATATTATAAGATGGGGTCTGGCCAATGGGAGCCCAGTTCTCACAGCATGGATAGAGATCTCTGCCTGCTGCCAAACCGCATGGGGTGTTTGATGAGACTATTTCTGGAAATGTATGATGAAGGGTAGTGGACGGGTCTCACCCTTATATACGCAAGTATTTTGTAATTGTTTCCTGTCCACTTCTTGCATAGAGAATCATAGCCTTTTAACTGGCCCCTGATTCAGGGCTTCAGCAGAAGAACTCAACCTTTCTTTCTCCTGGTGGTAATGGAAGCAAAAACCCCTAAAAGTCTCCAGGTGGGGAGAATGGGCTGTCAGCAAGCTGAGTCCCTGTGCATGCTCTAAAAAACTGGGTCCCCAGCAGTCTGTCTACCACCCCCACTAAATTATCCTTATTTTCTAGGGATTCATTCAAATGTTTTTAATTCCAATTATCCAGCACTGCCCAGAAGCTAAGTGTTTTTGCCTTGAGAAATTATGTGGAATAGTAGAAAAAGAGTTGGCATTAGAAACAAGAGTACTGAGTCTAACTGATACTAGCTCTGTCACCATAGGAAAGTCTTAGTACACTAGGCAAGTCTCTAATGATGTAAGTGACCTTAAGAAGGCCAGTCTGTGAAAGGACAGTGAGTTCTATACCAAAACTCCCTTTTGGTTCAGTAATTTCAGTCATGTCTGACTTCATGACCCCACTTGGGGTTTTCTTGGCAGAGATACTAGAGCGGTGTGCCACTTCCTTCTCCAGCTCCCTTTACTTATAAGGAAACTGAGACTAACAGGGTTAAGTGAATTGCCCAGGGTCACACAGCTAGGAAGTATCTGAGGCTGAATTTGAACTCAGGAAAATGAGTCTTCCTAGCTTCAGGTCTGACACTCTATCCACTGCACCACCTACTTGTCCATAGCTCCCTACACCTATGAAATATGAAATCATAATAATAGAGATAAATATAGATATATGTACCCATATATTAAAAATAGCTCTGTAAAATATGTTTGCATTGGGGTGGCTAGGTGGCACAGAAAATAGAGCACTGGCCCTGTAGTCAGGAGGACCTGAGTTCAAATATGACCTCAGATACTTAACACTTACTAGCTGTGTGACCTTGGGCAAGTCACTTAACCCCAATTGCCCTGCCTTCCCCCCTCCAAAAAAAAAGCAAAAAGAAATATGTTTGAATGTGGAAACTGACATTCAGAGAGGTTTCTTATTGCTACACAACTAAAGAAATGTTAGAGACAGGATTTGAACCTATGTCTCTCCAGATTCCAAATTCAGGGCACTTTCTACAATACTGCACTCTGACACCTCACCAGCATTGAATAATTTTACTCAACTAAAATTAATTAAGCACCTACTATGTGCCCAGTCCTGCATTTAGTACATGCTGTACTTTATGTGGTGAATGATTAAAACCAAAAATGGACAGCTCAGGAAGGTCTGCTAGAGAATCATCCCAGCCCTCTTACCTTGGAGGGAGTTTTTACAATTAAAATTAACTAAATTTCCAGGGTGTTTTTATTTCTAAGACCTTCTGGAGCAGCCACTTTAATGCCTATGAGAAATGGCCTCATTCACCTTTGGTTTTAGGGGGTATTGGTGATCCTGATGGCCAGCCAGATCCTCCCCTGCTAGGGGCTCTGTTTAAGCATTGGGTCAAATGTGGAGATGAAAATCCCTGCTGCTTGCCAGTCCCTCATCTGCCTATTAAGAGAAGACTGGAGCTTTATGACTGTGAGGCTTGTGCCAGCCAGCCAGCATTAATTTAATTTATTAGGGGGAACAGTGAGTGATGTGATGGAAGTAATAGATAGGCATACTAGACTGACAATGCCCCTCTCGGCTTGTTAGAGGCAGACCTATTTCAGAGAGCATTTCTGTACTAGAAACCAGACTTCCCCCTGTGGGATCACTTAGGATTAGGCTGTATTTGCATTTCTTATCTTCCTCATGATCAAAAACTTTCCACTCCCCTCTCCAAGTTGGGCTTGCCTCTCCCATGGTCACGGTCTGGTGGAGCCCCCTCCAGGGCATTCTCTACCCTACCCCTTTCACCCATCTTCTTCCTCTCCTTTTGGTTCTATCAGCATCTAGTTGCAATTATGTGAGAGACCTCTGATTGAGACAAAAGCTCCCAGCTCAACTACTAGAGAGGCAAGTGGAACGGACACCTTGGACAGCACCTTGAACAACATAGGCACTCAACAAATGGTTGGTAAATGAATGATTGACTAGACACCAGGGGACCAAGGCTCTAGTCCTAGTTCTACTGTTGGATTCATTCTATCACCTGGGCAAGTTACAACCTCTCTGAATATAGTTTCCCCATCTATCAAGTGGGGAGAATAACATCTGTTTGCTCAAGACAGATAGGAAAACACCTACACATACAAAGGCATGCCTGCTTTCAGGTGTAAGTGCATAGCTGTGCCTAAGTGAACATGCTCTCAAATGGAACAATATAAACTATCTTCCCATGATAAAGCCCCATGTGGACCAGACCCAGGAACTCCAGAGAGGAGCTTCCTCTACCAATAGAGATAGATACCTGTTCTGAAATTTATAGCCTTAGACAGTTACCAGGGGACACTGAGAGGTTGTGACTTGCCCAAGGTTAGTTTGTATGGATCAGAGGCAAAGGTGGAATCCAGGTCTTCATAGCTCATAGGATCATAGAGTCAGAGTTAGAAGGGACCTTAGAAGTCATCAAATACATCCTCTTCGTTTCATGGATGAGGAAACTAAGACATAGAGAGGTTCACTGACTTGCCCAGGATCACATTTCAATTCAATTCAATAAACATTTATTAAGGACCTACTATGTGCCAGGTACTGTGCTACTAAGTGTCTAGGGTGGGATTTGAACGTGTCTTCCTGATTCTGGGTTCAGTGCTCTATCCACTACTCTGTGGTGTCTCTCTTTATCAATCAACAAAATTTTTTGAGTACCTACTACTATATTATATGATTGTCTATATTCTATTAATACTATATTATATGGTCGTTTTCCCTGTTATTACATAAGCTCTCTGAAGGCAGGGACAATCTTTCTGCTTGCTTGTAGTTGTATTCCCAGTACTTTATACAGTATCTGGTCCACAGTTGAGTGCTGGTTGACTGGCTAGCATGTTATATGCCAAGTCATGTGCTACTACAGATACCAAGACAAAAGAAAAACAGTCCCTGTCCTCAGAAAGCCTACATTCTCATCAGAGAGACAACATGCACACAGACAGATATGTACAAAACAGAAGGGAAAGGCACTAACAGTTGGAGGAATCAAGAAAGGTTTCACAAATCTAGAAGGTGGCATTTGAGTCAAGTCCTGAGGGAAACCAGGAATTCCACAAAGCAGAGAGGCAAGGAGGAAGTGAATTCTAGGCATGGGAGACAGCTAGTACAAAGGCACAGAGATAGAAAATGGAGTGTAAAGAAGAGCAAAAATGCCAGTCTAGCTGGATCATGGGGCATGCTATAAAGAATCTACATATTATCACTGCTCCAAAAGTCCTATTAGCCAGCTAAGCCAACCAACAGAGTTACTATGATGGTGCCCAGCCAGTATCCAAAGAGAACTCCAGCAGATATAGAAGGAAATGCAGTCCCATGTAGGAGGAAGAAGGAAGACTAGGTTTAGAATTCAGAGGAACCTTAGTTATAATTTTATCTCTAAAAATTACTAGCTGTGTGACCCTATACATGTCAATTAAACTCTCTGAGCCTCAGTTTCCTCATCTGTGGGGAAATGGGCAAAATAATACCTGTAATACCTTACTTCACTTTCAAGGATAGAATGAACTAATATCTGTAAAGTTCTGTATAAACCTTAAAGTGCTACATAAATGTCAGCTGTTGGTATTAAACTGCCCCAGGGAACTTATAATCTAATTGGAGAGATAAGATTTACTGGCATGAAACCATTAGAAAACGGTTAAATGATATACTGGGTGGTGCTGACCATAGTCACTGTAAGGACTTTATGCCAGAAAGAAGAGATCAGTGATGGTTAGAGTAGTCTGGGAAGGCTTCATGGAGGAAGAAGAGATGCCAGAAGTGACTGGAATATTCACCCTTCATCAAGAGTGGCTCCTTCTGCCATCAAGTTGTACCTATCCAGTGCCAACCAACAAGGAAAGAAATGGGAAAACACCCAAATGATCTACCACATTTTAAAACTTTCCTTGAGGTTTTGGCCCCAAGCAATGAGAATTAATAGAGGGAAAAGTCAAAGCAGCAATTCCAACCATAATTTCTTATTAAAAAAAAAAAAAAAGGAAATGGATTCACAGATCCATTAATCCAAAATGCATTAATAAGCGGCTTTTCTAAAGACAGAAACTGTTTCAATTTTGTCTTTATATCTCCAGCGTCTAGCATAGTGCCTGATATACAGTAAGTATTTAATAAATGCTTGTTGATTGATTGATTGATTCGATAAACATTTATTGACCTCCTACTGTATGCAAAGGACTAGGATAGGACTACAGGGAACACAGAGAAGGTAGTTCCTGCCCTCTAAGAGCTCACAATCTAGTACAGAGTATGACACAAATAGCTGTAAAGCAAAAGAGGCCATAAGAAAACTACAACAAATACTATGAAATTTAGAGAAGGGAAATATTACATCTGGTTTGGAGGAAACCAGGTAAATTTTCATGGAGGAAGTGAAATTTAGCATGAATTCATTGCAAACTACACAAGACTCCCTGGGAGACACTTACAGCATACATATCCCTGACTGCTGACAGGAGTCAGATGCCAAGTGTCACCACCAGAGAAAACAGGAGGGAGTAAAATCACAGACCATCATTTTCCAGCTGCTGAAAGCTTCTGAGAGCCTTATCTACTGTTCACTCTCTCATACACTATACCATAACCTAAACCAGAATGGGACCAGTCTGACCAGGGTACTACAACACTGAAGGTGGCTCTAGGCTGACTCGAAATGTCCACTGAATCTGGGCAGTCCCAGGTGCTCAACTCTAGGTCATACCCCCATTGGAAGCTCTCAACTCCACGGCTATTGATACCAGTTGGACAGCTCTAACCACTCAGTTCTTATCTCAAGATAAAATCTACTTCCCTTTAACTTATATCCACTGGTCTTATATATCCTTTGGGGTACAGCAGGATAACCTTTTTTTCATATGACAGTCCTTCAAGTGTTTGACAAAAGCAAATGAAAAGGTACCCCTTGAGTCTTCTCAAAGTTAAATATCTCCAATTAATCCTCATAGAGCAGCATTTCATATACCCTCAAGATCCTGTTCACATTTCTCTAGATTGACTCTAATTCATCAATATCCTTCATAAAAGGCAGTACTCAGAGGTATAATTTCCTCAAGGAAGGGAGCAGCAATCCCACTGTGCTCTGTCCTGCTCAGAACACATGGGGAAAAGTGTATACATCCTTTTAATGCCACCTGGGATTATATTAGCTTTGGAGCATGTGATATTAAAGTGTTGACTCATATTAAAATGAGCCTTAAAAGTGACTGGGAGTAGTGTCAACAAGTAATCACAACTTCACAAAATTAACATTAAAAATTAGATTTATTATAAAAAGAATGGACATGCATGTGGAACTTAAAGAGTTCACAATCCATACAGAAGTTTGCATTTTTATAAGAGTAGGACAAAGGGAGGAGGAAGTACCAGAAATATCCACCTAAAGGGATGTGGTATGGGAGGGGGAAGGTGCATTAAAGAGGAAAAGGAAAAAATCCTCCCAATAGAAAGGAGCAAGGCAATGGCAAAAGCTTCATTCTTATCACTTGGGAACTACTAAATTATGAAGATAAGATGGTCTGCTTATCTAGAAGGGTCCAGACTACACTGGCAATTTCTCAGCCTAGTACAGACTGTCTGGCACCTGTCTCAACTCCCAAGGACACACATGGAGTCCAGCTTGGGATGCTGACATTAGGTCAACTCAGCAGGGGCTTTGTCCTTGACACTTTCAGGGCTTCCTGCACGCTCTGGGTCCAGTGTTTCTGGAAAATATGGCACCTCAAAAAGACAAGCTCAAGGGACTCCTTAACATTCCTTAACAGTAGCCAAGGTGGGCAAAGTGTCTTCAGGAGGAGGAAACTCTACAAATTAAAGCATGGAGTAGGAAAAATATGCAGAATAGAGAAGGAAGAAAGTGAGTAATGTAATTTAACAGGAACATATGGTACCTGTAGGAGAGTGATGGGAGTTCTGTGGAGAGTCTTGATTCAAGACTGCAGAGTTAATAAGACAAAAATGAGCATCAAATTTTTTTGAGCGGAGAAGAGAGATAATAACTAGGAAGATTCATCTAGCAGGTGTATAATTGTGGACTGGAAATAAGAGAATCTGGAGGCAAGGAGATCATAAAAGAAGCTATTCAAATTGTCCAAAGAAGAGGTGATAAGGGCCTTCTGCAGAATGGTACCTGGGGCAGGGTTGCTAGGGATTTGCCTCATGGTGTCAACAAAGAGGAAGGGTAGTAGACTTCCTTCCAGAAGCAATTCACCCACTTGTCTTCCCCATATCTCAGGCACCTAGGTGTTACAGTGGATAGAATGTAGAATTCAGAGTCAGGGAGATGTGAGTTGAAAATTTTATTATCTGTAAAACTTTGGATAAGTCACTTAACATATTTTTGCTTCAGTTTCCTTATCTATTAAGTGGATATAATAATAGCACCTACCTTATAGGGTTGTTGTAAGGATCAAATGAGTTAATATTTGTAAAGTACTTTTCAAACTTTGAAGTACTATATGTTAGCTATTGATGATGATGATGATGACAATGGCACAACTGCAGTCACTCCTTCACTCAAACATTGGTCACCACCCCCAGGGTCTCATTTCCATGGACCCTTTTTCCTAGGATCCACCATTCCCTGTACATTGCTATACCATCAATGTACCACTTCCTCCATTCCCTCCTCCTCTTATAGAGTTGGAAGTCAGGGTCAGTCATCAGCCATGCAAAAGGGACATGGCCCAGACTTTCTAGGGGGACAGATCAACTTATCTTTCAATATGACCACAAGTGAGCTCAGTGAAATGGCTTGAGGACACGTGCCAATCTTTTCATGGATATTTCCTATGACGTGCCTCCTGCTCCCAGAAAGTCTAGGAACTGTGTCCTTCAACATACTATGCTATCCTAAGGTCTTTCCCCTACTAGGGGCCTGTGTCTTAAAGTCTGCCAACCCTACTGATCAGCTGAATTTTCCCCAGATGCCAGGATTCTTGTTCATGACTCTCAACTGGGGAGATGGCACAAGGAATAGAAATAAGGAGGAATCTCAAAGTTGACCTATGGGATTCAGCAATTAATTAGATGTGGATGGAAAGGAAGGGGCCCAATGGAAACAGGCTAGTGAGCCAGAGGCAAGAGGGAGAACAGGTAGACAGAAACAGTAAAATATCCGATGAGTGTATAAGAGCTTTACACCAAAGGAATTCTTCCAACCCCCGTGTAAACAATCATTTAGGTTATTTATGATTGGCAGTTACAGTAAAGCCCATGGAACCCAACTAATTCCCAACTAATTTGCAGAGGAGCAAAAATCACACATTCTTGTATCTTTTTTTGTGAGTGAGTAGTCAACTAGTGGGTTTTCATTTGATTATAACCCCTGTAGTTATATTAGAAATGGACATGTTCCTTGGGGGACATGGGGGAGGTCCAGACTGGTCCTAAGTCATTAACGATGTCTCCAAAGTTGTAACCCTGAGTGACTGGAGGGATGGTGGTATAATTAACAAGAATAATGAAGAAAAGAGAAATAACTGGCTTGGAGGACAAGTTCATAAGGTCATGGAATCCTAGATTTGGAAGGGACCTAAAAGCAAGAAACTCCTTTATGATATTTCCAACAAGATAATGAGTTTATTTTTTGTCAAGATTAAGCCTAGCATAGTCAGTCACTAGGGAATATTTTAAGGCCATTTTATATTAACATTTTGGGACTGTATATTGACAGTCATCAAAACCATCTTGGAGTGATGAAAATGTCCCTTCTTCTTAAGGAATTTTAAGGAAAGAGATTCTTCCCACATATTCCTTAAGCTCCTTGGTTACCTGTTACTGTACCCAGTTGAAGAGTGAGCTAGGAAGTTCTTCCTTACGTGCATCCTCAGACCTTCCTGTTATAATCTCAGTTTATCTCCAACCCCATTGATGACAGAGCAAGAAAATAGTTAGAATCTACCCATGTTTGAAACACATAAAGTCAACGGCAATGGTTGAATCCAAGCCCCAGGAGTTCTATGGCTGCCAAAGAAAGAGCTAGGAAGGGAGAGGTAGAAAAGGGGGGAGGGGAAGAAAAGGGGTAGAAAAAATAGAAGTGTCTTAGAAAAGTGGCCTGGAGGACAGGGAAGAGGGCAAATGGAGGTGGCATGAATTAGAGGTAAATCTGACTTTGCCACTTACCGTTTGGTAACTTGGGTCACCTCTCTTAGTATCAGCTTCCTCATCGGAAAATGAAGCTAATAATAAACCTAAATATCAATTAAGATACTGGATATGAAAATATTTTGTAATTATAATGAGAGATGTAAATAACGGGAATTATTTGTAGATTGTAACTTCCTTAAGCGTAGGTGCTATGTCTTTCACCCTTATATCCCTTATAACACTTAACACAATAACTTGTGCATGGTGGGCATTCAATGTCTGCTGAAATTAATTAAATTAAATGATTACAGGGACAAGGAACCTCAAAATTCTCTCGTGTCTCTCCCAGGTGCTTGTTATAACACTTCCTAGATTCTAGTTCAATTGTTAAATTGTCCCTCAGCCTCGTTTCCAGACTAATAACTGCATTGGTTTAGGGCTCTCAGAGAGAAAGGGTGATGTAGAGAAAGAGTTCAGAGTTTACCACATCCTAGTTGTGTGATCTTGGGCAAACCACTTCACTTCTCTGAGGATTGGGACTAGGGGGTGTCTGAGTCTACTACTAGTCAGTGTTGGCCTTCCCCCACCTACTCCCACAATCTTAGCTCAGTCCAGAAACTCATTCCCTGCAGAGGTGTCAGCATGAACCTAGGGTGAACTGAATAGATTTCCAGAGGCTCAGGAAGATGGAGTTTGTTAATAGCATCTCAGCAGCCACTTTCGTTGTCCCTTTGTCAAAAATATCTCTTAGCTATTCCCTCCTCTGGCCTCCCCTCCCCAGTCCCTCCTCCCCCACTGAGAGCTGCTAAATGCTAATGTAAAGATCACATTAACAGCCTGAGTTCCTTAGAAGACTGGCCAGGGATTGATAGTTAAACCCCTAATAGATGTCTTTTAATGATGAGGAGACCTGGATGTCATTTCTATCCATTTGTCATTAAAGATTATTCCGATCTGGAGCTTTTATTCTTGCAAATAAATTGTGGAACAAAAATGTTTTAATAATAATTTAATTTTTTACAGCAAGCCATACTTTTCAAATGGAGAATATTTTATTTTAGGATCAAATAAGCTTATAAAAATGAAAGAGGGTTTTCCTTTCTTCCTTTCTCTCTCTTTAAAAAAATAGGTGCCAGACACAGAACTGCTTTTGATAAGACCAGGGGAGAAAAATACCCCTTGGCATCTTTACCATTCTGAGCCTACATCCCTACCGGTCCACTTCAGATTACTGATAAGAGCAGCCGTTAGAAAAGGAAATCTTTGGGGGCTACAAGATGGGAAATCTTTTTTCTGTGCTCAGGGATCAAATCAAGAAAATGTTCTCTATCTCTACCCTCATTCCTTCTTGCCTACACACACACACATACACACACACACACACACACACACACACACACACACACACACACACACACACACACTAAACTCTGCATTCTAGAAACAGACCAAGAGGCAAAGGGTGAGTTCCTTCTAAAAGTTATCCCATCTCAGCATACAAGAGGGAACCAAAGAGACCCAAGAAAACACAATTCCTTCCTTCCTTTGTTGTCCTCAATTCTAAAGTGTGGCTAAGATCAATCCAGGACCTCTTTAAGGGAACAGAAACAATAATCAGTCACCCATTTCCCTGACTCTTCTCTGCTCATCTAAATAGGAAGGGGGCAGGAAGGATGAAAGCATTCACATTCCAACAGTTAAGCAATCAATCTCTGTAAAACTTTGCCATGAAAAATTCAATCAGTCACATGACAAATGTGTAATCTACACCTACTGTGTGTTCCATATGCAGAAGATAAAGGACATATGATCTTTATCTGTAGGAAGCTCCATCTCCAGGGCATACACAGGTGTGTCCTATGCTGAGTGGTGCCGCCATGTTGCAGAGCTCATTTGTCAGCTTCTTTTAGGTAAAATCCAAAGAAAATGTCCTCTAAGAAAGGTTCTCTCAGCCCCATGTATGTAGAAACATGAATTCTCTGTACAGACACACCCCTTTACAGTGACAACACCTGAAAATAATAGAAGACGTCCTATGTTATCACTGACTCCTGCCAGTCAAATGATAATGGCAACTCCCATTTTATGTTCAAGTTTGCAGAACACTTGTCCCCTCACAAATCTGTGATGCAGGCTGTGCAAATATTTTTTACACATTTTTACTCACCTTACACATGAAAAACCTGAGACTCAGAAAGCCCTGGATGTTCTTGGCAAAAATTTCTTGAATTATATTGGAGAGAGCCCTTTCAGAAATATTTCACAAATATTGGCAAGCATGTGAAAGCTTTACAGATATATTTCACCCTCACATATTTCTATTCCTGGGCCAAGGGGAAGTGGGGGGTAGAGGGATATCTGGAGAAGAAAGAGAGGATCTCTCAAAGGTTTTTGCCTTTGTGGTTGTTTGAAACCTGGTAAATCTCTCTTAAATTATAGGACAACATGGGGCTGATTATACAAACAAGTGTGCATAAAAATCCTATGGGAAAATTTATGCAATGTAAAAATGAAATCTATCAATTAAATGTTTTTTTAAAGTGGCACGTGAGCTTCACCCTGAAGGGAGTGAGGGTTTTATGGTAGCATATTCCCAGGTGTTTACATGAGAATGGCCCATGGAAAGAAAGGCCAGGAGACAGGTGATGGAGTGCCTTGTGTGAGGAACAGAGCAAAGGTCGGTTTGACAGGATCATATAGTGGGAAGGGGAGTAACATGTAATGAGTCTTGTGTCAGTATTGAAGAGGAAGAAGGGAGGGGAGGAAGTCAATGAGTTAAATTTTGGATGTTATATTTTAGGAAGGACATTAACCCATGAAATAAACCCAGAAGAGAGCAAACAATAGGATGACAGAATGGAATTCAAAAACCATATTATATGGAAAATCAATGGGAGGAACTAGGAATGCCTAGAAGAAAAAAGACTTAAGGAGGACATGATAACTGTCTTCAAGTATTCAAAGAGCTGTCATGGCTGGGGAAGGAGGGAAGGGGGAGGTCAATTTCTGACAGTTAGGTGGTGCACTATGTAAGAGCAGCAGATTTGGGATTGAGAAGACCTGAATTCACATCCACCTTCAGACACTTAGTAGATTTGTGACCCTGGGCAAGTGACTTAACCTCTGTTGTGAGGTTCAAATGAAATAATATATGTATATTACATAAATACTGGCTACTGTTTTGGTTTGTTTTTGCAGCTCTAGAGAAAGATCTAGGATCAAGACACAGAAACTACAAGGAGGCAGATATCAGTGTGGCACAGTAGATGTAAGGGCCATCCTCAAAATCAAGAAACCTGGTTCCAGCCCTACCTCTGACAAGACCATCTATGGGACCCTAGACAAATGACAATCTCTCAGTGCTCACAGGCAATTTCCTAAGACTGTAAGTTACAGTCACCAATCTTCATCAGTTAAAAGTTTCTAAAAGAGAAATTCTCCATACCAGTGAAATCACAGATATGAACCATAAGGATGAACTGACCAACAAAGGAATAAGCTACCATAAAACAGGACTTTCTAACCCTTTTTTTATATATTTTTGAGTCATGTGCCCCTTTGGCAGACTGAGAAAAACCTATGAATTCCTCAAAGAATATTTTAAATGACCAAAATAAAATATAAAGTATTAGAAAGGAAATCAACTAGATTTAAATACAGTTATCAAAATATTTTTTAAAACAAGTTCACAGAGCCCAAGTTAAGAGTCTCCATCGCTCAATATGTTCAAGAAGAGGCTGGCCTGTCATCTGCTGAGGATGCTGCAGAAAAGATTCATGCATGGGGCACAGGGCTGATCTCTACGGTCATTGCCATCTCCAAAAGTCTATGATTCTATGATTCTGTGGTCTTTCAATGACTCTCCAGAAGGCAGAATTGAACTAATGGAAGCAACAAAGGGTGTACTGGTGTGGTCACTTATTAGTGTAGCACACCTCTTCTGGAAGTACTGCTCCAACTTGCACTCACCCATGTGATTTGTAGTCTCCAAAGGGCAGCTACTCCCTCAGGTTCTAGTGTAACCCACTTGGTAGTTACCTCTACCATTGGCATCCCTGAGCCCCAAGTGTGGTGTTTTCCATTAATAATCAATCTGTAGGCTCAACTAGCTTTTACCAAAAGCATTTACACAGATAATATAGCAAGGACAGTAGTTAACAAAACATTCCCTATTCCCTAATTCCTGTTGGGGGGAGGGGGGCGGTGTACGTACACAGCACTCATGGAAAGAATGAGACCAAACTTAGATTACAATGGTAGTCACAGGATATGTGTGTGTGGCAAAGGGTAACTCAGAGCTCCTGGTACCCAAAGACCTTCCTTGAATACAGGGATGGCACTCCTTTCTACCACCAAAAGTCATGCTCTCCAAAGCCTTCTTTTTCAGGTGACTACCTTCTGAATCTAAGAAAAGCGTTCAGTCAAACTGCCTGAATTAAACCCCATTTTAAAAGAAAAATTAAAAGTTCTACAAATCCAGAGACCTTAGTCATACCCAGGCTGGGGAGGGGAAAAAAAATGAAGAGAATTTTGTTCATTAGTCAGAATTCCTACTGTGATCCCAAGGGAAGAGAGCATGGGAAAGGTCTGAGAAATCTGGGGAGCATAGGGGGAGGGTTTGAGGATTGTCAAGACACAATACAGTTGCTATGGTATGGTGGACCATAGAAAGAATATGAGTTTCTTGAGAACAGGATGATTTCCTTGTTTCTCTTTTTATCCTCAGTGCTTAGGACGGCACTTGGTACATGATAGGAATCTACTAAATGCTTGTTGGTTGACCGACTGTCTGAGCTGTGAACTGGGAGTTACAGGATCATGGATCTAGAACCAAAAGGGACACAAGAGGTCATCTACTCTAATTCCCTTGTTTTACAGGTGGGGAAACTGAGGCATAGAAAAGGTAAGATGCCTAAGATCACTTGAGCAATGAGTGGCAGATTTGGAACTTGATACAACGTCCTTCAACTCCACATCTAACATGCATTTCCTCTCACAAGACTTGAAATTTTTAGATCTCTACTCCGTAACGTAGTAGTTATACGGCCTTGGGGAAGTTTCTTCATCTTTCTGAGATCACAGGGGATGACATCTATAACACCAACCTCACAGGGTGGTTGCAAGAAAAAGGACATTATAAGCCTTAAAGCCTATAGAAAGGCATAGGCCCAGGCTAGGTAGCCCAAAAGGTGTCTAGCTGTGCCCATGAGGGTATTTTTTTTTAACCTTGAGGACACTTTACCTTAGAGAGGCAAGACCCAATATATTCAGCTTTGTGTGCTTCCTGAACGAAAAAAAAACAGACAACTCCTTGAGAGTAGGTTTATTCATTTTTGTGCCCAGTACATAATTGATTCTTAATAAATGCTTAGTGTTTGATTAGTTGGGTCTTCCATTAATTTTAATAATTGCAGTTAACTATTGCCACAGAAGCTAGAGCTCTGGAAGTCAGGAAGACTGGAGCCCAAGATACTTGGCCTCAGATACTTATTAGCTGTGTGACCCTGGGCAAGTCACTTGATCCGTTCGCCTCAGTTTCTCCATCTGTAAAATGAGCTAGAGAAGGAAATGGCGAACCACTCCAGCGTCATTGCCAAGAGAACCTCAAATGGGATCATGAAGAGTTACACGCAACTGTATAGCCATGGCAGCAAAAACAATAATGTCTCACACGTTTATTTTTTTAACCTTTACGACAAACTTTTTATTGAGTTCAAATCTGACCTGACACTGTTAGCTGGGCAAGTCACTTAACCTTTACCTACCTCAGTTTCCCTAACTGTGAAATGGGGATAATAACGGCAGCTACCTGTTGTTGTGAGGCTCAAATGATATATTCGTAAATCACTTAGCACAGTACCTGGGACACAATAGACACTTAATAAATGTTCATTCCCTTCCTCCTACTAGGGCAGTTATTTCATTAACATAAGGAGCTCCAGATGGGGAAACTGTTCCTCTATTGATGCGAAAAGGCGCCTTTTTTACAAGTGAGAGAGTTCCAAGGACACTGAGGGTCCAGGGTTATACTGCTAGTACGTGTCCTATTCAAGACTTGAGCCTGGGTCTTCCTGACTTGAAGGTGAATTTTCTATCCCACAGACCACTAGCTCTCTAAGTATTATCCCTCAGATCTCTAAGTATTATCCCTCAGATCTCTAAGTATTATCCCTCAGATCTCTAAGTATTATCCCTCAGATCTCTAAGTATTATCCCTCAGATCTCTAAGTATTATCCCTCTTTCACAGATGAGGAGACAGAGGCTCCAATGAATTGACTTATTGAGGGTCAGACAGCTAGTAGTAACTGCCATAAGTAAACGGTGAAGCTGGGCTTAGACCGGGTCCCTTGACTTCAGGTCCAGTACTCTTTCAGCTTGCCTGTATGTCACCTTAAGCAAAACACTAGGCTTCTCTTGCCTCCAGATTCCTCTTCTGTAAGATGAGAGACTTTAACTATATGATCTCCTAGGTTCCCTACAGTTCCAATGCTCCAAGAAGTCTCTGATTCTGGGGTGCTGTTTCTCCCCACTCACTGATCTAGTTATCCCCCAATACACCCGTTCTGTCCAACCAGCCTGGTGGTTGTTAGGCTGAAATAGAAAGCTTAGGTTAATGATGGGGGGTGGAGGGAGGAGAGGAGGAGAATCAGCTTTGTCGGCAAATTGTCTCAGATATTTATTTTGAACATTAAAATGAATCATTCAAACTAAAGAGCTCTGTACTAGGGAGGCCCATTAAAATGCATGCATTATGTATCACTCCCTGCTTCCCCTCCCAGTATTATCAGCCTAAAAAGCAAACATGGTTTTTAAAGCCACTTCTTCACCGTGTCCCCTGACAGCTGATTAATAGCCACAGTTGCAGGATCTGAGAGTTTAGTAACCCGAGCTAGAAAATTCAATCTTATTCTAATATAGATGGGTCCAAAATAAAAGGGGAGAAAAGAAAAAAAAATCCGCTAAACACAGAGCCAGTCACAAAGCCTGCTGGGAACCCTCCTTAACATCTTAACCATGTGTGTTGAGGTTCCTAAGTGGCCCTCCTCCCCTTTCCCTCATTTGTCTCCCCCAGACCCACCTTTTGGGAGGAAACATGACAGGCCCAGCTCTCTTGGATCTCTGTTTGCTAGAAAAAGGGTTTGATCCAGCCAGAATAGACTCTCCGGTCCTTTGTGGTCCATTCTTAATCCATTTCAAAACACGTTAATAAGCTCTTGACATATGCAAGACACTATGCCAGGCCCTGAGGATATAAATTATGTTTTTGAAAATCCATTGTCTCTAATTTCCTAAAGCTTACAATCTAATAGGGGATGTTTGATGTATTCACTTATAAGAAGGATACAGCATAGAAGGTGATAAGAGTAAAGGAAAGAGCCAAAGTAGAACATATCCTTTTTTTAGTCTCTGTATCTCTATGATTTTTTTTTTGTCGGGGATGGGAGGGAGGTGTTGGCATGAGAGGAGGGGAGATTATATTTATAGCTAGCTAGGTAGTGCAATGTTGAGAATAATGGAGTTGAAATCAGGAAGATCTGAGTTCAAATCCTGCCTCCAATATTTACTAGCTTGTGTGTGAACCTGAGCAAGTCACTTTACCAGCTTCACAATTTACCACTGGTACCTCCTATTAGCTCTTTGACTCTGAGTAAATCGAATCACTTCTTTAGTTTTCCCCTTTGTAAAATGGGGGAAAATAAGAGTTCCTACCTCACAAGGTTGCTGTGAAGATCAAGTGAGTCCTCAAGTGCTTTGCAAACCTTAAAGCACTAAAAAAAGTTCATATAAATTATTATTTATATCATTATTATAATGTCTAATTATATAATATATTATAGAACGTTATATAATTATGTTCTTTACATTATGTATTATATGATATATCATTATATTCTATTACATTGTGTTATATTGTGTATTATATAATATTATTATAGATATCATATAATCATAATCATGTAATATATGGTTATGTTACAATAATTATAATTATATTATCTATATATTATATATAATTATATATAATATATAAATATATTATAATCATTATAAAATAATTACATCATGAGAAATTATATTGTATACTGCACAATTATATGTTATATGATTATAAAGTATTATATAATTATATAATATTACGTAACGTAGAATACTGCCTGGCATTTAACAAACATTTGAATAATTGCTTGGGCAATTTGCAATGAAGACCTATAAGACAATTTGAGAAGGAAGAGAACACACATTAGACACTATGCCAAGAGGGATAGCTTTCCAATCTTATCCTCCTGGCTTTCCTTCCCAGTATCCCCTTCCCACTCCAGTCAAGCTGCACTGCTCACTGTCTCCCCCTCCCCTACACACACACACACACCCCACCATCATCATCATCATCACCATCATCCTCACATGCTATCCCTGCCCCCTCTTGTAGAATTTTCTCCCCTTCTCTGGGACAATCCAAATTCTACGCAGCCTTCAGAGCCCAGCTTAAGTTGGGTCTTCATGTAGCCAGAATACAGAACTCCAGCTGTACTGAAATAAAAGCCCATTAATTCAGCAGCTGAATTTTCCTCTATTTATTGCCTGCAGGTTAAGTGTGTCTCCTTCACCAGACTATAAGCTTTTAGGGGGAGAACCACTTCTCCCCTACCTCCATCCCCACACACTCCAGCAACATCTTAGCACATGGGCCACAGGGGTATCTTTTTTAATAGTTGGCCACATGATAAGAAATCCATATTTGTGAAGGACACCTGGATTTAACTCTAAAAATTAATTACATTTGCTTCTGATTACATTTATTAGTTGTTCACTCCTACTAACATGACACCTGGTGGCAGTCAGTTACACAATAGTCATGTGAGGCAGGTGGGGAAGCCCTGCTGGCCCAGTGGTTCATGTGGGCTAGTTAATTAGGCAACAAATTTTTTGCTAAAAAAAAAAAATCAACAATAAATTAACACGTGTACCTCACTTTATATAAAACATAATAGCCCTGTGTTTCTGAAAAGTTTCATATCACTTCTCATTTTGTAAACCCAATCCTATATCTTCCCATTGGAGATAGACAGATGGGCAGGAGAAAGAGAGATAAAGAGAGGGAGAGACAGAGAGAGAGAGAGGGAGAGGAGAGAAGAGAGCCAGAGGAGAGACAGACAGACAGAGACAGATAGAAAGACAGAGAAAGAGAGAGAGAGAAGATGGATAGTGATAGATGGATGGATACATAGATAATAGATAGAAATATACTATTAGATGATAGAAACAGCAGTTGGATAGCAATAGATAGAAATAGTAGATAGAGATAGGAGATAGTGATAGATAATAGAAATAGTAGATGAGTGGTCATAGATGACAGAGAAATAAAGGTATATAGATAATAGAATAGAGATACATAATAGAAATAGTGAATGGATAATGATGGGTAGATAGAGAGATAGATGGATGGATGGATGGATGGATGAATGGATGGATAGATGGATAGATAGATGATAGATAGATGGATGGATGGATGGATAGATGGATAGATAGATAGATAGATAGATTGATAGATGGATGGATAGATGGATGGACGGACAGACGGACAGACAGACAGATAGATAGATAGATAGATAGATAGATAGATAGATAGATAGATAGATGGATTGATGGATCGATGGATGGATAGATGGATGGATAGATAGATGAATAGTTAGATGGATAGACAGACAGACAGACAGATAGATAGACAGATAGATGATAGATGATGGATAGATGGATGGATGGATGGATGGATAAATGGGTGGATGGATGGATGGATAGCTAGATAGATAGACAGACAGACAGACAAATATATTTATTAGGTCTTCACTATGTGCCAAGCATTCTGCTCAATGCTTAGGATACAAATACAGACAGGTTAGACAGCCTCTGACCCCAAGGCTCTTACTTTCTATTTGAGGGAAGGCAACACATAAAAGATCTGGAAAGGTAATGGAGGTGGGGCTTGAGGACCTGGCTTGGGATGCTCAGGGAGTGCCCTGGAAGCCTGAAACTGAGCAAGATGTGGCCAAAGCAGGCCTTTCAAGGCCTAGAGAGCTTCCGGGGGGCAGAGAGCAATTTTTCTATGTTGACAGAATATAGGTGACGACTCCAGTAGAAACAGCATAGAAGGCGAGGTCTGGGAGAGAAATTGTTGAAGCTAGCAGGGCTTTGGAAAGATCGTCTTACTCCTAATACTGAAGCCTGACAAGTCTTTGAAGCTCTTCCCCAGCCAGGTTGTTGACAGATCTTTCAATCACAATAGCCTTTCCCTACTTTTGAACATTAATTAAAGGAGCTTTATGGTGAATCCTCCTAGAAAATGAAGAACTCCTTTGTCACATGGATTTTTGTATATTCATCCCACCTGTATTTCCTCTCAAACTCCATACAAATGCCGACTTCTGCTGTCTTTGATATTGATTTATACCATAAGAGCTGACATTTACATAGTTCTTTAAGGTTTCCAGAGCACTTTACATATAATATCTTATTATTCGATCCCCACAGCAGCTCGGTGATATCATCAGAGCCATTTTATCAGGGAGGGAACAGAAGCTTGGAAGGTTTAGGTTATTGGTGTCATGGTCTAAGTGTTGGAGGGAGGATCAAAGACCCAGAATGCCTTCTATTAAGCTAGAATCATAACCCCTTGGTCACTTGCCACACTATGTGACCTTGGGAAACTAACTTAACCTCCCTTCAGTTTCCTGATATATTAAATAAAGGGGTCAGACTAGATGGTCTCTCAGGTACCATCCAGCTCTACAGCTATGATTCTTTGTTCCTAGTACTTACAATAACAGGTCATGATGACAATGAGTCAAATTCAGGTGTACTATAGGTAGCCTGCATATACCCTATACCCCACCATTCCATCATGGTGGTACCTATTATGCCTCAGCACCTAGGACCGCAATGATTCTCCTACCTATTAAAAACCAGTCCAATATTACAATATTTCTCCCTATCAAGCACAAAAATTAAAGCAGTAACTAACATCTGCCCGAGTATCTTTAGTACAAATTACAAAAGTCCTCAAAGACAGGGTCCAACTTCTCCTAGTATTTCACAGACCATTCTTTATTATCCTCTCCATCTGTGTGTTTTGATAACTGAGCTACAGTATCTGGACTACAAAAAGAATAAAGATCTGACTTTCCCAGAGGTAGAAGAAAGTTTCCCTTTCATTTTGGACACATATAAACCAATTTATAGGTTGTAGTTCGGAAGCCAGAAGGGACTTTACGTGTCATTTGGTCTAACCACCTCATTTTACAGATCAGGAAAAAGAGGCCCAGAGAGAAAAAGGTAATAAACATCAGGGGTGGGATTTGAAACAGTGGATAGAATGCTGGGCCTGGAGTCAGGAAAGCTCTTCTTTGTGAGTTCAAATCTGTCCTCAGATACTGGCTGTATGACCCTGGCTAAGTCACTTAACTCTGCTCTTCTGTAAAATTATTTGGAGAAGGAAATGGCAAACCACTCCAATGTTTTTGCCAAGAAAACCTTGAATGGAGTCACAAAGAGGCAGCACAACTAAAATGACTAAACAACCAATGGTAGTTTGATTCTGGAGACAATACATCCCAAACTCTAATGGTGCCAGAATGAAAATTCCCATCCAATCCAAAAGGCATTTACTAAGTACCTACTGTGCATGTGCTCAGCACTCTGCCAAGTACTAGGATACAACTGAAAAAAAAATAAAACCAGTCCCTGCCCTCAGGGAGCTTAGGCTCTGTGTTACAAAAGAAGTTTTGGGTGAGATGACCTCTGAGAGCCCCTTCAGCTCTGTGATTTTATGATTCTATGGCTACCCTTCTTAAATCACTTTCAAATCCATTGTCTGATCTCTCAACAATCCTGCAAGGCTGACATGTTGGCCTCATTTTCCCTGTTGTGTAGGCAGCATGTGATGAGGCACAAATGAGGCAATGAATGAAAAGTATTTTTCAGACTTTAAAGTTCTATATAAATGCCAGTTGTTGCTGTCGTTGGCCTCTAGTCCAGCGTAGGCTTCTTTCCCTGAAAACCTTATACTGCACTCCTGCTAAACTCAAGCCATGTTCATAGAATAACAGGGGTATGCTGGTAAATGTTTAATAACCAGAATCTCAGAGAATGAAAAAATACAGACTTTTAAGGTTATTCTAGATCACTAACACTTTCTTAGGTCTATACAGTCAAGAAAACAATAATTCAAACCTTAATCTGGTTAGAGCCGACTCTAACACACCCTTGCATAAAGATGAAAAATCAAAGCCCAGAGGCTTGCCCAAGGTCCCAAAACCATTTGGGCCAGAACTAGAACCTGGGGCTCCTGACTTCTCGTCCAGTGCCCTCCTCCTCTCCCTCTCAGGTCCCTTCTACCTCGCCTTTTCATGCTTCTTTTAAATGCTACCCCCACACTACCTGGCTCTGCAGGGAGGGACTGTGGAGCTCTTGCTGACCTTCAGCTTTTTCAACCTTGCCTCACTCCTCCTCTTTCCCTAAGAGATGCTCCTTGGTACCTTCCTGCCAACCCCCAAAGCAATAGGGATCTGTCTCATCGGCTCTCCAAAATAGCTTCTGTGTATCTCTTCACCTCATCAACTCTTCATTACTTCTCAAATCTCATTGGGAAAACACTGCTTTTTGTCCCTGACTAAAGCTCTGACTTTGCTTCCTCTGTGATGATTTAGCTTGGTGGCTGTGAGTCACTGAGAGCAGCCATCTATGCCAAGGCATTACCAAGGAACAGGTTATTTCTCTGCCCCGGCTCTTATCAGGGACTGGTCCTTCCAGGATGTTTGCTGTGACAAGAAAAGCAATTGCCTGCCTTTAATGCCTGCTTTTATCCACTCCCTCAGGCTGTTACACTTAATAGTCATCTCCCACTACATCTGCCAGCCTTCTGGGGATTTCTCTGCAATTCCTGTTGACCACAAGGGTCCTAAGGTGTATGTAAAGAGGTGAGATTGCTGTGTATAGGCCTAATTAAGTGAGTTTGAAAGCAGGATAGGATATCCTCTGCAGTTCTCACCAGAGTGAGAACACCAGTAGGCAGACAACAACACTGGGACATTCATTAAACTTTGGTGCCTACCAAATGGATACAAAGCAATTAGCATAGTATTCAAGACCCCCAATACACATAATATGACTCCCAATCTACCCTTCTATCCTTTTCTTTCACCGTTCCCTTATCAGGACTCTGAACCAGCTAGACCGACCCATGAACACTTTCATGCTCTTTCCAATTCTCTGCCTTGATTTTGTGGGAAATATGCTAGGTTTGGACTCAGAGTTCCTAGGTTTAATATCTTATGACCTCTACCAATGACTACCTGTGTAATCTTGAGCATGACTCTTAAACTCTCTGGTACCTGCCTCCCTCCTCTGTAAAAAAAATAAGGTTGGACTAAATGAAAGGTACCCTTCAGTCCTAAAATAGGATCCTATATTTAGTTCTATTACTTTTCCCTTCCTTTTCCTGTATTAAATCCTATCCATCCTTATTGATCTGTTCTTGGGGCAGTTTTCTTATTTGTTAAATGAAGATAATTGACTTACCCATGACTACACAGCTAGTAAGTTGAATAGTTAGGATTCAAACTCAGGCCTTCTTTTAGGACAGTGTTGTTTTCATTATCCTACATTGCCTTTTGTATCTGGTATGGCAGAAAGAAGTCTAGATTCAGAGTCAAAAAAACAATGTTCAAATCATGTCTGCTATTTATTACCTGTGAGACCTCAAGCAAGATACTCTGTGTCTCAGTTTCCTCATCTGTAAAGTGAGAAGGTTAACTTCTATGACCCCTATGTTCCTTCCACCACTAAATCCTGGGATTCTGGGATATCTTACAAACAGAGATTGTTTCATTCTTTGTGCTTATAACTCCAGCACCTAGCAGCGTCCCTGGCATATAGGGGTAAGAAATACTTGTTGACTGGTTGACCAATGTCAACAGGTTTAAGTCCTTTACCTAAAATGCTTGCATTCTAAATGAGAATCTATCTCATACATCATTGCCCTCCCCATAGAACCTAGTACAGTGCTGAGCACCTGACTGTTTACTTAATTCACTGAAAACTTGCTGTTGATTTGAAAGTTAAATCCAAGATTGCAAAAAAATTCCTAACCTAAGTAGGCCCCCCAAATAGTTATGGGACAAATAAAATAAGTAACAAAAAAGGGCCACAGAGAAAAATTTTCTAGCTGGGATTCAAAATGCCTCTTAAATCCCTCCAATAAAGTCCCGACCATCCTCACTTATTCAGAGACTATGGAAACCAAACCTATCGGCATTTTTGGTGAGTATTACATAATTTAAACTTTTTCATTGACTTGATTTTATTCTTTTCATGGAGAAGCAACAATATCAACTAATAGAGTAATGCCAGTGAATGAGCTCTGGAGTTTTGGTTTTAGTCATTGACTAGCTGGGTGACTGTTAACAACTCAATTCACCACTCTGGCTCAGTTTTCTAGAATTTCTATAAAATGTGGGGTTTGGATTAGCCAATCTTCTAGCTCTAGAGTTTGGTGTATCTAGAACTTCTCAATAAGCATCTTAAATTTTGGTAAATTGGTAATATCAACATGCTTGAAATAGCTTCACTAGGTTAGTCATTTCCTACATACCACCTAGTCTCCATTATTAATTTGTTCATGAAACTTCTTTTCTATTAGATAAGGTATAGGTTGAACTTTGCCTTTGCACAATTCAAATTCCAAATCATCAGCAAAAGAATTAAATACCATATATTGCTGTCCATTGGGAAACCCATGAGAATGAGTATGATTCACCTACATAGCCAGGGAAGCAGAAGATTAGAGACACGGATATAACCAAAAACGTACACTAAGGGTAATCTACTTTTACCTGGAAGTCTACAATTATCACTACTGGCGTAAAGAAGGTAATCAAAACTAAGTCTATAAAAACCAGTCCAAATAAGCTACAAAAAAAGTATTAATAGGAATTATATCTTGGGCAAGAAACCAAAGACCTCAGGAGTACAGATAACACATGCATCAAGGCTAGGGACTGAAAGGAGGGACTGCATAAGGGAAAGTTTGAACTGGAAATTCAAGACTTCATCCAGAAAGGTGGTATCTGAGAATAGTACCTGAATTTTTATAACAACTTCCAATCTAAGAAAGATGAGCTCTTGGCCAAGGATGGAATGTAACTAACAAGTTAAAATGTGTTTATCTACAGAAACAAGAAAACAATTTATATAATAACAATGCTACAAAGAAAAATAACTTTAAAACACTTAAATACTGTAATTAATGCAATGAGTATCCATGATTCCAGACGACCAGTGATGAAGCAACACCTCCTGACAGACAGATTAAGGACTCAAGACACAGAATGAAATGTACTTTGGGGTGTGACCATTTGGGAATTTGTCTGCTTGACTATATATATTCTTTTTTTAAAAGGGAATGGCAGTAATTGGAAGGAAGGAAGGAAGGAAGAAAGAAAGAGAGAGAGAGAAAGAAAGAGAGAAAGGAAGGAACGAAGGAACAAAGGAACGAAGGAAGGAAGGAAGAAAGAAAGAAAGAAAAAGAGAGAGAGAAAGAGAGAGAGAAAGGAACAAAGGAACAAAGGAACGAAGGAAGGAAGGAAGAAAGGAAGGAAGGAAGAAAGAAAGAAAGGAAGAAAGAGAGAGAGAGAAAGAAAGAGAGAAAGGAAGGAACGAAGGAACGAAGGAAGGAAGGAAGGAAGAAAGAAAGAAAGAAAGAAAGAGAGAAAGGAAGGAACAAAGGAACAAAGGAACAAAGGAAGGAAGGAAGAAAGGAATGAAGGAAGAAAGGAAGGAAGGAAGGATTGACACATTTTTTAAAATGCTCAGAAAAGAACAGTAGGAAGGCCAGAAGGAAACACAAGCAAGCAAGACAACTTTGAAAGTTAAAAGTTGAATTTGTTATATGTTTGGAGAGAAAAGCAAGCCATACACGGTGGAGATTCACAGTTTCTTGTGCAGTCTTCTTCTCCTGTTTCTCTCTGCATAAGGAAATGTTCCTTTTGTTTATTGTTTATTGAGTTCAGAATATTTTAAAGCATATTTTCCTAGAGTCTTGCAAATCTAATCAAGAAATCTTTCACTAAAAATGGAAGAGGCTGGTGAAAATGCCCACACATATCTATGATGCCAGATACCATGGAAAGCAGCAGACACAGCATTACTGAATAGGAAGAATAACAGTAGAAAAACAACCAAGAGCACAACACAACAGAAAATAATACCCAAGAGCAGAGCTAACGATAAAATCCATGGCCCCGGATATCTACATCCAAAGGCAGACAGCGATATGAACTAGAGATCTGTCTTAAAAAAAATAATAACAATCCAAGCATTAAAGAATGAGAATAACAATAAAAGGAAAAATATGGAATAAGGCCCCATATTGGAGGAAAGGGTTGCTTAATTTTTCTTCTCTCCCTAAAAATTCACTGGGTAAACAAAGGTTGCAGGCACACATCGAACCAAAGATATAGATTATAAAAAGCATATTTACTGTACATAAAATTGACAAAGGTCACATGCAACATCACACATTGCAGTAAATGCATCAAATTTTAAATATATTCCATTTTCAGGTACCATCTTTCCCCAAAATAATACGTGGCTCTGTACCGGCAAGTACCATTGGATTTCACTAGTAGCATTCTTGCCCATCATACCTGTTTGGTGTGATCACTAACTGAATTATACAGTCACTTATGCAATGAGTGACTCATTGATAATTCTTCAGACTTGGTGTTCCCATCCTCTGTGTGAAATGAGATATCTTTGAGCTAAGATGTAGCCAGTCCCCTCACTTCTCTTTTGGCTATCTCTCAGGGTCGTGGTTCTTTCAAGTCAGTCAACTAGCCTATATTAGGTGTTTTTTATGTGCCAGTCTAGGGTAGGGATACAAAGAAAAGCATTATCATCTACTGGAGAGTCCGTCACTACTGAAAACCGACAGTTCTGAATGCACTCTAACAGTGAAATTCAGACGCATAACTTCAAAGGAAAAAAAAAGTTTAAAAAAATAAGAAATTAACTTAAACAGCATTACCAGTACCCACCCCTGGATGGCTACCTCCAAAGCTTCCAAAGGAGATAGGAAGTCAGTTTCCTGTTCACCCACCACCTCCACTCCCAACCTAACAGAAAAAGTTTGTAACTTTTATAAAGGAAGTAGGACATAATTCTAAGCTATGATGCCTAACCTTGGCCCAGAAGGGTAGGGACTGTTCACCTCGTAATAAGCTCAAGCACACCTCATTTAAGAAGCTATGACTGATTCCTGGATGACTGGGGACAATTTTTAAAACCATATCCTTTATTACTTAACTGTGAACATGCTGCATTCCTCTAATCTAGTAGAGTGCAATCTCCTTGAGGGCAAAAATAAGAAATGTGTTTTCCCAGCACCCAATTCATTGCCTGACATACAATAAGTCCTTATATAAAGGTTCTTAATTGATTTTTTGATAACCGATCACCACTGTCAGGGTCCAAACGGAACGTTAGCATATAGGAATACCATGTCACATCCTCACACACTCTTATCCCATTGGGCCATTATTTTCATTTCCACTGTTGGAAATGAAATTCCGTTCTTGTGTTCTAGTCACCCACCTACCATGTCACCTTTCAAGAGATTCTCCTAGCCTCCTATTAAATTCCCCAAACTGTAAGGCATGTAGGTTCATGCTTAGCCTTCAGAGACATCGTCTTGAGGCTTTTCTGTCCCCCACTATACAACAGCAACCACAAAGACTCTTTTAGCTGCATTGGAGACAAAAGGAAAATCAATTGGTCTGCTCTGTGGGGTCCAGAAAATGATGATAACAAATGACAAAGAAAAGGCAACTTCTTCTCTCTTTGGTTGCTCATTTTCTTTGCCAAGGAAAATAATCTTCAGACCAGGAAGGAGAGAAAAAAGTGGTTAACAGGGAGCTGAAACCTACTGGGACATGATTGTTGCTTAATAAAATGTCTATTGATTGTATATGAGTAAAGAGATGGTAAGAGAACAAACACCTAGCTGCCTTCACTGAGGTCAAGTCATCATGTCAAGATGAACTATATAATAAAAGCTAACATTTTATACAGTGCATTAAAACCAGCAAAGTGCTTTAATGCAATATCTTATTTGGTCCTCACAACAACTTAAATGCTATAATTATCCCCATTTTACAGATGAAGAAAGTGAGGTTTAGAGAGGTCAAGTAACTTGCCCACACAGTCATACAGCTAGTAAGGTTCTAAAGCAGGATTTTAATTCAGGGCTTCCTGACTCCCTGACTCTAGCATTCTAAACACTTGCACCACCTAGTTGCCTCTATGTATCACAGGGTAACAAAAGAACTCTGAGAGAACATTGATGAGTCACTTTCAATGATCTCTGAAAAATCAGGGCAAACAAGGGGAGAAGAGATGTTAGAGGACTGGAAAAAGGTAAATGGAGTCCCCAAAAGAACACTGAGTTCTCTAACTGCGCACCTGTGAGCTTGGCTTGGATTACTGACAAAATTCCAGAACTTATTATCAAGGGAAGGACTTGTCAGCATTCAGAAAGGGAAGCAGTTATCACTAAGAGCCATTCCGGGGCAATGACTCCAAGGTTAGCTCAGGGTACGCCCCTCCAAGCTGCCGCCTACCGTATCGTACTATGGTTGGGTGGGTTTTGTACCTTTTCACTCTACTGAAATTGCAAGTTCAAAATACAGAAGGCACTTAATGGAGGGCTGTTGAATTAATGAGCCAATTAAGTAATATGAAAGGGTCCAGTCATCCAGGGACATATTCTCCAGGATTATCACCTCCCAGTTCTTCCCCTAGTTACCAAGGCTGAGAACCTCACAAGGCATTTGACAGCCCCTGTCAGCCCTTGACATGAAGAATCACAGGATCATAGAATTTAGAGTTAAAAGGGTCCTTAGAATTTGCCTGTAACCAACCCACATGTGTTGTCTCCCTGTTACAACAAAAACTCCTTGTCAGCAGGGATTGCCTTGCTTTTTAATTTGAATTAAAGGCTGGGTGTGATGCCTGGCACATATGAGTGCCATCCTGGGGCACAGAATCCAAGGTTGGCTCATTGTATGTTCTCTGTTTTATCATCTAAAATTCACCATTTCCCTTGATATCTCAGTAATTTCCCAGCACAAAGAGACCAGGCTTTTCTCTCTTCTTAATCAGTGATTTTTTTTTTCATTCAGATAAAGAAACTGAGGCCCAGGAAGGAAAAATCACTTATCCCAATAATAAATAATAAGTATCAGAGCTTGTATTCAAACCCATGTTATCTTAGTAAATCTTGAAAAAGATGAAATTGGGCTTAAATACATGACAGTAAGCAAATAAGGACTAAAATTAATAATTACGATCACTTGAATAAAATCACAACTACTATTGAAAATACCAAGAATATAAGTCAAAAGATACTTCTAGCTTTTCCTCTGATTCTTCCTCACCATGCCTTCCTTAGCACAGAAGAAGAAGCATTGCACAGCAAGAAATATACAGAAGGTAGGTAGGATTCCTTTGGATCACATTTTGTAATTACCTTGTGGGATGCTGTCTGATGTGCTACATGTGTATGTATCCATCCTCCTTTGTGATCATAGATAAATAAGGCCCACTCTCCATGAGTTCATTTCTATTCCAAAGTCTCTATCCCAAGCTATTAATAGTTCTTTGTCAAGTTCAGATAGTATCCTTCACCCCCCACCCACCCATGACACAGGTCATCTATCATGACCATATCTTCCCCATCACAACACAAATCTAATGCTGACTACAAAATGGTCTCAGAGACCTTCCAAGGGAGTCCAGTTCACATTTTATCTTCTAAAACTTACAATTTTCCTCAATTTCTCAGCAATATACATTTCCTAGCATGGAGAGACCAGGCTCCTCTTCTTTCCTCCCATCTCCTCTACCTGGCCCAGGATCATGATGAAGGCCAGCCACATTGAAAGCAATCCATCTCAGTTCACCTATTTAACAAGCACTTCCCATGTGCCCAAATCTTTTCAGGGAAGTATGGAGAGTATATGGGAAGTATAATCCATTGTCAATCCCCCTCAAGGAGCTTAGAATCCAGTTGGAAAAGGTAAAATAAATCCCTAGTCTCTCTGTTGAATAGTTTATGGCTGTTTCATATTCAATCAATCAATGAACATTTATTAAGCACCAGGCGCTGTGCCAAGTGCTGGGGATACAAATATAAATTTTTAAAAATACAAAAAACAATCCCTATTGTCAAGGAGCTTACAATGCAATGGGGATTGTGTTCATGGAACATACTCATCTCCAAAGGTAGAGTTTTGGTCATAAGACCTATTGGAAAAATCAATAAAGTGTGAGGGAGTCAAAGTAGGTAGGGGTGGCTTCCTGGAGGAGGTAGATCTTGAAGACTGTATGGAAAATGATGCATCCAACAAATTAATGAACCTAATAAAATGAAATTCAATGGGAATGAATAATAAAAAGCTACAAAAATTTAAGCTACTGTTAAAGTTTATGAAATGTTTTCCTCATAATAACCCTGTAAGGAAAGTAATATAAGAATAACGCTTTTACAAAAGAGGAAACTGGGACTCATTCAATGACTTGCTCATAGTTGCAGCTGGCCAGTAGGTGACCTGAAATTCAAACTCAGGGCTTCTACCTCCAGAGTACTCATTTTTCCCTTTTTTTTTCAAAATGATTAAATATAGGGGGTGGAGCCAAGATGGCAGTGTAGCAGCAGCAACATATCGCGGCTCTCACATAGCCACCCCAAAATACCCATAAAATAGGACTCTAAACCAATCCTAGAACTCCAAAATGCACACAAAGATACTTCCCACTAAAGTCAGCTCAGCTACCAGGAACCATATCAGCACTGCGAACCGAAACCAGCCTGGCCTGAAGCCGTGGCTGTGCCCCGGGGGCGCTGGACGGGAGGAGCAGAGGAGCGGATTAGCGGCAGCTGCGAGAGAGCGTTCAGAACTAGGTCAGTGGGAATTGCGGGGAGAAAAGCATCGGGCCGGAAGGCCTCCAGAGCAGAAAAGTGAAAGGCAGAGGTTTTGCACCCGCCTACACGTTGCAGCTTCCCGCTCACGGCCTGCAGACAGCAGGGGGACTAAGCGATTGTTCTGAGGCCAAGAACTCTCGTGTTGAACGGCCTGGATCTGGATCACGGTCTTGGGCCTCGGTCCTGGAGTCTTCATTATCCAGTCAGCCAGAAGTAAATAGGAAGAGTCCCGGCATCTTCCTGAGAGCTACAGCAGCCGGGAGGATCCCAGCGATTTGGGACAGAGCTTTTCCTTCTGGAAGCAGAGCCCCACAGAGATTTTAAAAAAAAATCACAGACTGAACAACCATGAGTAAGAATAAGCATAAGAAGCAAAGTAAGAACAGCTCCCAAACCCTAGATTCCTTCTTTGGGGAAAAGAAAGATCATGGGAGAGAGAGGGAGGAGGAGAGCGCAGCCAAAGCACCCCCACCAGGGGCCTCCAATAAACATGAAGAATGCCTTAAAGCTAGAGATGAGCTGAAGAAGGATTTTCAAAACCAAATAAGGGGAGTAGAAGAAAAATTGGGAAGAG
>CM053582.1:531223837-531303771 GCA_028627135.1 Pseudochirops cupreus
AGGAGAGAATAGGCTGGGGGAGGGGGGACACACTGGGATGGCTGTTTTGGGGCAGTGGGTGGGGGAAAGAGGGGGAGAAAATATGTAACTCAAAATCTTGTGGAAATGAATGATGCAAACTAAAATAAAATTTTAAAAAAATACCATCAAAAAAAAAAAGAAAATGATTAAATATAAAAAATGTTAAGTATCAATCCAGTCAACTAAATCGCCTTTGCAATTGTTTACATTTAAATAACTTAATTTTGATACACAAAATGTCATAACTTTTCAGTCAATCCATCTGAGTTTCCATCGGACTTCTTTGTTTGGTCATTTATATTGAATTCCCTCTCAAACGGTTGTGATGGTTGTATTTGGTATGTACTCTGTTCTTCTTGATCTGCTTTTACCATATTGCGGTATTTCATAAAAGAAGTTGATACTGCAAATAAGTGAGGAAATTGTCAGGGAGCACTGTTGCCCTTGAGGAATTCAAGTTACCTAACCTCAGTGAACTAATAAAAGTGAAAGAACTGACAGGTGTGAATGCTGAGCCACTAGCAATGATATTTGAAAGACAGTGGAAAATTGGACAGCTACCACGAGATTGGAGAAGGGCAAATGTTATTTCCCTGCTGGTTTACTTTTGAATTTCTGGCATTTGCCACCATCATAATATCATCCTGAAACTTCCCTCGATGCCTGGTGAACTCCTCAACTTGGAACATTCATAATCCCCAGAAGCCTTCTCACGCTGGAATTTCCCTTTGTAATTCTCTCCTACTTTTCCCAATGATGAGTTCCTTCTGGGACCTCCATTTTGTGGAGGATCCCAGACCAGGCAAACTTCATTCCCTTCTCAACTTTGCTTTTGACTTTCCAAACATTGTCACCATGGCATATCATGCTGTTCTTGTGGAAAATATGAAGGGAGATGGATTTATATGTAATAGATTTAGATAGCTCAATCAGAACTGGTTGAATGGACAGATTCAAGGATCATTGTTAATGGGTCAGTGTCAAGGTGGTAGGGGGACTCCAGTAGAGTGACCAAAGTATCTGTGCCTGGCTTTGTGCTGTTGAATATTTTTATCAATGAGTTGAATAAAGGCAGACGTAAATCAAACGCTCATCAAATTTGCCAATGACACAAAGCTAGGAGGGATACTTAACACATGGGATAACAGAGTCAAGGTCAAAAGGATCTTGACAGGCTGGGGCATGTGCTGAATCTAAAAAGATGAAATTCAACATGGATAAATGCAGTTATATTATACACATGTACCAAAATGTATTTAATAATTCCTCTATTATTTGACATTTAAGTTCCTTCCAGTTTTTTTTCCCCAAAAACAATTAGTGCCAATATAAAAATCTTTGAACAGATAGTTGGGGTTTTTTTAATTTTTGATAAACTTCCAGGGTATATTCCCAACAATGGAATTATTGTATCAAAGGATAAGATTATTTTCTAAGATTTCCTGCACACTGCCAAAATGCTTTCCAAAAAGAGTCTGTTAGTTTTTAATTCTGCCAGCAATAAATGAGTGTACCTGTTTTACCCACAACCCAACCAAAATGAAATTTTATCGCTTTTTGTTATTTTTGCCAATTTTATGGATGCAAGATGGTGCCACAGAGCATTTTAATTTGTTTTAATTTAATTTCCTCTCTTTGGTAACTAATGAGCATGAACACTTTTCAAGTATTTATTAACCATTTATGTTTTACCTTTTGTAAACTAACTATTCACCTTCCCTGAACATTTATCCAATGAGAGTTGCTTTATAAATGTTTAATAGTTCCTCATATGTTTTAGATGTGTGTTTTTTAATATTTTTAAAAGATTTTAAGTTCTTCATAACATTTCCACATTTTCCATTAATTTTTAACTCAATCTGTTATTTTTTTTATTTTATAGATTTTTTTTGGTTTAATGTAATCAAATACGACTATCTTAGCCCTAATAATTCATTCTATAATCAAACTTATCTCCCTCCCAAAATTAAGATAATTCCAAATATCATTCCATTTTATTCCAGTTATATGGTTTGGGTTTTATTGGGGTTTTTTGAGTTTGTTTGTTTTGGGAGTTTGGGGTGTTTTTTTTGCTAAATATTTGTTTATCATCCCGATGGAATTAGTTGAGTTGTATAGTGTAAAATGAGAGTCTAAATCTATTTCCTTCCATATTGCTGACCAGTTTTTCTAAGTACATTTGTTAAATAATAAATCTTTTCCCTAGATTTTATTTACTTAAGTCTTTGTTTTTCAAACACTAGCTTTTTTGTATTTATCTGTTTAGATGTCTGTTATTCCCCTCCTACCCTTCAAATCATCTTACACCTTACTCACCCCTTACCCTGCAATTCAGTGACACTGGTTCCTTGTTGTTCTTTGAACATGACCTAGACTCTGTGAATTTTTACTACTCTCCCTCCTCATCTCTGCCTCCTGACTTCCCTGGTTTCTTTCAAGTACTAACTAAAATTACGCACTTTACAAGAAGCCTTTCCTGATCTCCCATAATGCTAATCCCTTATAGCTTTTGATTTTCTCCAACTTATTTCTTACATACCATATTTGTACAAAGTTGTTTCTCGTTGTTTCCCCAGTTAGGCTATGAGCTCCTTGAGAGTAGGAGTTGTCTTTTGTCTTTCTTCATATCCCCAGAACTTAGCACCATAGAAAGTATTTAATAAATGCTTCTTGTGTCTGTTGTTCCATAAATCTATTTCCCTATATTTTAACTAATAACATATAGTTTTGATAACTGATTAGTAATATGCCTTAAAATCTGGGAATACAAATTCACTTTCAATTATTCTTTTCATCAAACCATGTCACCCCACATAAAAGTATCAAATGGTGGGGGGGGGGGGGGTCTAGGTGGCACAGTGAATAGGGCACTGGTCCTGGAATCAGGAGGACCTGAGTTCAAATCTGACCTTAGACACTTAACACTTAACACTTATTATCTGTGTGACCTTGGGCAAGTTACTTTACCCCAATCGCCCTGCCTTCCCTCCTCCAAAAAGTAAAAAAAAATAAATAAAGGTATTAAATGGGATCCAGTCATGCTATTCTTGCCTGTTTGTTTTGCCATATAAATTTCATTACAATCTTTTCCTATTAAAAGAAACCCTTTGGTATTTTGTTTGGCATTGTAGTATTAAATATATAAATTTATTGGTAAGTATTGTCATTTTTACTACATTGATCCAATCAATCCATGAACATTGAACGTTCTTCCAGTTATTTATGTCTTCCTTTATTTCAGTCATTATAGTTTTATAGTTGTATTTATATAGGTCATACGTATTTCTAGGTAGTTTAATGCCCAAGTATTTGATAATTTTGTTGTTATCGTATATGGTATTAATGCAATGCTCCTTTACTATACTGTGCTGTCTCCTCAATGGAAAAGTTCAATAATTGAGTTCAATATCTAAATTCTTGCCTGGCCATGCTTGCATGATATTGTGTCTGTGCAGTTCACATTAAAAGGACTTAGAGATTTTAAAGGACTTCAAATTCATTATGAATCAACAGTGTAAAGTGATAGTTGGGGGAAGGGGGTTAAGCCAATGAAAATCTCAGGATCCTTTGGTGGAAGCATGGTGCCAAGAATAAGAGAGGTAATGGTCCCCCTGTACTTTGGTCAAATTACATATGAGGTATTTAATTGAGCTCTGGGCAATACATTTTAGGAAGGATGTTGACAAACCAGAGTATGTCAAGAGGAAGATGACCAGTAAGGGTAGAGGGCTAGAGGCCAAGTCATTTAAGGATCATCAGAAGAAACTTAGAATTTTCAGGCACAAAAAGAAACGATTTAGTAAAGACATGCTAACTGTCATCAATCATCTGAAGAGCCCTCACTCAGTTGCTGGGCTTATTTCATTTGGTTCCAGGGGACAGAAGTTCTAACTCTCAGGTTCTCATTTGGCTCCCTAACTTCTGATCCCTGTTGCTGAGGACTTAGGCTCAATCTTTTCAAGAGTGCACCTGTCAAATGACTCTCTTCCTTCTGAGAAATCTGCTGTAGGCAACAGAGAGTAAGTCTAAACTATTACATTTTAATGGATTGGCAAGGTGACAAACCCTAACCCAACTGAGCCTTCAGTTTTCCATTTTCAATGACAATGTTCAATTTGATTGTGAAATGCCTTTCCAAACCCCTCACCCAAATCATTAAAGAAGGAACTAGCCCCTCAGCTACCACATTTCCATTTGAGTGAAGATCAGGAGAGTCTCTGAGAACATAGAAACCTGTAGAAGGTGACCATAGAACCACAGATTTACAGATGGAAGAGACCTTAATGGCCATAGAGTCCAACTCCCTCACAGATGAGTCAACTGAGGCTGAGAGATCTCTTAGGCACTTTCAGCGCACAGTGATCCCTCTAAAACAATGAGGGGGAAGGAGGGAAAGAAAGATTATAGGGTGACTGCCTCATTAATTGTAATTGAAAAAAGCTGAAAGTAACTTAAGTGACCAATAGTAGAACTGACTAAGTTAGAAGGGAACTCATGAGTCATAGAACTCAATGGAATCTTAGAACTCATCTAATCCAACTGCCTTATTTTAGAAAGAAAATTGAGACCCAAAAGTGATTTACCCCAGGTAACAAAGGTAGTAAATGGCAGCAATGGAATTTAAACTCAGATGCTGTGATTATTTCCATTATGTCATGCTATTGTCCAGAGAATATCCCAGAGAGACCCCAGATGAATCCCATACCTGAGATCACAGAGTTGACGACAAATTAGGTATAAAATCCATCTCCTAACTCTCAACCCAATGAGTTTTCAAAGCCAAGTCTAACTATTCATCATAACCCACAGCACTTCTTTTAATGGCTGCACTCTAAAAAGCTCTGGACCCAGAATCGAGTCAACCTAGACTCAAACTCCAGCTCTGTCATGAATCATATGACTTTACACAAGTCAGTCCACCTCTCTGAGGCTTAGCTTCTCCATCTATAAAATGGGCAAGTTGATCTGAGATCACCTTCAGTTTGGCAATTTTATATAATTCTATGGTTTACAGCCCAGAATTTGTATTCTTAAGGGATATCATTAACTTGGAAAACTTCCCTGGAAAAATTCTTCCCATCAGTCTCAGCCCCCAGAAAATGTGTCCCTGGAAGAAATGACAAGGGGTGTCAATCTTTTTAAGTTCTCAAGTCTCCAAGGAAAATTTATAAAATGTTCTATACTCTCAAATGCCCTCACTGTACCCCCTTCCCGGGTAACCTCCCCCCAGTCTCTAGAGGAATTATGTGAATAGCTATGTCAAGGATACAATGTAATGTAGGGCAATGAAAAGTCAGAGAATTTGGTTTCTCATTCCAGGTCCTTCAATGATGAACGATGTACACCAAAATATTCATATCAACTCCCCTTATGGAAGCATAACACTGGGAACAAAGCGTAGGCCCACTCTTTGGTAAATGGCTGAGCAAATTGTGATATATAACTGTAATGGAATATTATTGTGACATAAGAAAGGATGAATGAAAAATTCAGAAAAACATGGGAAGACTTGTAAAAACTGATACAAAGTGAAGAAGGCAGCTCCAGGAGAAATATGTCTCTGTGTGTGTGTGTGTGTGTGTGTGTGTGTGTGTGTGTGTGTGTGTAGATAGATGGATGGAGAGATAGATAGATAGGCACACATACGTACATACATATAATTAATACCACATATAGTAATATATAATTAATACCATAAGACAAATAAAAATAACACAAAAGGGACTGCTGAACTCAGATTAATTGAAATGATCCATCTTAATTGTGAAGACAGGATGAAAACCTTATCCATCTTCTCAAGAGATAGGTTGGAGGAACTTGAAATACATTGTCATATATACTATCTGGCAGAGTTGCTCTACTGGGTGAGTTTTGCTTAACCATTTCTCTTTGTTTCAAGGGAGGATTCAATGGGCTACATTATAAAAACAAAAGCCATTCATACAATGAATTTTTCAATAATAATAAATCTATATGTGGCATTAGGGCACTTAGGTGGCACAGTGGATTGAGTGCAATGCCTGGAGTAAGGAAGATCTGAGTTCTAATTCAGTCTTAGATACTTAAACTGTGTGACCCTGGGCAAGTCACTTCACCCAGTTTGCCTCAGTTTCCTCATCTGTAAAATGAGCTGGAGAAGGAAATGTCAAACCATTCCAGTATCTCTGCCAAGAAAACCCCAAATGGAGTCATGAAGATTCATACATGACTGAACAACAGCAAAATGAGACATTAAGTCAGTCCTTGGACCTTGGTTTATTCTTCTATAAAAGGGGAATGGAATCTGCTTGCCTCAGTGGGCTGTTGTGAAATAAAATTAGATAACGTATGCAGTGTGCTATAAAATCAATAAAGCATATCATATATATGGGATATTGTTATTATAATTATTAGATGACCTATTATCTAAAAAGTACTCTTCAGATGTGAAGGATTCACACACTGATATTGGCCTAGCCTCGTTCAAATATCTGGTTGTCCTCTAGATGGCCTGTAGCTAATGAAATAGATCTCTCTCATTTTGAAGCTAGCATTGCAAGGAAAGTAAATTCAGTGGTCAGGCTTCAACAAAGGACAGTTTGATGGCTTTCTCTTTGATGTCTTATTAATAAGAAAAAGAATATTATGCATGTATATACATATATATGACTATTCCTCAAATATTTTGCTCACAGCACAGTAAAATTTGTCATGAGGAATCAAGGTAGTCAGTAAAGTTTGGGTAGTCAACAAGTGTTCAACCATTTAGCATGTGTTAGTCAGGCACTGTGCTAAGTGCAGGCCATACAAGGAAAAGCAAAAAAACCACTGTCCCTGACTTCAAGGAGCTCACATTCTAATGGGGAAGATAACATGAAAACCATCCATACAAGATATATATAGCATAAATAGAGGGTAGTCTCAGTGGGAAGCACTGAGGAAGGGTGCGGAGAAAGAAAAAAAAACCCCATAGAAGGTCAGATTTGAAGGAAGCCTTGAAAGAGGCTGGGGACTCTAAGGGGTGGAGGTGAGGTGGGAGAATATTCCAGGCAAAAGAGAACAGCCAATGAAAAAGCAGTGAGGAAATGGAGTGTCAAGTTCGAGGAACAACAGGAAGACCGTGTATTCTTGGCCACTTAAGATAGTAATTTAAATAGGAGATCCAATAGGGGACTCACTTAGGCTGCTTCCATTTGGTAAGAGCAGACATGTGAGGTCTTTGTGAATTTATGGTCTGGCCCATTTTGAGCTTAGTGTATCATATCTAATAGGCAAGTTTTGTGGGGTTACGGGTTTTTTTTAATTACCCTTACCATAAAATGGATGGTGAGTAATTAAAATTTATATTAAACACAATTGTTTATAAGTTTTCTTTTATTTGCAATAGACCTCCAAAATTTCACAAGTGAAGCCCACAGCATACTCATCCATCACAACCCAGTCTCGGAGAACTATGGGTATAGAATGCAATGAACAAAATGAAGCAATCAATCAATTTATGGTTCCCCACTACCCTACTCCCTGGAAATTGTACTTCCTCCCTTAGACAACATGGTAGACACCTGATCTGGGAGTAAAAAAGACCTGTGTTCAAGGTCTGCCTTGGAACGTATTGATGGTGACCCAGGGGAAGTTCCCTAATTCTCAAACCACTCTCCAGAATTGTAAATTGAAGAATGACTTCATTGGTGGGAACATCTGACCATGATAAAATTACAGCTCCAGACCAAAACAAAAACAAAAATAAAGCTAAAAATAAGGCTAGAAATATCCATGTTTTTGGACCCCATTTTACAGATGAGAGACTGAGGCTCAGTCAGTGACTTGCCCAAGGTCTCATGATTAGTAAATTTAACTTTACTAAAGCTCTGACTTTAAATCTAAGGTTTTCTCCACTAAGCCATGTTGCCTTAAATGAAGGCAGAGATGACTTCTATGTAAGTCATGGACCCAGTCATGTCTTACAAAGGTCATCATAATTGTTTCTTTAAAATCCTCCTTCGTTATCTGGCAGTCACAAGGAGAGAATTCTCCAGGGCATGACTTGGTTCAAATAATCATGCTTCAGAGCTAGAAGAGTTAGCTAGTCCATCAAAGGTTATCTAGTCCATTGTCTTCATTTTACTCATGAGGAAACTGAGGCCCCCTAAAAATGCAGTGACATTACCCAACTGGAACATAGCTGAGCCAGGACTAGAATACAGATCCTCCCACTCCCAAGCCAGCACTCTCCGCTCTACACCACACTGCTGCTTAGTTCCAATCTGATTTCTTGCACCATTCATGTTGTTATTTGGTTGTTTCCCTCACGTCCAACTCTTTGTGACCCCATTCGGGGTTTTCTTGACAAAGATATTGGAGTGGTTTGCCATTTCCTTCTTCAACTCATTTTACAAATGAGGAAACTGAGGCAAACAAGGTGAAGTGACTTACCCAGGGTCACACAACTAGTAAGTGTCTGAGGCTGGATTTGAACTCAAGAATATAAGCCTTCCTGACTCTAATCAGGCATTCTACCCACTGTGTCACCTAGCTTCCCTTCTTGTACTATAGAGCACTTTATTCTTTGCTAAACATTTCACTTTATCCTGACAGTGATACTGCTGCATGGGGAAATCTGTAAAATGGGGATAGCATCTATCTTCCCAACCAAACACAGCAAGCTAGCACTGATCTAGGAACCGAATACTACCCAGGGCTATTTCCCCTATGCCATGTTCCTACCCTAGACACAAGAACCTAGGCTGCCTCTCCTTTCCTGAGGTGGAGAGGTGGGGTTTGCGAACATGATGGAGACAAGCATCTTCAGTTCTGGAGGCATCTCAGACAGGCAGACATGGAAGCCACACACTCTGATTTGCCAAAGGGGCTAGTTTCCAGCTCAGCCTCTTAAAATGGCTCTTCCTTAGAATTCCATCTGCTTGGGTGAGGCCAGACTACTTAGACATATCAAAGAGTCTCCCTCCTTCTTTCATCCAGCCAACAGTGATCTGAAAGGAGTATAATAAAAAGGCTTCCTCTGACAGGCTTTAGTGAACAGCCAATTCTCTGACATCTCTCAAGACTTCAATTGGCCCCAGCCAATTCTACTGTGGAAGTGAACACAGCTATGTAATAATAATACCTTGTTTCTATGGTGCTTTTTGGTTGGGTTCTTTTTTTCAAAGTGCTTAAAAATGCATTACCTTACTTGAAGCTCCCAAGAGCCCTGAGACAGAGGTAGGATGGCTATTATTATCCTTCTTATCCAAATAAGGAAGTCAAGGTCCAGAGAGGTTAATGACTTACCGACTGTAACACAGTAAGTTAGCCGCCCAGTGCTGAGTCTCAGTGTTAGAAAGCTACTTAGAAGTCATCTCATCCAACCTCCCACCTGTTGGAGGACTTCCCTCTATAGCAGAGGTTCTTAATCTGGGATCCAGAACTTGGAAGGGGAAAAAATGCATCCTTATTTTCACTAACCTCTGGTTTCCTTTGTAATCCTGTGTACTTCCTTGTATGCATGTAAAAGCATTCTGCTGAGAAGGGGTCCATAGATATTACCAGCCTACTGAAGGGACCTATGACCAAAAAAAAAAAAAAGATTATGAACCCCTACTCTACACAACAGCCCAGCCAGAGTCTGAGAGAGGTTAGATGATTTGCTGATGGTCATACAGATAGTAAATGTCTAAGGCTGGATTTGAACTCAAACTTCCATTGCTCCATCCCTTGAACCACCTAGTTCATTCTCTACGTTCCCTCTCCAAAGGCTTACAATGATCTTGCTTTTTATTCTAGGTTCTCAAAACACATCCTACAGAGAAAAGGGAGGATGCATCAGAAGTTAGACCTGTATAAATACATTTCTCTATCTTTGATTGCAATTGATTACCAGATAAACAGACACTTTTGCCCCATGACATACTTTAAGTTCTGCTAGACTTAAGTTGGGCCAGTCCTAAGCATCTGTGAAGTAGGGAGCTAGGTGATGTGGTAGAGAGAGCATTGGACCTGGGGTCAGGAGGACCTAAGTTCAAACTCATCCTCAGACAGTTATTAGTTGTATGAACCTAGATAAGTAACTTAATCTCTGTCTGCCTCAGTTTCCTCATCTGTAAATGGAGATGATAATAATAGCACCTATTTTCAGGGTGTGAGGATCAAATGAGATGATATTTGCAAAGAGGTTAGCATAGCACCTGGAGCAGAGCAGGTATTTTACAAATGCCTGGTCCCTTCCTCCTTCCCTCTTCCCTTTTCTCTATAGGATGTGTTTTGAGAACCTAGAACAAAAAGCAAGATCATTGCAAGCCTCTGGAGAGGGAACATGGAGAATGAACTAAGTGGTGCAAGGGATAGAGCGATGGACCAGGAGTCGGAAAGATCTGAGTTCAAATCCAGCCTCAGACATTTACTATCCATATGACCATCGGCAAATCATCTAACTTCTCTCAAACTCATTTTCTTCATCTGTAAGGTGAGGATAATAATGACACCTACCTCCCAAAGTTTTTGTGAGGATTTTGTTGTTGTTGTTCATCATTTCAGTCATGTCTGACTCTTCATGACCCCATTTGGTGTTTTCTTGGCAGAAATACTAGAGTGGTTTGCCATTTCCTTCTCCAACTCATTTTGCAGGTGAAGAAACTTAGGCAAGGAGGGTTAAGTGACTTGCCCAGGGTCACACAGCTAGTAAGTGTCTGAGGCCAAATTTAAACTCAGGCCTTCCTGACTCCAGGCCTAGCACTCTATCCACTGTGCCATTCAGCCGCATTTTGTGAGGATAAAGTTTGTAAGCACTTTGCAAACTTCAAAGAACAATAGAAATGTTAGCTATTGTTATTGTATACCATCAGCCCCTATAATTCTCTCCTGAGTCATGGGACCGTCTTGTGATGAACATGGTTACTTAGTTTTAAAATAGTTAAGTGGAAAGATATGACTAGAACCCCCCAAACCTGTTATTTACCAGGAAATTTTTGAATTGGCAGAAAGAAGAATTGGCACTACAACCCAGATAAATGAGCTTTGCCTAGAGACCCTCTGCTTGGGCTATTTCTAAGTCAGATGGAAAGAAAGGAAGTACATTATTGAAAAAGAGAAGCCCTTTGCTTTCGGGCATCCAGCAGAAGCAGAATGTTCTAGACCCAATGGAGACTCAGATCTAGTCGAATCAGCCCAATTCCCTTTGAGTATTCCTTCAGTTATTTCTCCTAAGTGTTCTTTTGTCATATTTTAAATTTTAAATTCTTAATATTATTGTAAAAATTATTTTTAACCTCATAGACCCCTAAAAGGTTCTCAGAGACCCCCCAGGGGTCCTTGAACCATATTTTTGTGAACCACTACACTAAATGATCAGTAAGATTCCCTCCAGATCTGATAGTCTATGACTCTAGGATTCTTATTTTTGTAAAGATTGGACTACATGACGTAGGAAGTCACTTCAGAGACTCTAAAGTCTGTATGGATTCTAGAAGAGGCAGCAAGGTGACACAATGGATAGAGCACCAGACCTAGAGTCAGGAAGACCTAAGTTCAAATGTGACCTCAAACACTTACTAGTAGTGTGATCTGGGTAAGTCACTTAACCCTGTTTGCCTCAGTTTCCTCATCTGTAAAATGAACCGAAGAAGGAAATGGCAAACCATTCAGCATCTTTGCCAAGAAAACCCCAAAAGAGATCATGAAGAGTTAGACAAAACTGAAAAAAATAACAAACAACAAAGGAAGTCTATAGAGAAATAGAAGAAAGAGCTCCTACTCTGAGGTAGCTTACAGTCTACTTCAAGGGGTAAAACTTATACACATGAGATCACTACAAGACACTGTATAACTGAGGTTTAACTTGTGTGGTTCTCTAGGAGGTGGGCCACCAGGTGATATTAATTGGTCAAAGCCACTTACATGGTGAGAGTGAAGAATAACATATGCAGTCTGAGACCCGCTCTGGGGTGGGTGGGATATTAGAAGACCTAGAGGGAGTGTTCCAGCACATTGGGCAGAGCCCCCCATGGAGGATTTATGGGAGTACCTCAGCAAGAACAAGATGTGGATGGGTTGAAAACTGCCTTGTTGGAGAAAGAGTTCACCCTGAGGAGATGCCAGATCCATGGAAAGTTTGAAATATTGATTCAACCAAGGTGGTTGAGACCTCATGTAAAGTATCTCTCTCTGCTGCTAGAGAGACATATTCTTAGGAACAGCTAACCTGAGACTAATTCTCCTCTCATGATTTACAAAACTTTTCAACTATATTAAGTGTGACATAAATATAAGTCATAATTAGTGCAATCATTATCACCAGGAGCCAATAAGCCTAGGAACTTCAACTCTACTCCTGAATCCCCTTCTGCCATTATCAACAGGGAGGGTCCTCTTAGGGATAATAATATGATAAATAATGAGAGGCAAATCCCCTGGGCCACTTCCAGGGTGCTAGCCTAATAAAAACACCAACTCTTAGCACAGGAGAAGGGAAAGACTTGTCAAAAGCAACTTCAATAACTTCCCAGAGAAACTAGAAATTAGTCAGATCAAAAATAAACCCTCAGTACTGAGTTTTTTGGATGTTACCATCTGGTCACTTTCTTGTGGAAGACTTGGCTGCAGCTGTGGCTGATCCATCACCAACTCACCGGCAGGTAGATCTTCCCTCCCATTAAACATTCAATAAGTAATTATTAAATGTCTACTGTGTGTAGAACACTGAGCTAGGAGCTGGAAGCAATCTCCAGCAGGGGAATTTCTCTGACAGTGACTAAGTTGTTATCACTTTAAATGCAATGGAATTCCAGAGGAGGAAGGTCAATGAATTGTGGACAAATCAAGCCTAGCTTAGCATGGCTAATATTTAGATAATAGGAAAATCCTTCCTTCCAGGAATTTACCACTTTTTAGTGGGATTCCAATCAATTCAACAAACAGACACAATCTATCATGCACTTAGCACTGGGCTAGGTGCTGCATGTGGATACAATAATGACAAATGATACAATCCCTACTCTCAAGGAGCTTACATTCTATTATGGAGGATGATATATACACAGAAAAGTATAATACAAGGCAGAGGATGATGGGGGAAAATGGAAAGCTACAAAGGGGTCTTGGAAATTCTAAATGGGAAGAGATCCATTTTAGCTTAGTAATCACAGAAGATGACACCTGAACTGCCTGTAGAAGGATTCTGAAAAGTAGAGACAGCAAGATGGTGCAATGGATAGCACACTGGCCTTGGAGATAGGAAAACCTGAGATCAAACCCAGTCTCAGATACTTATTAACTATATGACCTTAGATAAGTCATTTAACCTCTACCTGTCTCAATTTCCACATCTGAAAAAAATGGGGATAAAAATAATTGCTACCTCCCAAGGTTCTTACAAAGATAAAATTAAATGAAATTTATAAAACATTTTGCAAACTTGTGGTGCTATATAAATGCCAGATACTAGTATTATTATTCTTAGAGATAAGAAAGAAGTATATTCTAGGATGGTATAAATGAACAGAGCAGGGAAATGTCTGGAGTTCAGGGAATAGTTAGTCGCTCCCTTTGGCTGAAATATAGAATGTGAGCAATGGAATAATATCAATAAGATGGGGAAAGCATGTGGAAGCCAGTTTTTGGAAAGCCTTGAGTGCTAGGTAGAGGATAAGATATCATCGGATATAGCTATAATACATAGTATGGCATGTGACATGCACTAGAGAGCCGCAAAACAGTCGTAGGCAAAATCCAAAGGAGAAATTTATGTTGTTTTTGTTCAGTCATTCAGTCGTGTCCCACTCTTTTTGGTGCTATGGACCATAGCCACCAGGTCCTTTTATTCTTCACCACCTGCCAAAGTCTCTCCAAACTCATGTTTATTGTTCCCAGGGCACTATCGCTCCATCTCATCCTCTGCCATCTTCTTTTCCTTTTTCTTCCAATCTTTCCCAACATCAGGACCTTTTTCAATGAGTTCTCTCCTCTCATTATGTGGCTAAAGTATTTATGCTTCAGCTTCAGAATTTGTTCTTCCAATGAATAGTCTGAATTGATTTTTTAAAGTATTGGCCAATTTGATCTCCTTGCTGTCTAAGGGACTCTCAAAAGTCATCTCCAGCACCACCATTCAAAAGGATCAATTCTGTGGCACTCAGCTTTCCTTACAATCCAACTCTCATAGCTATACATTGCTACTAAAAAAAAAAACCATAGCTTTGACTATACAGACTATCATCCACAGAGTGATATCTTTGTTTTTCAGTGTGTTATCCAGAATTGCCATAGCTTTCTTTCCAAGGAACAAGTGTCTTTTAATTTCATGGCTGTAGTTGCTATCTGCAGTGATCTTGGAGCCCAAGAATATAAAATCTGACATTGCTTCCACTTCTTCTCCCTCTGTTTTCCAGGAAATAATGGGACTGGTAGCCATGTTCTTAGTTTTTTAATGTTAAGCTTCACTTTACACTCTCTTCTTTCACCCTCATCAAGAGACTTCTTAATTCTTCCCTTTCTGTGGTCAGAGCAGTATCATCTGCATATCTGAGACTGTTGATATTTCTCCCAGCAAACTTAACTCCAGCTTTTGAAGGATGTACTCTGCATGTAAGTTAAATAAATAAGGTGACAGTATACAGCTTGTTGTATTTATTTTCCAATCTTAAACCAACCAGTTGTTCCAAGTTCAGTTCTAATTGTTGTTTCTTGACACACAAGCAGGTTCCTCATGAGACAAGTGAGATGATCTAGTGCCCCCATTTCTTCAAGGACTTGTCACATTTTGTTGTGATCCACACCGCCAAAGACTTTAGTGTAGTCAATGAAGCAGAAATTCTGGAATTCCCTTGCTTTCTCCATAATTCAGCACATGTTGGCAATCTTTTGTTCCTCTGCCTCTTCAAAAAGTCAGCCTATACTTCTGGTAATTCTTGGTTCACATATTGCTGAAACCTAGCTTGCAGAATCTTAAGCATAACCTTGTTGGTATGGGAAATGAACACAATTGTTCAGTAATTTGAATATTCTTTGGCATTGCTGTTCTTTAGGATTGGGATGTAAACTGATCTTTTCCAACCCAGTGGCTACCGCTGAGTTTTCCAAATTTGCTGGCAGATTAAGTGCAACACTTTAATAACATCATCTTTTAGGATTTTTAAACAGTTCAACCGGATTTCCATCACCTCCACTAGCTTTGTTGTTAGCAGTGCTTCATAAGGACCACTTAACTTCATTTTCTAGGATGTCTGACTCTAGAAGAGTAACCACACCATTGTGGTTATTGGCAATGTTAAGATCTTTCTTGCATAGTTCTTTATATTCTTGCCACCTCTTTAATGTCTTCTACTTCTGTTAAGTCCCTACCACTGTTGTCTTTTATCATGCCCATTTTTGCATGAAATATTCCCTTAATAGCTCTAATTATCTTTTTTTTCTTTTTTTGCAGGGGGGGAAGGTAGGGCAATTGGGGTTAAGTGACTTGCCCAAGGTCACATGGCTAATAAGTGTTAAGTGTCTAAGGTCAAATTTGAACTCCGGTCCTCCTGACTCCATGGCCAGTGCTCTATTCACTGCACCACCTAGGGATCCCAGCTCTAATTTTCTTGAAGAGATCTCTTGTCTTTCTCATTCTATTCCTTTCTTCAACTTCTTTACATTGCTCCTTTAAGAAAACCTTATCTCTTCTTACTGTCTCTAGAATTCTGCATCCAATCAGGTATATCTTCCCCTTTCTCCTTTCCTTCTTTCCTCCACTATTTGTAAAGCCTTATCAGACAGCCATTTTGCTTTCATGCTCTTCTTTTTCTTTGGGAAGATTTTTGTTGCTGCAAACGATATTGTGAACTTCTGTCCATAGTTCATAGTTCACAGTTCCCTCTACTACCAGATCTAACTGCTTAAGTCTATCTATCATTTCTACTTTGTATTCATAAGAGATGTTATTTAGGTTATACTTATATAGACTAATGGTTTTCTCTGCTTTCTTCTATTTAAGTCTGAATTTTGCAATTAGAAGCTCATGATCTGAGCCACAGGAAGATCCAGGTCTTGTTTAACTCATTGTATAGATTTTCTCCACCTTTAGCTGCAAAGTATATAATGAATTTGATTTTTGTAATAGTCATCTGGTAGTGTCCATCTGTAGAGTCACCCTTTAGGTTTTGAAAAAGAGTATTTGCCATGACCAGCAAGTTATCTTGACAAAATTCTCTGGGTCTCTACCCTGCTTCATTTTGAACTCCAAGGCCAAACTTGCCTGTTATTCCAATTCTCTTCTGACTTCCTACTTTAGCATCTCAATCCCCTATGATGAATGTGATATCTTTTTTTTATTGTTTCTAGAAGATGTTATAGGTCTTTAATAGCACTGGTGAACTTTGACCTCTTTGCCATCAGTGATTGGAGCATAGACTTCTATTACTGTGATGTTGAATGGTTTGTCTTGGATTCACACAGATATCACTCTGACATTTTTTAAGGTTGAGCCCTATTACTGCTTTTCTCACCCTTTTATTGACTGTGAGGGCTACTCCAATTCTTCTAAGGCAGTGGTTCTCAACCTTCCTAATGCCGCGACCCTTTAATACTCATGTGTAGGCATATCTGCATGTGGGCGGACCAAGACCATCAGAAATATGTGTTTTCCAATGGTCTTAGGCAACCCCTGTGACCCCTGGTTCCAAGTTCCTACGCAGTTCCTACGCAGCATTAATCTTTATAGCATTAGACTTTCCTTTTGTCACCAGATGCATCTATAGCTGAGCCTCCTTATGGTTTTAGCCCAGCTTCTAAAACTGGAACTACTTGTAGTTGCCCTCTGTCTTCTCCAGTAGCGTGCTGGACACCTTCCAACTTGAGGGGTTCATCTTGTGCTATCATATCTTTTACCATTTTAATACTGTCCAGAAGGAGAAGGGGTAAGAGGGTTGGCAAAGATACTGGAGTGGTTTGATATTTCTTCTCCAGTTGATCCCCTTTAGCCAGAACTCTCCACTATGACCTGTCCATCTTGGAGAACCCAGCAAAGCATAGCTCATAGTTTCATCAAACTATGTAAGACCCTCTGCCATGACAAGGCAATGATCCAGAAAGGGAAGAGATTTATAAATTACTTTTAAAGGCTCACAAAGTGCTTTGTCTATAAAAATCCCATTCAATGGGTTAACAACTCTCTTAACAAAGTCTTGAGAAGAATACCTATAAAGGGGACTGACACCATCAGTTGGCTAAGATGGTGTCATCCATGAGGAAGATGTTAGGAAATTGTTTTCAAGAGTTTGGAGGAGTGGAGCTTGCATGAACATTCTAGCATGTTTGTTCTGCGTTTGTCTGGCCAGGCAGCTGGCGACTGGAAGCATCCTCTTTCCATGGGTTGCATAGCTACAATTGTTAGTGTTTTTAAAACAACCTAACTCAACACCTGCTAGGGCTTCAATTTGGTAAGCGGATGGTCGTAAGGCCTCCTTCCCAATCTAAGGCCATGGTTGCCCTGATAAAGAGGACCAGGTCTTTTTGATTTTTCCATTTATTCTTTTCCCATCTGGATGCAGGGAGTGGAGTCTCTGATGTGGCTAGGGAGCTCCAGCTATGGGGATCTAAGAGTCTAGGAATCCAGGCTTGGTTTTGTAGGCAGCCCAGCAGTGAGGACCTGAGGAAAAAGGGTCCTGGGATTCAAGATCAGCAGAAGCCAGTGATATCAGCTTTGGATATGAACTTGGTAGGACTCATCAGTCTATATTGGAACAGGGCTAAATTGTGAGTCTAATTCCACCCCACCACCAGCAGCACTAAGAGGACAGAGAAGGGATTGCTAAGGGAAATGTTTGTACAATTGTTTTTGCTATGTCTTCGAGGTAAATTATTGGCAGCTAGGGGGCATAGTGGTTAGTATATTGGTCCTGGAGTCAGGAAGACCTGAATTCAAATCCAGTCTCAGACACTTACTAGCTGTATGACCTTGGGCAAGTCACTTAACCTAAGTCTCCTTCAGTTTTCTTATCTATAAAATGGGAATAATAATACAACCTACATCCTAGAGTTGTTGTGAGAATCAAATGAGACAATATTTTTGAACACTTTGTAATCTTTAAAGTGCTTATATAAATGATATCTAATTATCATCATATCCCTTTGTAAAAGCTTTCTGATGTTAATTTATTAAATGCAACTGGATTTCTAGTCACTGAGCCCCTTTAAAATGGGGGAACATGGTCAGTGGCTCTTGAGCCAATCACAGAGGAAATAGACACCCCAACTCCTTCAGGGCACTAGATAAGCCTGGAGGAGAAAGACACAGCAGACCTGGTCCTACCCTGCAGTCATTACTGTCCCATTTTACAGATGAGGAAACAAGGAGGTAAGAGAAGGTTTGGTGAGAGAAGCAGTGTTTGAATTGGGCTTTAAAGAACGTGTATGAATGTATAAGGAGGGGCTGCTATCAGCTTTGCTTTCATGCTCCTCACTGGTGAACTCCCCTCCAGCTGGCAGTGCCAGTGGTTGTATCATGCTGGAGTCTCAGCTGTCAGTGTTACTGCTTCTTCCTGCATATTTCAGAGACTTTGCCGCTACACACTTGAGTGCCACACCTCACCTTGTAAACAAAGAGTCCTTTCAGGTGACTTTGAGAATCTCTCCCTCTTGAATTACACATTTCCTGCATAGGGATTAGCCACCAGAAAGCACCATCTCTTCTCCTCTCCCTTCCCTTTAGGAGTCTTGAAAGAAACAGCCCCAAATTAATTCCGATGGTCTATCCCAAATGGGTGGTGCAGTGAATAGAGCACTGGACCTGGACTTAGAAAGGCTTGAGTTCAAATCTGAATTTAGGCACTCACTAGCTATATGACCCTAGGCAAGTCACTTAACCTGTTTGACTCAGTTTCCTCACCTGTAAAATGGGAAGGATGATAGCACCTATCTCCCAGGGCATTGTGAGGATAAAGTTAGATAATAAATTTAAAGATCATAACCCATTGCCTGGCACATAGTAAGCTCTATATAAATGTTATTTATTTATCATTAGTGTTATTAATTATTATTATAACTGCGGAAGAAAATAAAAGATAAACTTATTGGGAGGTGCTGTCTTGAGCAGGAAGCACATAACTTAGGCACTGGGGGAGGGAGGAGGTAAATTCCTACAGACTCATGATGAGAGAACATGGAGCAAGAAACTGAGACCCATCTGGGGCGCTGTGGGAAAAAAAGTATTTTTACCATTATCTGGAGACACCCTTTATGAAGAAGGTGAGGTGGTAAATTGCTGTTGTGTAGTTGTTTTTCAGTCATGTTCAACTCTCCATGACCCCATTTGGGGTTTTCTTGGCAAAGATACTCCAGTGGTTTCCCATTTCCTTCTCCAGCTCATTTTACAGATGAGGAAGCTGAGCCAAACAGGGTTAAGTGACTTGTCCAGGGTCACACTAGGAATCAGACTGGAACTCAGAAAGATGAGTCTTCCTGACTCTAGGCCCAGCACTCTATGTACTGCTCCCTGAGTATAAAACAGCATCTGTTTTCTAATAAACTGGACATACCTGAGGCAAGAATCTCCAAGATCCCTTAGATGCAAGAAAAAGCTATAATTGAGAGGTCAGTCAGTGTGGTGATCACAAGCCCTCTGTGGTCATCCCTGGCACCATCTGCTAGAGGAGAACTGAGCAATGAGGAGAATTAAAGCAAAGCTGAGGAGAACAACATCTAGAATGACCCACGTTCCCATGGGGAACAAAGTACAGTGGATCACTGACCAGTGATAAGCTCAGAGCAATGAGGTAGAACGATCCAATGTGAAGAAACAAACCAGAGTCTTTCCCTCGCAGAGATCAATTCTGTACCATATTACAGGTCATAGAGACCATATAGGTCCTAGGGGCTGGGACACTAGTCCTTTAGAGATAAGCGATCCATGATTCTTTGTGGGATCAGTGACTGATCTTCCTGAACATATTACGTACTTAATAAATGCTTGTTGTATTAAATCATGTCCTTTACTGCACAAATAAAGCTATTGCTGGCATTGAAGCCTTGTGAGCTTAAATGCTTGTGAGAGGAGCTATTGATTACCCTTGGGGTAGTGTTAGATACTGAAATTTACAGGTTCCACCTAGGAAAGGACAAAGAGCAAAATAAGTTGGAGGGGGGTCCCCAAAGTGTACCAAGGTCCTCCATATTAAAGGAATCCTCTAATACAAGGCTTACAAATTCAACAGGTAAAGATGGAGAAAGAGAGAATATTCTCACCATGGGGACCAGATGAACAAAGGCACAGAGATCTTAGAGGGATGGCCATGTTTGGGGACAGAAGGTATCAGAGAGTAGTTCCTCTCCTATTTAGCTAGAACATAAAGGAGAATAACCCCCTCATTTGTTAGAAAAGGAAAATTGGACCCTGATTAGAGAAGCAATTTACTCAAGGTCACATAGCTAGTTAAGGATGCTTCTGAGAACAATTCAGCTTATTATTTAGCCATTTCTGCTTCTCCTACCTTCTCTTCTCCATTTTGAAGAGGGAAGATTGTGAACCAATGAGCTTCCAGGGCCCAGAGTCATTCCCTACAATATTGATAGTGTTTTAGAAAGGCTTAGAAAGGGAAAAACATGTCCATGAGCCTCAAGGTGCCTCAGACTACCACTAGCTCACTAGAGAGATGCCACAAATCATCCATCACAGGCCTCATAAATGCACACAACCCAGTCCTCATCACTTATCCGCTGCTGAATTTTAACGAATACTCCAAGTGATAATGGTTAATTTCACAGAGCCATGAATTGTAGCTGTTAAAATGTTAATATTATTTAAATTGTTTTACATTTCTAACAGTTTGAATAACAAATATAAATGTTTTCCATGCTTTTGACTAAGCCGAGCTAACAAAAATGATTGATGAGGAGCCGAATACAAAATTTCCCACTTTAAATTAAGAAACGCAACACGAAAACAACTAGACAAATAGCAGAACACCATATGTAGCCAATCTGACAAGCTCTGGAAGCCAGACTTGGCTACTGGTGTTGACAGTGATTGTTTATTAAGCTCCCTGTACACAGAGTTAACGGATGTTAGATTTGGAAAGGACCTTAAGTATCACCCAGTCCAAAATCCTCACCTAACAGATGAGGAAAGTCGGGGCCAGAAAGGTTGTGACTTGCCAAAGGTCACACAGCAAACTGATGACGAGAGGGAATTTGCAGAAGACTAGTATGGCAGCAGCTTGCAGTATGGCCTGGGTATGGAGGTGAGGGGAGAGGAGAATTAGTAGGAACTCAGATGCTGATCTTAAAATTCACTCTTTCATCATGTCACTTCTTTGATCAAAGACCTTCTATGAGACCCTATTGCCTATTGCATCAAGTCAAACAGTCTGAGTTCTAAGGCATTCCAAAACCTAATCTAGTCCCACTCACCCATCCAAACTTATCTCCCAGTATTCTCTCCATTATACCTCCCAATGCCCCCTCCATTACAGCCAATCCATTCTGCTCACTGTCTGCTTTCATATGCCATGCTCATTCCCTCTCTTCAGCTGAAGGACACCCTGGATTAGAACGCTGAGCCTGGAATCAGGAAGATCTGAGTTCAAATCTAGCCTCAGATGCTTACTAGCTGTATAAGTCTGAACAAGGTACTTAACCTATGTTTGCCTCAGTCTTCTCATCTGTAAAATGAAGATAATAATATTACTTACCTTCCACGGTTGTTGTGAGAATCAAATAAGATAATATTTATAAAGCATCTTGCATAGAACCTGGAATATAATAGGTACTTAATAAATGTTTGTTCCCTTCCCCTTCCTTTTTCTTCATGCTAATAGTGGTTAGAATTCAGCACTCTCACTACCATGGCTCCAGTTCAATTCCCAGTCAGGGAACCATAAAAATGATGTGGTTAGCGTTAGGGGTGCTCAGGTCCCCAAAATACCAGCACACTGGGTCCTGCCGAATGAATTAGACTCGTCTTCTCTCAACCAAGGAAAAGCAAAGTTTATTAAAAGTTCTTTAAAAGTTTGCCATAATGGGTAGCCTCTTAAGGAGCCTAGGTATCTTGCATTGGGCAAGCAGACCAGAGTAAGTCTGTCACAGAATAAGTCTGTGCTAGGGCATTCTGTGGTGCTCTCATACCACATGGAGGGAAGACTGGGTCTTATGTACAGAAAGATTGTAGGAGGAATCTAGGAGTGGTCTAAAGGAGGAGTTTGCGGAGGGTCTTCAGGAATCAGATGAGGTCAGACTCCAGTAATGTGTGATTAAGGGTGGGAAGTTGCTCAAGGCTACCTGGAGCTGACAGACAATGGTGGGCTAGGCCAGTTCAAGGTGGGAAATTGCTGGACAAAGGAGGGCTAAAGACTTGGGCAGAGCCACAACTTAAGGCCCATTGCCTCAGGCAAATGCTTTACATGGGAAGATTCCAGGAGAGCTCAAGCAGGCTCCCAGAGCCTGCACCTCATCATTTTTCCCATATGTAGAACAGGAATGTAGTAGAGTGGAAAGAGTGTTGAACCTGAAGACAGGAAGGTCCTGGGTTCAAACCCTACCTATAATACTTGTTAGCTGCATGACCCTAGGTAAGACATATCCCACAGTTTCCTTATCTGTAAAATGTGAATAAAAATTGTGGCATCTACTTCATGGAGTTATTATGTGGAACAGATGAAAAAAAGTTAGTGGAGTATTGTGTCCACCTTAAAAGGGCTATATAATTTTCCCCCCTGAATGCTCTCCCTTACCTCTTCACCTGTCCTTAAAGGTCTGACTCAAATCCCCAAGCCCTAAAGATCCATAGAGAACAATGAAATGTTAACAGATGTAGTTCTGATGTTAGATTGTGAAGCCCTTGAGGGCAGGGGCTAGTTGCAAGAGTTTAATGAGATAGATAGATGACAGATAAGATATGTGTGAGATGAAAGAGTTCAGAGTCTGAATCTAAGGTCAGAAAAGGTCTTTATTCTTTCTCATGAGAAAGGACTCTGCTCCCAGCGCCCAACATGACGTCTGCAGGGAGAGAGAGTGACAGGTAGAAGACAGTCCATGGTTATATAATCTTCCAATGCAGAAATCCAACCCTCCCAACTGGCCTTCACTCTTATTGGTAGGGGAGGCTGACCCACAACCTAAGCTCGGGAATCTCTCTAAGACAAAGGACCCAGAAACATGTGGGTGTCCAATGAAAGCAGTCTTAACCTTATTTGGCATATCTTGTGCTGAGGTGGCACTGGGGGAGGGTCTCCATTGCTCTAAGCCCCAGATTGCTTGAAGCTCAGGTGACCTAACCCTAGGCCTAGTGAATACTGAAGCCATTCTAGATTTGATTTTTCAGAATGGGGAAACTTCACTATAAATTATCTCTCACAGATAGATGGATAGACAGATAGATAGACAGACATAGATAGATAGATAGATAGATAGATAGATAGATAGATAGATAGATAGAAAGATAGAAAACAGACAGACATAGATATAGACATATATGTGTATGCATGTATATCAGTAGAGAAAGTGAGAGCAGGAGAAACAGAGACATAGACGTGAGACAGAGAGAGTGCAGGAGGAAGAGAGAGCAGGGAGGGAGAGAAAGGGAGGGAAGAGAGAGAGTGAGAGAAAGAAGAGAGACACAGAGAGAGAGACTGAGAGAAAAGACAGGAGAGAGAGGGAGAGGGATGGAAAATAGGGGGAGGGGGAAAAGAACAGAGACACAGAAGAGAGAGATACGAGAGATAGACTGAGGAAAAAGACAGAGATAGATGAGGAGAAAGAAAAAGAGGGGGGGGATATAAATGCTCAATAAATATTTATTGTTTAAGTATAACAACCTTTCCTTATTAATAGTCAAACACTTTCCATGATGCTCAATCTTAGGGTCATAGATTTAGAACAGGAAGGAAGCTTAGAGCTGACCTAGTCCAACCCCCTCATTTGAGTAGAGTAGAAACTGAGGCCCAGAGAGATAAGGTAATTTGCCCAGGGTCACACAGGTAGCGGATTGCAGGGCCAGGATTTGAACCCTGAGAATGGAGAGCCCTTTGATAGCAGAAACAAAGCATCTCATCACACCTGACTCCTCCTCAGTTTCCAAGCCAGCAGAAGAAGGGCCCTACTTTCCATGGGTAGATGTAATTAGGAATTTCTCCCAGAAGCCCATTCTTTAAAGGGCCGGGTGTTTCATGATCACTGTTTCCTAAAGACAAACCCTATGATGGCCCCACCTTCTTTAGTGTGAAGATTCTGGGTGCAGATATAGTCCTTAACTCAGGAATAGAGTAGAAAGAAGGATTCTCAGGATAAATGAGTAATAGGATCCCCACTTAAGTCAGTTTCAACTCTAGGCAAAGTCAAGGCTGAAGATGAGTCATCATCTATGTGGTATAATGGAAAGAATGCCTGAAGTCACTAGAGACCTGGACTCCAATCCCTTCCCTGACACTAAGAGCTTCCTTATCCTGCACCTCTCAGAGCCACTAAACCTCTGTGAAGGTCAAGATAATACTCATAGCTGATGACTCTCGTGGCTGCTGTGAAGATCACCTAACAAAGTTCTTCAGAGGGTTTGTGGATAATCTTACTTTTCATTAATAACTCCCACGTTAGTACTTTAAAGTTTGGGAAGGACTTTACAATACCATCTCACTTGATCTTCACAACAACTCAGCAAGGTTGGTACTATTATTATTATTATTATTCCCATTTTACAGAAGAGGGAACTGAGGCAGACAGAGTTTTAATGACTTGCCCAGTAAGTATCTGAAGCTACATCTGAACTCAGGTCTTCCTGACTCCAGGTCCAGCACTCTGCATACGCTGTGCCTCCCTGCTGCCCATTACTCCCAAATCTGTTCATACTCTACACTCAGTGGCTCAGTCCCTATTCTACAGCAAATTCCTTGGTCTTAGACCTGGCTGTTAACTCATTTAGCCCTCATAGCCGAACCAAAAATAAAGCAGTTTCATTAGATTGAGGAGAAGAGATAGGAAGGGAGGGAAGATGAGGGAGAAAGAAGGGAAGAGGAATCTAAATGGATGTCCATCAATGGGAAACGTCTGAGCATTAGATGAAATGGAATATTATTGCACCATAAGAAATGATGAAAAAGAAGATTTCAGACAGAGAGTCTTGGGAAATATGAACTGATGCAGAGTGACATGAGCACAACCAGAACAATTCGTACCTAACAACAACATTGCAAAGAAAATAGACTCAGACTTAAGAACTCTGACTGAAGCAACTGCAAACCCCACATCCAGAGGACCTTGGAGAAAGTATGTCATTCACCTCCAGATGTGATGAAAGTAATGGAGTTAAGGGACAAGAAGGGGTAGACATTTTTAGGCATGGCAATGTCTATGTGTATTTCTCATAGGTGAATTTTTTGTCTGTTTTTAATTGGGAGGGAGGTTGGGGGAAGGAGCAGTTAGCAAAAGTGATGATACCAAAAAAAGGGTGACATTTTTCAAAATTCACAAAATTGAACAGAAGAAAGCACATACAAGCAGGATAGTTTTGAAATTAACATGGAATTTATTATATAATTTTTGTCTTAAGCAAGTAGCATGAAATGGAGTCTCATGATTTAACAAACAAGCCATTTTCCGTGTTCTGCTGTGTATATGGAAATGCTGACAAGATATACTCCCTATATGGGATAGACAAGATAATACTTAAGGTCAGAATAAAAAAATAAAATTTAAAAAGTGAATGGTACCAAAATAAAAAACCTACAGTGACCTCAACACCACAATGAGGCAAAACTGTTACTAGAGTGAGGTCATCAGGGTTATGATCCAGGGTACCACCATTCAAGGGGTGTATTTCTTCCATATTGTGGTTGTCTGGCCTCAGGGCCACACAGCGGCACAAGGGTCCTGCCCCTGTCCTGGATACACCATGCATATTCCACTCCTCTAATGCCCTACCATAACACCACTTATGTTCCCCCCTCCACTTCCTTTTGAGGATTGCCCAGTTTATCTGAACCCAACACAGACAGATTCTCCTCTTCACACCCTCCCCCATAGCTGCTACCACCAGACTGAGTTTGCCCCAAGCATAAGAATTCCTCATTATAGTTCTGTAATGAGTCATAAAAGTAGGACTTTTTAAAATCATGATCACCTGGGTTCAAATCCTGCCTCTGAAACTTAGTAGCTGTATGTTGTTTTTGTTAAGTCATTTAAGCCATGTCCAACTTTTCATGAGCCCATTTGGGGTTTTCTTAGCAAGGATACTGCAGTGGTTTGCCATTTCCTTCTCCAGTTCATTTTACAGTTGAGGAAACTGAGGCAAAGTTAAGTGATTTGCCCAGGGTCACACAGCTAGTAAGTGTCTATGGTCTGTTTTGAACTCAGGTCTTCCTGTCCCCAGGCCCAGCACTCTATCCACCTAGCTGCCCATACTGACCCTTAGCTAATCACTTAATCTGAGTTTCAGTTTCCTCTCCTATAAAGGGGGGACAAGAACAGCATTAACCACAGAAGGTTGTTGTGAGAATCAAATGAATTATGAGTATGTGAAGTGCTTTCTGAACTTTAAAGTGCATCATAAATGTGAACTGCTATGATTATTGCCATTATTATCATTTACAGGATGGTCTCGCACTCTTAAGTGATGGGCATTTCCCTGAAGGCCCAAACAATATTCCCTGCTAAGATCTAGAAGCTCAAGATGCTGCTTTCCCCACTCCTCCAGACTTGACAGACAAAACCGCTCCCTTTTCTTCTCCACTAATACTCCCCGTGTACTCCACTAAGTGCCTCATTGCTGCAGTCACTATATCACCTGATCTAGAGAAAACAAAATATATTTTTACACAGCTTTATAAAATGTCTATTTTCTTGGTCACATTTTGTGTTCCAATTTGAGTTTCAGAAAATATGGTCACTGTGCCTGTGGCTTTCTAGGAGCATCTGCCCCTGGGTCTTGTTGTGACTGTTCAAATTCCAGAAAAGAAGGCTGACTGGCTACCCTGGCCCTCCTCTGCAGCACCATGGCTAACTCCTTCATTGAGGGAAAGGGCTGGAGGGGATTAGAGAATTGGGTGAGGCAAACAACGAAGACTGGGGTGATGGAGAGCTGCCTCAATTTGCAGCCATGCTGGGGAGGTGAAATGTAGACAAGAATACAAAAGACAAAAAGATAGACCTTCACCCCAAGTTTATATCAGAGCTTGGAGGACCAGCCATACACAAGAAACAAACCAATACCCAGCAGAATACAATCAAATACTATCACCTGGGCTCCAAGAACATGTAAGCTCAGTGGTCTGAGAAGCAGATCTGGTAGGTGGCCAAACCATGGTGATTGGGCTCCGTGTCTCCACTTCTCCCCTCCCCCTCTCTCACTTCAGTGATATCCCCTGCAGCTACTTCTCTCCCCCAGGGAGCAGGACCTCTTCCCATCCCCCATCCAACTTCCATAAACACAGGCTCTAAGCCTAAGGGAAAGAGTCACAGGACTATATATCTAGAGAAGGGGTTCTGAAGCTTCTTTGTGTTGTAGACACCTTAGGCTGTCTGGTGAAGCCTATGGCTTACTCCTCAGAACAATGTATTATTTGTTTAATTGAAAGAAAGGCTCAATTTGAGTTAGAGATTAGTGACATAAAAATGTAATTCTTTTCCATCTAAGGGCACCACACTGGTAAAATCTACCCTGAACCCCATTAAGAACTAGAAAGGACCTCAGAAATCATTCAGTTCATGTCTCCTTTCCACAGAGAAGTCAATTGAAGCACAAAAAGGCTAAGTGATTTGCCCACTGTCAGTCAGTCAGTCAATCAACATTTATTATGTGCCTACTGTGAGCCAAGAACTATATTAAGCACTAGGGATACAAAAAAAAAGTCCAAAAGACAGTTTCTGTCCTTGAGAAACTCACAGTCTAATGGAAGAGACAACATTCAAACAACTATGTTCAAAGAAGATATATACAAGACAAATGGGAAATTATTAACAGAGGGAAGGCACTAGAATTAAGAGAAATTAGGAAAGGATTCCTGTAGAAGGTAGAATTTTAGCTGGGATTAGAAAATGGTGAGTAGGAGATGTGATTCTAACTCAGTTCTTGTGACTCCAAATTCAGTGCTTTTTACATTTCCCTGAGAGGATGTGCCCAATAGAGATCGTGCCCACTCATGCCCCCTGGAGAACATGGGCTTAATGTGTTTGCCCTACCAGGGGTATTGTATTTTCACATGTGACCAAGCCTCCTTGGCTCAGCCTTCATTCCTTTGGCTTAACTGTGTCATTGGAGACATCAGCAAATCAGTGAGGGTGGGGAGAACGTGGAAGGATTGGTGGAGGGAGAGATAAGAGGGAGAGGAGAGAGGGTTAACACACCCCCATGACATAGCCAGCTGTCTCTTAAAGCCCTTCTGGTCTCCCTACCCATGGGGCTGCCTCCACCCTAGACCACTGCAAGCCAAATCTTGCTAGCTGCTGAGTGTCTGCATCCCTCCCACCACGCTGGGTCATTGCTGCTCCAGGGAGAGGGAGAGGAAGCAGTCTGGCCCAGGCTAGCGTGACTGGAGCTTGGGGGGGTGGGGAGTGAAGGGGGGAGGCAGGCTCTGTGATGGATGTCCTCAGCATCTTCTTGAGGCTGTGTGTTCTTAATTAAAGTCAGCAGAGAGAGAAAGTACTTCCCCAAGCTGCGTTTGGGGACCCTTCGTCCCCTTCCTTGCTTATGATTTCTGACACTTAGGGAAAATAAAAAGCTTTTTGCAAGGAGGGGACTATTAGCTGAAACCACTGTCTCTTTCCCTCCATTGACACCGCTACAATTTTTTAAAAGAAGAAAACCAGCCACACTAATTGCAGCAGGCGAAGGGGAGGCAGCAGGCGAAGGGGAGGCAGCAGACATGAGTGGAAGAGTATTAAACTGGGAAATGAGAGGCTTGGGTTCAAGACTGCTGCTACCCATAGTGGGAATAGCAGATGGGGAGACAAAGGATCTGAGTTCAAATCCTAGTTCTACACTTTGCTACCACTGTGACCCTGGCCAAGTCATTTACCTTCTTCATAAAATGAAGGGAGTGGACTAGATAATCACTAAGGTGGTGTAGAGGATAGAACACTGGGCTTGGAATCCAGAAAATTCATCATCCTGAGTTCAAATCCAGCTTCAGATGCTTACCAGCTGTGTGATTCTGGGCAAGTAACTTAACCTTGTCTGCCTCAGTTTCCACATCTGTAAAATGAGTTGGAGAAGGAAATGGCAAACTACTACAGTACCTTTGCCAAGAAAACCCCAAATGGAGTAACAGAGTCAGATACAACTGGAAAAATGACTGAACAACAATAAGAACCAAAGGTTTTCCAGGTCTGGATCCAGTCCTTTGTGGCTCTGCCATTAGCTTGCTCCAGGGTCACAAGCTATTACTTCCATTTTTGAAGGCTGAGTTTTCTCACCTGTGTACTAGACCATTGAGAATTAGGATCATTTGGTTTGGGTCTCAAGGGCACCGACAGAGGGCTGTTGGTAAACATTTAACAACTGACTCTCTGGGGGGAAAAATATGTCCACAACATGTTTTGAATTTAACCGAAATTATTGACATTTTCTCCATCCCTTTCTCAACAAAACAATAAATCCAGCTCTAATTTGTAGCATTTGACTGTTTCTGAGATAGTCATGTTTGCACTGAAAATTTGACAATCCACCCTTATGAGCTGGTTCCAGCGTGTCCCTGAGGGGACCTGAAATGAATAATGAATGGTTGAGCATTTATTAAGTATTTACTATGCTCCAAGGACTGAGAATACAAAAACACAGGTGAGACAGCCCCTGCCTTCAGGAAGCTTACCTTCTATATAGTTCTCTGAATTCTAGTGCCATCCCTGTGTTGAAAATTTCCTGTTTATCTTGTACATGTCTTGTACAAATAGAGTCATTTGCATGTCATATAGAGGGGAGTGCTATGTAGGGAAAGGGTATTTTGGTCCAGGAAGTCAGAGGGATGGTGAGTGCAGTAACAGGGCAGTCTGTGGACACACTTCCTTTCCAGGAACAATGGCAATTAATATTGATTGGATGAGAGTCCTAGGGGAATCATGTAGGTATAGGAAGGTTCAACTGAGAGATAACCATGGGTAAGTAAAAAGAACTGCATTTGGAGCAAGACAATGTGTTGAAATGCTTTCCCTGCCCTCCCTCTGCCTCTGTGTGACTGTGAGTAAGCCACTTCTCTCTCTGGGTCCCAGGTTCTCTCCTCTATAAAATAAAGACGGTGGCTTGGATGGCCTCTAACATCTCTCTTATCCATCGATCCAGGAAAGATCTCACCCCTCCTTAGAACCAACTGTGACAGTGCACCAGAATTAGCAGCTTCCTCAAAAATTAATGTAGTTATGCAGCAAGAGGATAGAAAAGCGTTTGTTAAAGTAATAATTGGAGTTAGATTATGCTTCATGAAGAGGGAGTGAGGGAGCAGGTTGTTTTGTTTTATTGTATCCTGATAGTTACATTTTATGGCTAGGGGTCTCTTAACGAGGAAGGTGTCCTGGTGCTTCTCTGGAAAATCTGAGAGGCATTGTCTGTATGAGGAAGGCAAGTCTAGGGAGAAAGGTGGTCCTGTCTAAAGCCCTGCGCCTCTAGAAGGGGTGTTGATTCTAGGTTGGCAGGGCTGAGTCCCTGTCTAATAGACCTCTTTAACAATCTGGTGAAGCCTATGGTGCCCTTCTCGGGATAAGGCTTTTAAATGCATAAAATAAAACACTCACGAAGGAAACCAAGGCACATAGGTAGCACCCTGGACAGAGCACTAGACCTAGAATCAGAAATACTTGAGTTTAAATCTATCCTCAGACATTCACTAACTATATGATTCTAAGCAAGTCATCTAGAGACTAAATGACTCAGTTTACTCATCTGTAAAAATGGGAATAATAACAGCATCTGCCCCCCAACGTTGTTGTGAAGATAAAATGAAATAACACTGTAAGAAGCTTTTTCAGTCTTAACACACAATATAAAAATAGCTATGTATATTGGAATAGTTACCAAAATATTTTTTAAAAACAAATTCACAGACTCCAAATTAAGAACCTTTTTGCCAGTGGTAGCCCTCCCTAACTCCCTTTCATTCAGCTCTTCTGGTGTCCTCCTACGCTAACATTCAGTTGCTTCAAACTGAATTGTTCTCCTAGTGTTTTTTTTTAATACTAGTTTCTTTCCAGCCAAAATGTAAGAGGGATGAAGTTTTCAAGCAACCTCTCCCAACATCTCTTTCCCATTTCCCAAAATGTGCCCTCTGACCATCCCTATCAGATGAAGTTACTATGCTGCACTTGTCTCTCAGACAAGCTGTACCTAAGATGAGGCAAGTAGATATTGGCACCAAGGCACCAAAATTTAATGTGGAATATTTTCCCCTCATGGTACTCAGGACCCAGTCCCTACATCAACAGTCCTATGTCAGCCCCACATGACGCAGCCCAAGAAGTGGTTAGATGATACAAAGATACATACTAAAATTCAGGAAGACCTGAATTCAAATTTTACTTCAGACACTTAGAAGCTGTGTGACCCTAGGCAAATCATTTACCCTCTGTCTGCCTCAGTTTCCTCAACTGTAAAATGGAAATAATAAGTCTACCTAACAGAATTGCTGTGAAGATAAATTAAGTTAGTATTTGTAAAGTCCTTTGTAAACCTGGAAGTGCCATATAAATACTAGTTATTATGAATCTACTGTTTCCTGACTACTCCTTGTTCCTCATCTGGACCATGACACCCCTCTCCCAAGGCCTGGTTGTCCCTCTACTAGAGGCCACCACTGAGGTATTTTTTAAATTTGATTTAAGACTCAAGGGCCAGAACACAAATACAGGATAGAAAAAAGAAACCAAAATACATCACAAACTTGAATATTGGAACTTGAATCCAAAGAAAGAAATAATACTACTGAGGTATTTTTGCCACATCCCAGAGGCAAGGAAAATGACTACTTCTCAACCTCCTCCTGTTGCCATTTGCCCTCCCTGCTGCCTCACTCTCCTCTCTGTCTCTTCACTGGGGCCTTGGGGGTGGGGGGGGAGGTTGGGAAAAGACTAACTCTCTGAGGGACAAATTGCAAATGTCAGGGGCTTGCAGAGTGAGCAATGAAGTGAAGGCCAGTATCCCAGGTGAGCTGGCCACCACCTCCCCAGCACCTGCTCCATGATTTTCTGGTCTTTATCTCCCCTCCCCCTTCATCCAAGCACAATGATTGCTACCACCTCTGGTCCTTTGCTTATGCTATACCTTTTTCCTAAAATAGCCTCCTTTTCTCTAATCAAAAGCCATTCCTCCTTTATGGCCCCTATTACCTAATTCTGAGCTGAAGTCCAGCTTCTCTATGGGGTGAAGAAGTAAGAAAACACACCACACTGATCTCTGCCTCAGGGCATTGGATTATAGAGTCAACCGAGTGCTTCATTAGAGAGGAATTGTGTACAATGAGACTTTTATAGTGTGCATATATTTTATGTTCAGTCATTTCTGGAATGTAACTCTTGTCCAACTCAAAAGATAATGAGCTACTCAAAAATAAAGACCAAGTCCTAAGTCTTCTTCTTGTAGATGCCCTATAGCACCTGACATAAAGTTGGGCAATAGGAGGTCCTCGGTTAATACAAATGGATTGGGGGGGGGGGGGAGAATAGAATTGTGTAGGTTGAAGTGGGGCCAGCATGGAAGGAGATGGTAAGCAATGGTGTGGAATGGGGTGAAATGAGATGGGATGATATGAAATGGTACATGATGGGATAGGATAGCATACAGCGAGATGGGATGGGATGGCATGAGATGTTGTGGGATAGAATGGGTCGTGTAAGATTCATTCACTCATTCGATTAATCGACAAATGTTTATTATGTGCCAGACACTGTACTAAGGATGATGACGGTGGTGACAGCTAGCATTATATTGTTCTTTAAGGCTTACAAGTGCTTTATAAATATGGGTTAGAATGGATGGAATTAACTTGTTTAAATTATATTCTCAAAAAGAACTGTTCTTGTGTACAGTCATATTGCATGCCATCTTGGGGAGGGAGGAGGAAAAAATTAAAACTTATGGAAGTGAATGATGAAAACTAAAAATAAATAAATAACTTTTTTTTAATGTTCTCTCGACATAATTTTTCACCAGTGAATCCTTCTAATCCCAGCCAAGCTGTTCATCCTTCCCCTATTACGTCAGTGAACAAAGAGAGATTTGTCTGGAACTCCTTCAGGGCAATGGAAGGCTGGTTCCTTGGATGGATCCCAGTTCCTTGGATGGTTGAATGTGCCTGAATGCACTCTAGAAATTCCTACAGGGAATAGGGATAGAGGGGAGACTAAAGATTAAATGTTTTAAGCCTCAGAGTTTCTATTGGAATTCAGGACAAAGTTCATTTTGCTGGGAATGAGAAGGAAGAAGAAGATTTGAAGCATGGAATACTGCCTAGGGAAAGAAGTTCCAGAGGTGATGTACATGGTAAAGGTGCTCTATGCTGCCAAGGGATGGCTTTAAATGACTGAGGGAGGAATGTAAACTCCTATCTTTCTTACTCTTAGTCTAGGATTCTATACACTGCACCACACTGCCTCTAAAAGGTCAAATGCCCATTCTGTTACGTATGACTTACATCACCTTGAGTAAGTTAGTTATTCCCCACTTTGGGCTTTGGCCCCCTCATCTGTAAAATGAAGGAGCTGAGTTTGATAACAGTTAGCCAGTTAGCCAGTTATTGCTCTCATCCATCCCATTTTCTCCATTCATGCAGCCATTACCCCAGGTGAGGTCCTCACCTCTCACTTAGGCTCCTAATTGGTCTCCATGATTCTGCTCTCTACCCTCTACAATACAGCCTCCAAAAAACTGCCATAGTTATGATCCTAAGTATAAGTCAGATCATAGGTCACTCTCTAATTCCCCTAACATTTAGGACAGAGGTTCTTAAACCTTTTTCATGCCATGGACGCCTTTGGCAGTCTGGTGAAACCTATGGATTTCTCCTCAGAATAACATTTTTAAATGTATAAAATAAAATAGATAGGATTGTGAAAGAAATCAATTACATCGAAATACGGATATCAAAAAAATTTTTTTTAATAAATCCATAGGGCATCTAGGTAGTACAGTGGATAGAACACCAGCTCTGGAGTCAGGAGGACCTGAGTTCAAATCTGACCTCAGACATTTACTAGCTGTGTGACCCTGGGCAAGTCACTTAACCCTATTGCCTCTAAAAAAAAATTCCATATACCTCAGTTTACAAACCCCTGCTTAGTTATAAAATACAAACTCCTATCAGGCATTTAAAGCTTTTCACAATCTAGGTTCCAACCTATCTTTTGAGATTGTTTATACCTTACTCCCCATCATGCACCCTACTTTCCAGAAACTTTCCCTAAATGATATGGACAGGTGATCCCTGATGCCAAGGACGCTCTCCCTCCTCTCCCTCATAGTTTCTTTTACAACTAATCTCAGGTGCCATGTCCTTCAGGAAGTTTCTCCTGATCTACCCTATTGTTGTTACTTCAATAACCATTGTTGCCTAAAAATTACTTTGGATAGTCTGTGAATATTTTTGTATGTATTTACCTTTACATATGGCAGCTAGACAGTGTCATAGTGCGTAGAATGTTGAGTCGAGTCAGGAAGATTCATCTTTCTGAGTTCAAATCTGGCCTCAGACACCTATTAGTTGTATGACCCTGGATGAGTCACTTAATCCAGTTTGCCTCAGTTTTCTCATCTGTAAGATGGGCTGGAGAAGGGAGTAGCAAACCATTCCAGTATCTTTGCCAAGAAGATCCCAAATCTGGTCAGGAAGAGTCAGACATGATTGAAATGACTGAGTAGCAATAGCAATCTTTATTTCCTCTTAGTACATTGTAAGCTCCTTGAGGGCAGAGACTGTCTCCCCTTAGACTTTTTTATGACTGGAGGGTAGCATAGTGTCTGGAATAAGAGTCTATTAAATGTGGGTTGTGGTTATTCATCTTAAATGATCTCTAAAGTTCCTTCCAACCCTAATTCTATTATCCTGAGAGGTACCCAACAACTTATTCCATCTCTGTCCCCTACGTGGTGTGTTTGTTAGTTGTTTTGACTCAAACAGAGTTAGCCTGTAGAAGATGATTTCTGCAAAGCCATGGATGGGAAGGCCAAAAAACCATTTCCCAAATCCTACCTATCCAGAACCACAACTAAAATGTTTTGCACCCAAGAAAAGTAATTCAAAACACATCCTAAAATCAATTTTTTAAAGACAAAATCATTTCATTTGGGAAGGATTCCTGAGATATCTCCCTTCGAAGGCTGCCCAAGGAGGGAGAAAGGGGTAAGCATGGCATGAGGTGGCTTTCTTTTTTGTCTAATAATTCTTGCTAACTACTTGCTAAACTCATTTGTTTCTAAACTGCTGAAAGATTACAACTGTTATCTGAGCTCTCCAAATTTCAGTACCCTGAGTCAAAGCCCTAGTTGCCCCATCTTAGTTATGGCTCTGAGTAGCTCACACCAACCAGTGAGTTTGCAAAAGAGGTGAAATGCCTATGATGGCTGTCCAGCTTCTTGAATATAAAATATCCAACTTCAATTTCCCCCCCTCCCTTATTTCTCCTTTTCTTTCCTTATTTCCTTGTTCAATAGTCAGAGGCTGGCAGCTGGTGATAAGCTGGGCACTCAGAGAACTCCTTCGAGTAGCTTGTAAATGGAAGCTTGTCAGATCACATCTCTTGGCATTCAATAAGACTATATTTCTTAGTTAAATAGCTGATTGGAGGGTTGGCTGAGAAGTAAGATGCCGTATGCCTGCTGCCTCCTTAGGGGTCCTGGAGAGAAGCAATATTGTTCTATTGTCACTAGAAAAAGGCTGCTTCTCTGGAGTGGGGCGCAACTAATCCTACTCCTGTCCTCCCAAACTGAGGCACTTGGGTCGGGGGCTTGGAGGATAAAAATCCTCCTTCCCTCCTGGCTTGGGGGAGCTGGGACAAATGCCTTTGATTTCCAGCTCGCCTCTTCTGTGGCTTGTTGTCGTGCTATTCACCAGTACTCTCCATTTTCAAAGCAATTGAGAGACAAAAGGCAATGTGTTTACTCCATTTTTTATTTCTTCTCTCCCCACTCCCTCCTTTCCCCTCCAGAGAAATCTAAAAATTAGGCACTTGTCACTAGCAGCTAATCCCCCCCCCCCCCATTTTAGCAAGGGCTGCTGTTTGAACACCATGGGTTGTTTTTTAATTCCTAGTGTTGTTTTATTTTCTCCTGGTGCTACATGGCACAGATTGTCTTCATGGATTTTCATATGTTATCTACTCCCCCCCTCCCAAGCCCCCACTACATTTATGAGTGAAAGCGGGAGGCATGGGCACACTCCAGCAGCCTGGGGCAGTGACTGCTGAGTTAGACCCTGGTGGGCAGAAGATCCGATGTTCCCCCCTACTGACTGAGTTCTGTACTGAGCCAGAGCCGGGCATCAGAGGAAGCAAGGACCTCAGTCCTCACTTTGAGCCATTTCAGAAGTTAATTGTATGTCAAAATAAAGCATTAGGAATGGCAGCAGCTGGGCCATCTGCAATTCCTCTCCTTTCAAGTCTTTCAAGGACCTAACAGGCTCATCAGGGTATTTGGGAGGCAAGCTGGTGGCCCGTCAAAACAGCACCAAATCTTTGTGACTGATCTAGGACCCTGGACAAGATGAAGAGTGGATGATGTCCTTTAAGGACACCCAACTTTTTCTGTGGGGCTGAGCCCCGGGCGGACCAGCCTCATTACTGATAACTACTGCACTGAGGCAGGCAGCTTGGGCCACTTTGATATGCCAGGCACATCCAACCCTCTGTGCATCCAGGGACCGCAATCAGGTAACTGATAATAATGCAAGTCACATCAACTGGACTGCCACCGCAGTGAGCTGATGCATGCTGCTGCCTTGATGCAAATAGCAGGAACACTGGGGACAGAAGATGGAGGAGCCTGGCTTTATTATACAGATGCTGTTTTCAAGCTAGACTCTCTCCCACCCTCCCTTCCTCCCTCTCTCCCTCCTCTCTTCTCTCTTTTCTTTCTCTCTCCCTCTTTCTCTCTCTTTCTTTCTCTCTCTCTCTCCTCTTTTTTGTCTATCTCCTTGCTTTTTCTTCCCCCTCCCTCTCTATCTTCTCACTTTCTCTTCTTCCTCACTCATCTCTCTTCTCTCTTCTGTTTTTCTCTTCTCTCTCTCTCTACTCAACTCTCTCCCCCTACCTCTTTCTGAATTCCCTTCCCTTTTCTGTCTTTTTTTTTCTTTCTCTCATCTGTCTTTGATCTCTCCCACTTACCTGACTTTCTCTCCTTTCCATTCTCTTTTCTTTTTCTCCCCTCTATCATTTCTCTCTTTCTGTTTTTCTTCTCTTTCTTTTTCAATCTTCTCTCTTATCTTTCTGCTTGTCTTTCTCCTCTCCTACTTCTTTGAAAAGTATGAGTACTTCTCTCCTTTCTTTCCTTTCTCTTCTCCCTTTTTCTCTCTTTTTTTTTCTTACCCCAGTCTTTCTCACTGTCAGTCCTTAGCTGCATACCTGCGGAGAGAATCTCATTCTGTCTCTTAGCCCCAAGTCAAACAATGGCATTACGTAATGCAGGAAGAATAGCTAGCCTACAAGGACAAACACAAATTTTCCTAAGCACTCAGTCTTCTCAATACAACCATATTATTTCTTTTACCTAAGTATCAAACCATGTGTTCCTCCCCCATCTCTCTTCTCTGTGCTCTCTGTCTCTCTGTCTCTCTCTCTGTCTCTCTCCCTCCCCCCACTCTGTCTCTGTCTCTCTGTCTCTCTGTCTCTCTGTCTCTCTCTCTGTCTGTCTCTGTCTCTCTGTCTCTCTGTCTCTGGCTCTCTCTCTCTCTCTCTCTCTCTCTCTCACACACACACACACACACACACACACACACACACACACACACACACACACACCTTTCTCTAGTCAGAACCCTGTCTAACAGCCAGAGAATGAGAATATAGAAGGGATAGGGAGCCAAGATATTATTTGAACTGGAGAATTCAATTCCCTTGGTTTCTGCATTAGAAGATCTACCTTCACAAAGTTTTCAAGATACTATTCTCTCCTGTTTCTTCTCCTACCTATCTGACCACTCTTCCTCAGTTTCCTTTGCTGGATTTTTCTCCTTCTTCCTCTTCTTCCTCTATACTACCTCTCTTGAGGAGCTCATTAAGTTCCAAAGGTTCAATTATTCTCTTTGTGCAGATGATTCTCAGATCTCTTTAGTCAACCCTAACCTCTTTCCAGACTCCCAGTCTCATATCACCAAATAACTAACTAATATTTCAAATTGGAAGTCCCATAGCCATCTCAAACTCAGTATATCCAAAACAGAACTCGGTATCTTTCTACTCAAGCTCTCCCCTCTTCCCAGATTTGGTGCTTGATTGGGAAGTTCCCTTATGGCATACTGTATATGAAATATGAATTTTAGAGGGAAGTCACTGAGATTAAAGTAGACTGGGAAAGGCTTCTTTCAGAAGGGGGACTTAAGCTAAGGCTTGGAGGAAACTAGGAAGGGGAAACGAGAAGGAAGAGGATTCCAGATATGGCTGACAGCCAGTGACTATGATTAGAATCAGGAGATAGTGTATCATGTGTGAAGAACAGCAAGAAGGCCAGCTTCACTGGATTAAAACATACATGGGGGGGGTGGGGGGAGCAGAGAATAAAAAAACAGAAAGGTACAAAGGGCTTTCAAAGACAAAATATTTTATATTTGATCCTGGAGATAATAGGGAGCCACTGGAGTTTCTTGAATAAGGAATCTCTCCTCTCTGAGCTTTCATGACATTGGCCTCTCTTGGTTAGATTCCTCCTCCTTGTCTCACTGCTCCTTCTCAGTCTTCCTTATTAGTTCATCATCCATGTCATATTCCCTAACTGGGACTGTATCTCAAGGCTCTCTCCTTTCTCTCTCCTCTCACCTGAAGGCCTCATCAGTTGCCATAAAATTATTATCTCTGTACATATAATGCCCACCATATTTTAAGCCCTTCCAGTACCATATCACCAATTATTTACTGGACATTTCCAACTGTATGTCCTACAAACACCTCAAAATCAACATCTTTCAAGCAGAACTCATCATATTTTCCCTAAAACCCATCCTTATTCTGAAAATTCCTTGTTGCTGGGGGGGGCAGGGGGAGGGAGAAGTTCCCTCATACTCAGATTTAGTCACCTGAGGTCATAACCTTAGAATTATCCTCACTGTCCCTTAACTCAGATATTCTACCAATTACCAAATCTTATTGTTTCTACCTCTACAACATCTTTCTTATATGTTCTCTTCTCTCTTCTTACAAGGTCACCATGTTAGCTCAGACCTGTACACATCTTCCCATATGGTACCCTCCCCTCAAGTCTCTCCTCAAGCCGTCATTAATAGAGCTGACAAAATTATTTTCCTAAAGCATGTATCTAACTATGTCATCCCATTACTCAATTAATTTCATCAGCTGCTTTTTTGCTTCTAGGATAAACTGTTTGACATTTAAAGCCCTTTACAACCCAGTCTAAATCTACCTTTCTGGTCTTCTTATAAAATTGGCCCTTCCTGCACTCCACAATCAAAACTGTCCTGTTTTTGCTGACACAGAGCACTCCAATGCCCATCTCCATACTTTTGTATTGGCTGTCCCTGTTTCTTAGAACGTACTCCCTTCTCATCTCCATCTCTTAAAATCCTTCATTTCTTTCAAAACTCAGATCACAGCCACCTTCTAAATAAAGCCTCTCTTGATACTCTCAGGTATTGGTACCCTGACCCTCCACGATTACCTTGTATTTATCTGGTATATTCTTAGATAGCAAGGAGCCATGCTTAGAGCTCCCCTCCCTGGCTTCTGCTGACCTTGAAGGACCTTAGAGACCCACTGAGGGCCATGCAGTAGCATTTTTAAAAGATGCGGTAAACTCTAAGTGATTTATTAGTCCTTACCCACCCCTCACTCAAGTCACATCGTTCCACCTGGAGAGTTGAAGCCAAAAGAACTCCACCCAGAAAGGAAGAGAGAGCTGGAAGGTGTATCAAACCCCTTTGTACATCCACTGAATTATCAGCCCCTGTTGCTCAGCAGTCCATCAGGACACTCTTCATCATCTCAGTGCAGGTCCCTCAATGATGAGTCATACCTGTCCAGAAGCAGATCCTAAAGCTTCCATATCATCAGCCAAAATGGTAATTCTGAGCATGATCAATCAATTGGGGGCAGAACAACTCCTTTCCCCACTACATTTACCTGATAGTCTGTAGGCACCCCGATAGAATGTAAGCACTTTGAGGGCAGGGACTATTTCTTTTTTCTTCTTTCTCCTCAGCACCTACCACATGCTTAAGAAATGTTTGCTAATTAATTGATCGATCAACTGCACTCTGATCAGTACAAAGAACATTGCAAGGAGGGAGGTTTTTAAAAAGTTGGTCAATTGATCAATATTTATTAATGTGCCAGTCACTGTACTAAATGCTGCTACAGAACCAGAGATCACTGGACATGGGAGAAGAGTGAATGCACAATGAAAGACAAGCTGTGAATCTACAGGCTGAGTGGAGAGACCTGGTGAAGCAATCTGGCCATGACATTCACATCCACAGCCCTCGTGGCTGGTGTGTGATACTCTGGATCTAAAGGAAGAAAGACCTCTCAGCTATCTTCCAGCCTTCTGAGTGAGAGTCCCACAAAGGACTAAACTTGAGGACAGGAACCTTCATTCTTTCTTTAATCTTTGTAACCCCAACACCTAGAACAGTGCCTGATACATAGAAGGCATTCAGCAAATATTCTTTGAATTGAATTGAAGTTTTGTGTCAAGGTTAAGCTCAGTTCTAGATGGCTTTTGATGACCATGAAAAAGCAGACTATTGAACTCACAGTCCCAAATGGAATCTTTAAAGCCTGAGTGGTACATTGGGTCAGTGGGTGATGGTAAGGGGGGAGGGAGGGCAACAGGCCATTGTGTCTCTACAGGGATCATTTGTGGCCTCCACTGCTGCCTGCTTAGAAATTCTCTTGCTGGGCTTATGGTCTTAAAAGATTTCCAAGCCAGCCTTTATGCCCTTAGTAGGCAATCAATAATTTTTTGAATGAAGTCCCAACTGGAAACCCAGCAGTTTCCCACACTTGGTTTCCTCTCTTTAAACCCTACATTTAAGATGCAGCAATTATCCTTCTCAAGTAATGGCACTTCACACTTGGCACTTGACATTTCTGAAGCACCTCACAGGCATTAGCTAATTAATCCAGATCTCTGTTGAGCCCCCTAACAAACTCCCAAAGGCTCTACTTGCTCCTCAAGCAGAGGATCTCATACGTGCCTGAGCCTCAAAAGCCCAGCATGTATCTAAAACATCCTTGCAAATAGTTGCTGGCCCATGGAGAGTTTGGATAGGCAAGAAGGAAAAACTGTAATGACTGTTATGTATTTTCCCAACCATTTGTCCCAGAAATAAGGTCAAAATCCACTCTACTACCCCTTCTTCTGCCAAAGTTTCCAAGGCAAGGAGAAAGATGAGAGGAGGACATAGTATAGTGCTACATCTTAGTGGCACCACCTTTGCAGAAAGAAGCCAAGGATACAGTTTATGCATTTAAACCAAATACATCTTGATCCTCCAGTCCCATTTGGAACTCCCCGGTCCTTTGCATCCAGGGAAGTAAGCAATTTGTTGATTGAGAATGTGACCTACTCATGGAATCAATAATTCAATGCAGTAGAAAGGGCAAGAGGGGGTGGGAGGAGGAGTCAAAACATCATTGTTCTAGGTCCAGCAGTGCTGTCAAAAGCTCGGTTATCTTGGGCATCAGAAATGTTACCATAACCATCATGTTGGTTGTTGGTACTAAAAATAAAGTTTCCCACTTGATTGAGGATGCCAGCCTTGGATGAGTGGGGAGACTTCCCTTTACATTCTTAGGCTCTATTCCACTCACATGCTGCTCCTTCTTTGTTCATTCACTCATTCTTTCAGAAAACATTTACAGAACCATTTATTGAGAAGGCTAGCTGGCGCAGTGAGCAGAGTGTTGGGCCTAGAATCAGGAAGACCTGAGTTTGAATCTTGCCTCAAATGTTTTCTAGCTGGGTGGTCCTGATTAATTGATTGATTAGTTGGACTCTGATCAGTCCAAAGAGCATTACAAGGAGAGAGGTTTTGAAAAATCAATGAAAAATTGATTAAGCACCTAGCTTCTCAGCCTCAGTTTCCTCACCTGTAAAAATGAGGATAAATGATGTCACCTACCTCTCAGGGTTATTGTAAAGATTAAATGAGATAATATTTATAAAGTGCTTTGCAAACCATAAAGCATTCTAGAAATATAAGAATGTTTTTAAATATAATACATATTTTATATCTACATAATACAAAGAAATTCTTATTCTTATTAAGCCCCATTAAGGTGCACCTCTGTGTTGGACAGTGTGGAGGACATGAACATTACAACATACAGTGTGTGTTTATAGAGCACATTAAGGTTGAAAAGCACTTTAGGTATATTATTCCCTTTGAACTTCACAATTAACCCTGTACAGGAGGCATCATTTTGTAGATAAGGAAATGGGAAACATTAGATAGGTTAAGTGACTTAACTGTGGTCACACAGAAGCAAAGCTCAGATCTTCTAGAGTCCAGATTTTGGCTCCCTTTCAAGTACACCAATTTGCCTAGTCATGCCTAGTCCTACCGTCCTGGAGCTTACAGTCTCAACGAAAAAAAAAAATGAAAGTGTCAAGTGATAGAAATGAGGGAAATATGGAGAGTATCAGAAGCAAGGATGTCTCCTAGGCTTCTAAGTCACCCCAAGGGTGGTGAATTTCACAGGTTAGGCTAGATTGAATGCTGTACTAACAAACTCATCACAAGATTTCTAAAGAAGGAAAACAACATTCTATTGGTCGGATTCCAGTATTTCAAGGAGCCCCACCTGAAATGGAGCTCTCTCTGTTGCCACCCCCTGTGAGGTGCAAGTCCTTGTACCTCCACATTATCAGTGTTCTTAAGCTCGGCAGGTGCTAAGTGGTGCAGTGGATGGAGTACTGGACCCGGAGTTTGGGAGACCTGAGTTCAAATGCCATCTTAGATTCTTCCCAGCTGGGTGACTTTGGAAACATCACTTAATTTCTTTCTGCCTCAGTTTCTTCATCTGTAAAATGGGGCTAATGACTGCACCCAATTTGAAATTGCTCCTTGCAAATCTTAAAGTGCTTCATACATACTAAATATTATTGTTATTATCCATAGAGAATAACATTGAAAGCTTTCTGATGCTACTTGATGTTGCAGTTGTCTCCTGGAAGATGCCCATGAAATTAATCTATATCACAACTGTCATACTCAACCAGGTAGGTGGAAGATGGAGCCAAATGATCTGAGTTCTGAGAGAGCCTTCTATACCCATCCCACTATCACAACTCAATTTAAAAAAACATATATTAAGTGCCTACTATGTGTCAGGTACTATGCCAGCCAGAAGGTTCACAAAATCAAAAAATAAAGTGAACCACTCTCTGTTCTTGAGGAGCATGCATTCTACTGGGAGAGACAACAGGTGCATATGTAAGGACACAGAGCATAAATGCAAAATCAATCCAAGGCAGTCAGGTGCAAGGTAATGAGGAGGAGGGGTCACTAATTGTTAGGCGAGGAGGAAATCAGAAAAGACTAAAGCATGGTACTTGACCTGAATCTTGAAGGAAGTAAAAGATTCTATGAGGTAGAGTTGAGGAGGAAATCCACTCTTGGCAAGGGAGACTGCCAGGGCAAAGGAACAGAGATGGAATTGACAAGTTTGAAGAACAGAGAGAAGGTCAATTTGGCAGAATCATAAAGTTCAGAGAGGGGAGTAGTGTATAATAGGCTAGAAAGACAAATTTGGGTCAGATCACGAAAGGCTTGAAAAAAACAAACAAAGACATTTATCAGAGTGTACCAAAAGCCTTAGTGTAGTTTAAAGCTAACAAGCTATTAAAGCTTTAAACCACACAAAGACTTTTAGGACACCCTATATATAATCCTAGAAACAGTAGGGAGTTACTATGGTTTATCAAATAACAGAGTGACATGGTCAGACCTGCTCTTAAGGAAAATCATTTGGACAGCTATGTCAGCTGTGTGGAAGATGTATTGGAGTGTGGAGAGACAAGGTAGTGACACAATTGGGAGCCCACTGCAACAATCCACGAGAGACATGATGAGTATCTGAATTAAGAGGGTAGTTATATAAGTGGCAAGAAAGAATTGGATGGGATGTGTTTCAGAGATAGAAAGTGAATGGTTTGGCAACTGATTGGATATGTGGAGTGAGAAAAGAAAATAGAAGATAATGCCAAGATTACAAACAAGAAATTGTAAGAATGGTAGTCCCCTTTCCCATTCCCCAAACTCATAATTCCCTCCCCTATCACCCATATTATTATGATGGATTATTATGGGATTATTATGAGGCTCAAATAAGATAATATATGTAAAGCTCTTTGCATAGCTTGAAGCACCACACAAGTGTAAACTATTAACATTATTATTATGCTGCTCTCACACAGGTTATTCTTTATTCCTAGAATGACCTCAGCATCCCTCCAGTGCAAACCATACTCAAAAACAATTCCCACTATAATATAATATTTATGTCAGTCATCCAGCCTCTACTTAAAGACCTCTAATGAGGTCTACTTACAAAAGCAGATCATTCCACTTTGGGGTAACTCCAATTGTTAGAAAGCTTTCCTTTACATCAAGTCAAAGCAGAAGAAAGAACATAGCATAAAGGACAGATGCAGACAAAAAGAATTTGGGGAATTTTACCTAATATGAATCAATTACCCTAATGAGAAGCCCAAAAGAGCCTAAAGAAAACCTAAGAAAGCATGACTTACTTGCTGAGCACAGAGGCATAGCAGCAAAAAGTAACAAGCTTAGAATATAAACTCACTTGAAAAATCTTACAGAGAAAGAAGTATGTGAGAAGATTATAAGATATATCAGCTTATAAACCAGTGAGGAATGTTGGAGGAAAAAGTAGTTAAAAGTCATCCTAAAGGAATTAAAGATGAAACTGAAAGGACAATGAACATGAAAAATGGAAAAGATCTGCAAAGATTTTATGCTGCCACATTTCAGTCAGTCCATCAATAAACATTTAATAAGAACATTTATTAATTATTTAGTTAGTATTTAATATAATTTAAGTACATTTGATTATATATTTAATATCTGTATTTTGTATATTTAATAATTATTTAAGTAAATCTGTTAGTTAAGTGAATAATTAGTAATTAATTAACAATTATTAAGCATAAGCCCTATGCTAAGCACTAGGGATGCAAATACCAAAAAGAAAAATAGTAAAAAGATTAGGCTAGATTGGATTCTGTACTAACAAACTCATCACAAGATTTCTAGAGAAGGAAAACAACAGAGTCCAGTAAAAAGATTACAGTCTAATGGGAGAAGATGATGCACAAAAGGAAGAAGAAAGTGGAAGGGTTGAGTTACAACTGGGAGGGAAATGAGAAGATGTCCAAGGAGATGTCCCTCCTGCCTCTCCTTAAATGGGCTAAGGAGTTCATGGATCTACCCTCCAGTCAGAGAAGAGGGAGTTAATGAGGTATGAGTGTCATGGCTGATTGGATTTTGCAAGATGATGAGATTTCCCACTGACGAGTTTACTGGGGGATTGGTAGAGAAACTAAAGAAATCCAAAATGAATGCAGTCAGGTAGGAAATGAAGAGATGTCTTGAGAATTTAGACTCTTAACATCACCATCTCAAATGTGCTTATAAGAGGAAGTTGAAATAGTACTGAAGTAAAAAAAAAAAGATTGAGAACAATAGTTATACTATATCATGTATACACAGAAAAGGTCTATGCTGGAGGTATGACAATTTTGAAGATATTTCAAGCCAATGAGGAGCATGAAAAATGTCGGAGAGGAGAGAAGAGGGAGAGGGAGGGGAGAGGGAGATGAAGAAGGAGAGAGGAGAGGAGAGGAGAGGACAGGGATAGGAGAGGAGAGGAGAGGAGAGGACAGGGACAAGAGAGGAGAGGAGAGGAGAGGACAGGGACAAGAGAGGAGAGGAGAGGGACAAGAAAGGGACAGGAGAGGAGAGGACAGGACAGGACAGGAACAGGAGAGGAGAGGAGAGGAGAGGAGAGAGACAGGAGAGGAGAGGAGAGGAGAGAGACAGGAGAGGGACAAGAAAGGGACAGGAAAGGAGAGGACAGGACAGGACAGGACAGGGACAGGAGAGGACAGGAGAGGAAAGAGTCTAAAAGAACAACAATAACTGTGGGCCATATGCCTACTGTTCCACTGGTACAATATTTTTATGAAAATAATCTACACACATATCAAAGGCATCTCTAAAGAGGGCATTAAAAGAGAATAGGTAGGTTTTCACATGTGGTATCCCAAAGTAAACCACATGATTGACTGGAATATGTAGACGATACAAGATCCCATTGTGTTTATGGTGTGTGTGCTATATGCTCTCTTCCAAAAAAGCGTTTCCCATGCATGTGTCAAAATTGCATAAGATTCCTTCATAGATATCAGTGGAATGGTCCTTGAAAGCCCAGGACCTAATCACCAAAAGGGGGCTAACAATAAGGTGTTAAACTGCAAAAGCTCCTTTTGTGAAATATGAATCAGTCCTTTGAGTATTCCATAGCCTTTATAAACAATGTTAACCAAAAGTACTTTCTAGTCGGGATGTATTTGTTGGGGTTACAATATAAGGAGGCAATTGAAGGGAAAATATTCCCAGAGAAGATTTACAGATAAATCTAACACAGAGGTGTTTTGTCAGAAGTGTTTTCTCTAGCTGGGGGCTTGGAGCTAATAAGAAAATAAAAAGAATTACAGATTGTTTGATACTACTTCCCAAAGTGAAGAAGTGGCATTTATAACAGGAAACTCCTCTGGACAAAAAATCAGTAACAGAGTGAGGAGAAAATAAGAATGCTTGAACAATGTTGTTCTGCACATCATCCCCTTAACACTGCTACAGAGATGACCTTGTTTGACAGCAACTAATAATAGACAAGGCATTGAACAATGAGACAAGTACTTTCAAAGTAATTCCTAGAGGCAGCTAAAATACAGTGCTAGGCATGGAGTCAGGAAGACCTGAGTTCAAATCTGGCCTTAGACACTTAGAATCTGTGTGACCCTGGCAAGTCCTTTAATTTCTGTCTGCCTCTGTTTCTTTAACTGTAAAAAAGGGATAATAATAACATATACCTCCCACAATTGTTGTGAGGATTAAATGAGATAATATTTGTAAAATGCTTAGTATGGTGCCTGGTACATAGTAGGAGCTTACTGAATGTTTGTGTTCTTTCCTTCCTTAACAGTCTTAAAAGAGATCCATCACAGAGTTCTAAATCAAGAAGGAATTTTCTATAGCTAATGAAGTCTTGATTTGCAGAGAACGTTGTGTCAATGGCATCAGACCCTAGAACACTGTCAGGCCTTCTAATTAGTAGTCATAATCACTCTAAATAGCAGCTAGGTGATTGGATAGTGCTGGACCTGGAGTCAGGACAACTCTTCTTCATGAGTTCAAATCCAGCCTAAGATACTTACTAGTTGTATGACCCTGGACAAGTCACTTAACCCTGTTTGCCTTGGCTTCCTCATCTGTTTATTTTTTAAAGCTGGAGGAGGAAATGTCAAATCACTCCAGTATTTCTGCCAAGAAAATCTCAAATGAGGCCGCAAAGAGCCAAAGATGACTGAAACAACTAAACAACAGCCTTTACACCTCAGAAATCAACAAACGCTACAAATTAGGGTTTGGCTCATTATTTTGTTGATTGTCTAGGCAACATTGCTGTTGTTGTTAATCCTTCGTTTTTTAAGAAGGGAAGTGATGTCACCATGGGTGACGTCTTGACTCTTGAATGAGTTGGATTTAAGTGGGGCAGAGTTGCACATAGTCTCACTTTTTCTATCAGAGTCATCAAAGTCTAGTGTTAAGACAAAAAAAAAAAGTCAAGATGACTAGCAACAGCCTAGGATGCAGTGGATAACCTCAATATCTTCCATGTCTGATGAAACTTAAAAGTGTGAACTGTACACATTTGTTTTGGAGAGCATTTTAAACACTTACCAGCACACTACTATATATAGCTATAGATACCCTGGACAGATACTACAAATGTACAAGGTATTTGGCTTAGAAAATGAGCAGGCAGATGAGAGCAGGTTGTATTGCTTCAAGGAGATTGTAATATTCTACCCATGACCCCAAAGCTCCTCTCTAAAACAAAGGCAAATCCTCTTAATTCCTCATTTCTCTGGTGTCATTCTATGGCCACAAGCCATGGAATACTAGATTCTCCAAAGAATTTAATGGCAATGAAAAGGGGCTTGGTGGGTGTGAATAAACTGTAACACATTGCAAACAAGGAATTATGAAGAAAAACTGGAATAAGGGACATAATATAATAAATTCATGTTCCTAAAATAAGAGAGACTGGTCATGTGTCAAGAGCAAGAAATAACTGATGAATTGAGGACATGAACTGTTTTTTTTTTTTGTCTCCAGCCTAGCACAGCAGGCTTAATAAGTGTTTTGAATGAATTGAATTGAATTAGCCTGGGATTCATCTAGAATATCCACATTCATTCAGACAGACACTCGGTGTGCCATTTATTTAGTGAAACTTTTGCCTGCTTAAGCAAACTCTTGTCCTTTCCTTGGTTCTCAGATATGTTCCAAAATTTTGTGATGCGCACATTTGGGAAATTGGTGAGGACTACAAATTTCTTGTCCCTGATGCCACAGTTGATGCTTCTGGGTTGGTATTTTGCCTTTGCTTGTACAAACCAGTAGTGATCATTTATTGTTGGTTGGAGAATTGAATTTGGCAGGAGAGATTTTCATGCATTTTGGGGACTAATTTTCCAAGTGCCTTCCACCACAGAAATGCTAAAGATAACTGGCCAAGTGTACTAGGGAGAATACAGCTTGTAAAACTCTTTCATAAATGATACTCAATAACAACAGAGAAGAAACAGAACATTCTTTTGGTTTCTGGAAGAGAAAAGAGGTGGTAACAAGAAAGAAAATTTTCTTTTTTTTTATTCTCTTCACTGTTGACCCAAATATAATAGAAAGCAAAAAGGAATTCAGCTGTGCCTAAAACATTTTCAGAGCACCTACTTTGTCCAAGATCTGCGTTAACGCATCATGAGAGATAACATTGTACCCTGAGGGCAAAAATTGTCTCTGCCTTAGTTTCTCCACTAGATGTGTGAAAATATAAAGAAACAAGATGTGACTCTTGGTTATATTTGATAGATATTCCATGTGATACTTGGAACTCTACAGTAGCACAAGCAGCCCTTACCACTTATGTACTACCTTCCTTAAGCCTACAGAAAGGTAGGCTGCCATTCTTTTCATTATCCAGTGGAAATAATAGCTATAATAACAATGGGAAAAGTTTGAAACATTGTGAGAATTACCAAAAGGTGACACAGAGACACAACATGAGGACATGCTTTCGGAAAAAATGGAGCCGATGGGCTTAATCGAGGGTTGCCACAAACCTTCAATTTGTAGAAGAAAAAAGAAGGAAAAAGGAGGAGGAGGAGGAGGAAGGAAGGGGAGGGAGAAGGGAATGGGGAGGGGGATGAAAGGGGAAGGAGAAGGAGAAGAAGAGGAGGAGGAGGGAGGAAGAAGGAGGAAAAGAGAAGGAAGAGGAAGAGGAAGAAGAGGAGGAAGAAGAGGAAGAGGAAGAAGGAGAAGGAGAAGGAGAAGGAGAAGGAGAAGAAGAAGAAGAAGAAGAAGAAGAAGAAGAAGAAGAAGAAGAAGAAGAAGAAGAAGAAGAAGAAGAAGAAGAAGAAGAAGAAAAGAGGAACACACTATCCACAAAGTGCAATCAAGAGAGCGCGATAAAATGAGGTATGCCTGTAGTATTTCCACTAACCACCAGAGGGCGTAGAGCCCACACCTGGTCATGCTTCTAAGTACTAGACCGTTAGAAATAAACAAATATATTGGCTGGATTCTGAATTCTGTTTTTTAGGGCTTGATATAAAAGATTACTCAGGATTAATAAAATAGGACAAAATCCATGATTAACTCTGTTCCCACTTAGAGTTAGATTTTTTTTTCTTTTTTAGTCGCTCATTTATATTTATGGATAGACAACAGATGATGATATAGTTGATGGTGTAGTTGATACAGGGCAGATAGAGATACAGATACATACATATACACACATGTAGATATATATAGACACACACAGACATGGATATAGACATAGCTAGAAAGATAAAGATATACCTATATATTCATATATGTGATTAGCATTCTATGGCTTTGTGTATTGTACAAAACAACCATTTCCTGAGACCACAACTTCCTCCCACTGACCCTTCTGAACTTTCCTGAGTTGAGAAAGAGTCACATGTCTGTGACTCCTCTTGAAGAATTAGAAACTTTATCCAATTAGAAAACAAAGCAAGCATGATTGCAAACTTGCTGCCAAGGCAAGCTGATGAGGTTTTCTCACGAGCTGATGAGGTTTTCCAAAGCTCTTGGTTTACTTCCACTGCCAGGAAAGAGGGCATAACATGTACACCATTTATCTAAGAGTTAAATAACAGTTTTATTCTATAATTCAAGAGATATCATGAGGTAGCAGAGAGAGCATTGGTTATTACATCACAAGACTTGAATTCAAATCCATGTTGTGATCATTATAACTTGTGTGGAGAGAGAGAGAGAGAGAGAGAGAGAGAGAGAGAGAGAGAGAGAGAGAGAGAGAGGGAGGGAGGGAGGGAGGGAGGGAGGGAAGGAGGAGGAGAAGAAGGAGGAGGAGGAGGAGGAGGAGGAAGAAGAAGAGAAGGAGGAGGAGAAAGAGGAGGAGGAGGAGGAGGAGGAGGAGAGACTTATTGATCTACTGACTTCTCTGACTTCTATTAAGTTTCAACTAAAATATCATCTTTTACAGGAAACCTTTCCTGATCCCTCTTAATTGTAATGCCTTCTCTCTGTTAATTATTTCCCATTTATGATATATTTAGTTTGCTTCGTATATGTTTGTTTACATGTTTTCTCCTCCATTAGATGTTAAGCTCTTTAAGGACAGGAACTATCTTTTGTCTCTTTTTGCATCCATAATGCTTAGCGTAGTGCCTGGCACATAGTAGATACTATTGATTGATTAAAATACCTTCTCTATCTTCTCTAGACTGTAATTTCATCTTTAATTAGTGTAGTTATTTCATTTTATCCTCACAACAACCCTGTAAAGTTGGTACTATTATTAGCACCAGATGAGGGAACTGAGTCTGAGAGAGGTTAAGTGACATGTCTAGGGTCAGACAGCTAGGAAGTATTTGAAGGAGAATTTGAATGTAGGCCTTCCTGTCTCTGTCTAGTGCTCTAGCTAACTTGATAGCTAGTCACTTTGTATATAACTAAAGTGCATGTAAAGCCCATCAAGTCCATGTTTATGTCATGAAAAAACGTCATGAAACTGCTCAGGACATAAGAGCTCAGCTTTGGATCCCAAAAATAGCCCCAAAGGGAGAGATTTCATTAGTGAAGACAAAATCTCTCAGCTTGGGCTCATTCAATCCATCAACAAGCATTTGTGAAGCTCTTAGGGTTGGGAAGAGAGATGAAGTACCTTTTACTTTCTTAAGGAACTCCATTATTTTTTTCTTGTATTTAAAGGGAAAGGGGGTTTAGGTACACATATGCAGTGTGACCATATAAACACACCCTCACCTTTCCTACCACAACCACCACCTTCTTGCTTCAAACCCTTTGTTCAGGCTTCAAAACCCTACAAGAGAACCTCTCCCTCCCGGTCCTGTAAAAGCCTGAATGTTACAGTCTACGGATGGGGAATTGTGACTCAGCCCTTACCATACACTTGGAAAATACACACCCCTCCCCAACACACCATGCTGCGGGCCCCAGAGAGGCTTCATTCCAAGAGGATGGGAAATGTAATCACAACAGTTTTTATTAGCAAAAAAACAGCGGGAAGCCTTCTGCTGTCCATATGGACAGCTCCCGATGGGTATTCATGAAGCAGTTTGCTAGGGAGCAGTCACACTCAAAATTCTTCACCCAATTACCTTTGAACTTGCCTTTTCTCCTGCTGTTTCATTTTTTAAAAAATAACAATAATAAGGCCTCCAAACTCTTTTCCTCCTGGGAAGAGAGATACCATTGCTCTGTTGACTGTTCATCTGCCCTGGGCGGCTGGGCCCTGCTGGTAAAAAGAAGACCCTGCCATCCAGGGCTCTCAGTGCTTGCCACTGGACCATGCAATGTTGCATGAATTCCCTACTGCTCTCCAGACATCTTCATGTCATGCCATCACTTTGATCCTTGCTGGGTAGTAATTGTTGATAGTTCTCAATAAATAGTCCAATCACCGTTACTTAGACGCCTTCTGACCATCTTCATGCTACATACACCATGTACCCTCCATTCCCTCCCACCTTCCACCTCTGGCTCTTGGAACAGCTATTAAATCAATACTACCATTCTTGGAACATGGCAATCAATTGCCATATAACTGTGACCATAATCCTTGTGACTTCTCAAACCAAAAAACAGTTATCCCTTCCGCATCATGACTTTTCCCATCATGGTTTCAATATATCCTGTGATAAAATGGGAATTTGAGGAGAGTTTTGCAGCAGCCTCAGATGACACATGAAGGCCAGCAGGCAACATAGAAAAGATTTAGAAATTCAGAGATGCATAAAGTATACGTATAGTATTGTATAATATCAAGAGAGTTTACCATTTAATATGATAATAATTCAGACTTGTTCTCTGATACGAAGGGATGGCCAAAAAGTTTTTCATGAATTTTCCAAGTCATGGGGGCACCACATTCCTAATTCCCACTATGTGGAAGGGATAACTTTAACCTTACATGGTCACTGCTCACCTAAATTGTATGTTGCCTTCCCCTATTAGAATGTAAGCTTCTTGAGACAGCTGCCATTTTGCTTTGTTCGTGTGTATTCCCAGCTCTTGGCACAGGGCTGGCACATAACGAACACTTAATAATTTTTTTTACTTAATAAGTTTTTATTAACTTATTAAGATACTTAATAAGTATTTTCAATCATTTACAGTATTGACCTTCAGGCCCAGTAGATCAAAATTCTATCAGAGGTAACTGGTGTGACCCTATCTGTAATAATATACCACTTTATGGTTTGCAAAGTGCTTTACATTCATTATCTCATTTGATTCTCATGGCAATCCAGGACTATTACAGTTATTATTACCTCCCTTTTATGAAGAAACTGAGGCTTAGGGAGATCAAGTCACTTGCCAATAATCACACAGTAAGTATCTGAGCTGGAATTGGAAGCCAAGACTTTCTAGCTGCAAACACAAAACTCTTGATGCTAGCAAAGTAGCCTCTTGCCCTGTCTGGCAAGGCTTTATTCATAGGATTGGGGCAGAAATTACTTCTATGATCCAGTCCAAGAATCACTTCGGAAGACCTCTGGGAGGGACTGAACATTATCCTCTGTGAAGGATTCACAAATACAATCTTATGAAAGATAAATGAGGGTCCCCTTTGGGAGGAATAGGTAGCTCTAAGGGCAGCTAAGTGAAGCCATAGGTCCCATCTTCCTAAATTCAAATCTAGCCTCAGACTTACTAGCTATATGACCCTTGGCAAGTCATTGAACCCTGTTTGCCTCAGTTTCCTCATCTGTAAAATGAGCTAGAGAAGGAAATGGCAAACCACTCCAGTATTTCTGCCAAGAAAACCCCAAATGGGATAAAGAAGAGTCAGACATGAGTGAAGAACAACTACACAACAAAGTTAGTTCTATGTTGGGTCCATAGAGTACTGGTAATGGTCTGAGAATCAGTGTGGTAAGTTGGAAAGAATGCTAATCTTGGAATCAGAGGACCTGGATTCAAATCTCATCTTGGGGAAATCACTGAGTTTCCCGGGACCTCATTTTCCTCATAGGCAAAAATGAAAAGGTTGGACTAATTAGGTCCTGAGGTCCCTTCTACCTTCTACATCTATTATAATGAGATCCTATGATACATTTGGACTCCTACTCTATTCTAATCAGTATTTATCAGTTTGATGTGAGTTCATAGGGGTAGTGATTATAAGTTCTATACATTAGGCCCCAGAGCTATGAGCTACAGATTGTAAATTCACTTGCTTAATCACAGGAAGCTAACTAGAAGCCCTCCACCCTTGGTTTTCCTTGTTATAGTGACCAAGCCCAGTGTGACAGAAGTGACTCAATTTCATGGAAAGTCCTCTAATTTATTTTTGTACTTCCAGACCACTCTTTCTTGCTCAACATGAGCAGGTGACCACCTTGTGACCATCCATCTTAAGACCGCTTAGTCAGTGGAGATGCTCCATCCTTCACCCAAACTGAGTACCCCTTCTCCTCCCCCCCAACCCCCTGCTAACACACCATTTTTAACTGATGCATCATTTTCGGCCCTCAAAGCAAGATCTATCAAGCAATGGGATTCTGTATTTTGTGTAGCCATTCTAGAGCATTCACATATCAAATCGAGGGTACCAAAGCTTATAAAAATAAGACTCTGGAGCAAGGGGGAATCTCAGATTGTGAGGAAAATCTGAGGTCCATTTCATTAGAGAGAACCATGAACCCTTTAATAAAGTGCCATTGGCTTGACACTCTGCCTCAGTGGTTTTTCTTACAGATTGGGCAATTATAATACCCATACCTATGAACTTTTGGGGCCTTCCTTTCCTCATTTGTGAAATGGGATTAATAATATGCATTGTGGTGAGGCACAAATGAGTGAGTAATAATGTGTATGAAAATGCTCCATAAAGCACTATTGAAATGCACATCTGTATTCCCCTGAATGGATTCTCTTCCTTTTTGGCCAATCTGTCATGTGCCTACCACTGACTGAGACACTGTTGGAAATACAAGAGAAGGACATGCTCCTTGAACTCCTTGAGGACAATTGATTGTCTCACTTTTGTATTTGCACCGCCAGCACCTGGCGCAATGCCTAGCAAATGGGAGCTTACTACATGCTTGTTGATTGATTGACTCAAGGAGTTTATAATCTAACTGGTTAGACAAGAATAACCTATATGAAGCAACAATGACAGGATATAATTAAGAACCAAATTATGTGTCAGAGACTCCAAGTACAGTAACAATAACAGTTGACACTTATATAGCACTTTATGGTTTATACAATGCTTCCCATCATATGCTATTTCATTTGAACATCACAACAACCCTGGCAGAGCAGATATGACAAATATTATTATGCCCAGTTTACAAAGGGAAAAAAGCAGAGGTTAACTAATTTGCCCAAGGTCACACAGCTAGTAAATACCAGAGGTAGGATTGGAGCCTAGGTCTGTCGGTATGACTCCATGTACAGCAGTGTATCTGCTACACCACCCTCCGAGCGTCATCATTTCTGTTGAGAACACTAGCATCTTCCCAATCTCCGAGGATTCTAATCTTGGAGTCAACCTTGACCCTTCCCTCGCCATCATCCCCTCTGTTCAGTGACTGGTCAGATCTTGTGGGTTCTGCCTCCACAACCTCTCTCACATCCCGAGAGGGGGACACGGACAAAGGGGTTCAGCAAGGACTGGATTTATCAAGGCAAGTTACATGGAGCATGTTGGTCTTCATATATGACCCATTCTTCAAAAGTCAGTGAGATGGGGGAGAAGAAAGGTAGAGAAGAGCATTCTCAGCAGGAGGATTAGCGTGATATAAGGTAGGAAAATGTGAACCAGTATAGCACTGTTGTAGGACCTGCTGACAATCTCTAACCACGTGCTCTTCACATAGAATTCTGATGCAAGCTATCATCCCCAGATGAAATGTCCTGCTTTCTCCTCTATCCTGGGCAAAAATAGACAAAAGATGCAGTAATAGAGCACCAGCTGTGGAGTCAGGAGGACCTGAGCTCAAATCTGACCCCAGACACTTGATATTTACTAGTTGTGTGACCTTGGGCAAGTCACTTAACCCCAATTGCCTTGCCTTCCCTCTTCCAAAAAAAATAGACAAAAGGAGATAAGGTGATCAAGGATTCAATGTGTGGGGACCTACTGAAGGCATCTTTATGATATCTCAAAGTATCCCAATACAGTGCTTAGATTCTAAAATAAACAAACAAAAAACTCTATTCACTGAGAGCAGGGAAGAAGTTTTAAAATCCTAGTCCACATACAGAATTCCTTTTGGTCATTTTTTTAAACAGACCTGCAATTTTTCATTGTAGGAAATTCTCATCAAGGAGCCTCCCTCTCTCAATGCAGGTGAGCAACTAGTCTACATCTAACTATTTTAGAAAACTGCCTTGGAGCAGTGGGAATCTAGTGACTTGCCCAGAGCTGCCCAGGTAGTATGAGTCAGAGATGGGCCTTGACTCCAAGTGTCTCTGACTTTGAGGCCAGTTCTCTTCACTACTGGCCACTGTCTGACACAGAATCACAGGATTACATTGACTCTAGAGGAGATTCCTGCTTTATGTGGAACCTGGACTATATACATCTTAGTGAAATCCCAGCCCTTAGAGAGGGATTAAAGTGATTAAGAGTAATCAATTGGCCCAAAAGCTTGTTCCAAGTCCTGATCAGAGAGAGAAAATCAGGGTCATGACATAGTTCAGGACACCAAATTCAAAGACAAAAGTGTACTGCAGGAAAATAAACGCCTAAGCCAGAGGATGAGTCCAGGGTATATCGATGTGAATATAATACAAAAGGAAAGAGTCAGCAGCAGGGAAGTAATAACTTGTCCTTTGGCAGGCAGTCTGTCAAGATGTGAAGAATGTTGGAATTTAATGGCATATGAATCCCAAGCTGGTGGTGTGCTCTTAGGCAAGTCCCTTAACCTCTCTGGGTCTCAGCATCCTCATCTATAAAATGGGAATAAAAGCTCCTAATTTACAGGGTTGTGGTGAGAATCAAATAAGACAATGTCTGTGAAGTGTTTTTCAAAACTTAAAGGATTAAACAACTGGAAAATAGTGTTACTATGCAACTGATCAGCCCAAGAGAATTCAGGTTACTTCATTATGGATAAGTCCCTTGGTCTTCTCCATTGGCATTGCCATGGGCAGCATGCTAAGTGTATCCTGACTTGGGTTAGCACATTGGGTTAGCAATGCCATGGAATTGAAAATCTTCTATTTGAGGAAGGAAGGGATGAAAGGAAGGATGGAGGGAGGGAAGGGGAGGAGGAAGGAAAGAAGGAAGGAAGGAACGAAGGAAGTACAGGACTAAATATGTAATTAGCTCAGGTCATTCCCTAGAAGTTGTTTCTTTTATTAGCTTTTCTTATTTGCATTTTTCTCATAAAAGGAGAGTGCAGCATAAAAACTCCAGTTACCTGAAATAAATCAAAACAGTTCCTCCCATTTATAAAGCACTTTACAGTTTATAAAGCACTATATAAAACTATAACAATTTGCTGGGTTCCAGTTGATAAAGGTTTTACCATTTACCCACATAAAGAAATAGTATCATATAAAGAAATAGCTTCCCAGATTTTGAATAAGAGAATTTGTGCTTGAATCCCAGTTCTGCTGCTTCCTAGAAATCTGATCATGGGTCACTGAACCTCTCCAGACCTGTTCCCCAATCTGTTAAATAAGGGTATTGGACTTGATGATGCCCAAGGTCCTGTCCAACCCCATTATTTTAGGAGTCTCTTGCATACACAAAACCATACAGGTAGAAGGAAACTGCTTTCAGAAAATTTGATGTAGCATTGGAAAACTAGAACTTTCAAAACAGATTTTTTTAAAAATCTTTCTCCAATGTGAATTAGTACTGTCTGCTTTGCTTTACCCAAAATTCACCCGCAGGCTTCCCTTAGGTTCCAAGTACATTTAGGTATTTGTTTATAGCATTGCTACAACTAAGAACTAATTCACCTGAGGCAAAAGGAGTTGGGGGTAGAGGGATGGGGACAGGGCAGGGTGGCAGTGACCATGGTGCTGAGAACTGTTCAGGAGTTTGGAGTCCGCAGCAGCACAGAAGACAGTCTGATGGGGAAAGAAGACATCAGTGTCATAGAGGAGAAACTGACATTGGGGAAAGACACAGAGTCCCAGGGGCAGGCCAGTAGGGGACTGAGCAGCCAGGTACAATATGTATGAAGGTCAACTGCTGCCCAGAGGAAGGGCACTCCCACCCATGTCAGTGCCCTGGGGGACATCCTGTAAACCCTATGCTAATTACAGTTCTGGTTCATAGATATTAAGTTTCTCTACTGGGCAGACAGTCAAGTAAGTGAAAGTAAAGGTCAGAGGTACCATTGCCAACTGAGGAGAAATCAGAAATGGAGATTAAGCATCTCTAAAACAACAGCACAGTAGGGGAGAGGTGGAGGATTCCATTTACAAAAACTGCGTTTACGTACAATTTTTAGAAGCACTACTCTTATGCAAAAGGAGGTCCACTAGTAATTAACTCAAGTCCACTGAGTTGGATTCACTGGCCTTCATTAATTATAGGTGAACCTCCCTTTACACAACAGTGGTACTCAATAATAGGAACTAGCATTTCAAAAGCACTTTAAGGTTTATAAAGCTCTTTACAAATGTTATCTCATTTGATTCTCACCATAACCCTGGCAGGTAGAACCTATTATTTTCCTTCCCCATTTTACAGATGAGGAAACTGAGGCAGACAGAGTTTGACTTGCTCAGGTTTGTACAGCTAGGAAATGTCTGAAGCTGGATTTGACCCCAGGTCCAGCATTCTATCCACTGAGCCACTAGCTCTAAAAAAAAAAAAATGTAAATGGTACCTTCTTTTCCTACTGCATCATCATTTCTGGGATACTCAATCTCCATTTCTGTCTGTTCCTTCATTGGCAGTGTGGTGGATAATCTCATTAGTAGGGGTACCTCTTTCTCTTTAACTACTTGATTCCCTGCTTGGCACAGAAGCTTACTATCTGAAAACCAGAGTGGCAATTGGCACAGGATACCAGAGAGGTGTCCCAGGACCCTGGCACAGATGAGAAGGAACTTCCTATAATCCCACCTCCTTCTCCCCCAATAACCTTTACTACAGAGTGGTACAATTATAGGATCGATGAGATGCCAACATCCATCTACACCATTGATGTGCTGTTTGAACACTTGCCACTGAATTTCTTCCAAAATTATGAAATAAATGGTCAGCAAGGAGGAAAGGTCATGTGGCACCATTATTTCAAACACAACCTTCATTAGGTGAGTATAGCTGCCTCTGCAGCCAGAACCAAAGAAGAGAATCTGTCCTCTTCCCCAAAACAACCCAAAGGTACACACAGATGCAGAAGCATCCTCCACCATCTAATTACTCAGCAGAAACGGGAGCAAGCAGCTGGCAATGAGCCTGTAGTCTTTCTGCACACAGAAAGAATATGGAGATGGAGGATTTTGCAGGATCCCTACAGTGGGCATGACATTGTCAGACTGGGACCAGATGGAGTTTTCAAATGAAAGAGAGGGAACACAATGGTGACCAGGCTACAGCTGGTCCCCTCACTGTTGTGTACACTAGTTTTATGATGGTCAGAGTGCAACCACATGGAAAGACCCTGAAGTCAGGCAACCATACAATAGATTTAGATTTAGAAGGAACATTGGAAGTCTTCTTGTCCAACCCCTCCCTTTTACAAATAAGCCAAGACCCAGAGAGATCGTAGAATCAGTGACTTGGCGCTTGAAGGGAACTCATGGGTTGGTTAGCCCAACTCCTTCATTTGACAGGTGAAGAGACTGAGAGCTGTGAGGATCACAGAATTGAAAAGTTGGGGCCAGAAGGAGCTTTAGAGGTCATTTGGTCTGACCTCTTCTTCTGTCTTCTTATAGATGAGGTAACTGAAAACCAGAGAAGTTCAGTGACTTGCCCAAGAGGATAAAGAAAGCAATAGAACTCCATATTCTTTCTACTAGTGGCACCCTTTGCCCCCCCCCATACACAGAAGTCTTTACTGGTAGGAAATCAAACCCAGGTGAAAGGAGTAAGAGGCTGAATTCCAGCCACTAGACCATTTCTTGTCTATAGCTGGTGAGGCTGTCCAGGACAAACTACAGTGGAACCTGAAGTAAGGCAAGACCGGAGGGAAGGGTGTGCTGCTAAGAGAACCTGTCCATTTTTCCTCTCCAGCTACTTAAACAGGACTGAGAAACATTTGCCCTATAAAAGAGAGTTCCTTCCCTTCACACTCATCAGCATGGAAGGGGCAGAGATACAATAAAATCATTATATTTGAAAAGAGTTAAGGGAAGAAGAGCAAAGATGGCAGCCATTAGAATGAGACATGGCAGTTAGGTGCCAGGCTTGGAGTCAGGAAGATTCATTTTCCTGAGTTCAATTTTGTCTTCAGACACTTACTAGCTATGTGACCCTGGGCAAGTCACTTAGCCCTGTTTGCTTCAGTTTCCTCATCTGTAAAATGAGCCAGAGAAGGAAATGGCAAACCACCTCAGTATCTTTGCCAAGAAAACCCCAAATAGGGTCAGGAAGAGTCATACATGACTGAAAAACAACTCAGCAAGAAGAGAACAAGATGGTCCTGGAGGCAGTCCACTTGCAGAGCCCATTACTACAGAAAGACCCAGAGAAGAGCTTTGAGATCCTGTGCCACACCAAAAGACCAGACACTAAAGAACCAAGAGATCCCATAGTGAGTGGGAAAGTGCCCAGGAGTGGACTAAGAGGGGAACTGAGCTTCCCATTTTTTTACTTGCCTGCCTGCCTGCCTGCCAGAACAAAGGGTTACTGCCTGGTCTGGAGAGAGTTTTGCAATCAATCAGTAACCAACCATTCATTAAGCACCATGTTCTAGGCCGTGTAGTAAGCACTGGGTATACAAAGAGGCAAAGGATAGTCCCTACCCTTAAGAAGCTTACAATCTAATGAGGCCAGGAAAGGACACTGGTGCCAGGTTCAATGATGTTCTTTATTTTACTCATTTCTAATAGTTTTGTTGAAGTTTTATAAAACGTTCTTTGCCAGTAATCTTTAACAGAAGCATCCTGGGGGAAAGGACAAGGGGAGAAACTTCCCTGGTAGGATAGGGTCTTCGCATCTTAAATCTGAGAAGGGGGTCCCAATAACCTGAGACTATGAGAAATGATCAGAACCACCACTCATGAGGGCATGATGCCAGCAGCTCCAGAAGAGCTTAAGAGAGGCTCACAGCTGGGCAGATGCCCCAGAGTACTCCATGACTCTGAGATGTAGACCCTGCTAAAGCAAGCACTTTGATAAACAAACACACCTTAGTCCTTGCAACTAAATGCAATCAGGGCCACAGTGACCCCTAATGTCCCTTATCAGAATGGCCAACTCCCACCCTTTTCTAAGGCCTCTAGATATTTCCCATCAGCTCTGTCCCAACAATAAGGGAGCCAGCTGCATTCCCTTGTTAATGTCTGGTTTTTATACTAGGCGAAAACTCAGCTCATCAAACATTTTTATTTGCTGATTCTCTGGAGGAAGGAAGGCCTCCAGCACAGTGGGTGGATCTCCTCTGGCAATTTTTTGAGAGAACATAGACGCAAGTCAAACAATTTGTTGTGATTTTTACCATCGAAGGGGAGTCCTGAGTGGATGAGATCGCAGAGTCATTTGAGGAGAGGAATTACATCATCTTCCAGCTTTGTTGAATTATTTGACCAAGTGCCTCTCCTACTTTGCTGGAAGCTATGAACACAAACATTTGAGCACTAACAGTGTGATGGGCGGCGATGGGGGAGGGGCAGAATAAAGAGGACACCATCTTGTCATGAAGAAACTTGTAGACAAAAAGACGAGCAAAAATATTTGTACAGGAGGATGTGAAATTTAAGGGCCATTGGAAAGGTACCAAAAAGTGCTTTGGGGAATTCAGACTATGGGGAGATCACTTCTGGCTGGGAAGAAATGCAAACAACAAACAGAATATAGGCAAAAATGACGTATTTTCTATGAACACCATTATTACGAAAACCAAGCAGCAACTTGCCACGGGGAAAGAGTAGCCGAAGTGCAGCTGCATCTACTAAATATAACTTGACGTTCATTCCCCATGGAGCAAAGCACAGCCCAAAGCCATCCTTTCCAGGGGCCTGTCTAAAAATAAAGCTGCAAACCAGCAGGGAACATAATATTCAGTTTCCTCCAACGGGGGAAAAGCCAGGGAGTGTTGGCATCCGGGTTGGGCATCTCTACCAGGGGTCATGGTTTAGGGAGGGAGGAAGAATGGTGGAGAATGGAGAGTGATGAGAAAACCATGGAAAATGTACAACCTAGCTGCTTCAGAGGATTTCAGGGGCGGGGAGAGTGTCTCTTTCCTGCCATAAATAATAGTAATAAAAAACTACATTATTATTATTAGTATAGGCACATATGTTCATTTTGAAGTGAGGTGTATTTAGAGGTATGTGTGTAGACGCCACTGAAAGCCCAGTTATAGTAGGATGGTGAAGCCAAAGAAGGTGCGAATTTTGAGATGAAGTTGCAGTACTGACTTAGCTTTTGCTTAGCTGTGCCATTATAGGAATTTAGGTGAAGAGCTGAAAAGGATTCCACGGAGTCCAACCTCTTCATTCTCAAGATGAGGACAAAGTCACACAGGTCTCAAAACTCGAATTCAATCCCAACATTCTTTCTACTGAACTATGCTGCATCCTGTGACATTGGACAATCCATTTATCCAAGGGGAAATAATAATTTTATGGTGAAACAAACCTCCAGTGTCAAACCATGGAGAAAACACAAACTGGGGAAGTCCATCTATGTGACCTACCCAGCTGAGTTTCTACAGCCAGGGCAAGCAGTAGGAGGATTCCAAGAGAAGAGAAGGCACTTTAGGAAGCTACAGTGCCAAGGGTGTGAGTTCTCTACACACAAGCCCTTCTTCTAGTGTATTCTATGCATGTATATAGTTGTGGAAGAGTGTGCTCCAGGTGTATGGGGAGAATCTTTTGTTGCTAATGTTATATTATCCCAGTCAATGCCTTTGCTTTGAGAAAATTTAGTCAAATAGTTGACTATTAAAGGTAAATACATGTGTGGGGACTTGTAGGCTCTAGTTTTATGAGTGTGAACCTACAGAGTGCCTTGAACCAAGGGGTACTCTCTTCCCTTGTGACCCAATCTTAAGTGTGAGTTGGGAGAGGGGGATAATCCAAGGGGAGCAGTACATATCTTTCAAAGCACTTTCCCATCTATGATGGGCCATTTGACAGATGAATAAACTGAATCCAAGTGATGTGTCCAAGAGTTTGTTATTGTTTTTTAGTCACTCAATTATGTCCAATTCTTCATGACCCCATGGGCACTAGGCCCTTCTATCCTCCACTGTCTCCAGAAGTCTGTCCAAGAGCACACAGGACTATAACTATGTCCTCTTCCAGGACAGTTCTAATGAAATGAAATTTATTGGAGATGAATGTAAAGTCATATGCTTGTGTTCAAAAAATCAAATTCACAAGTACAAAGGGGAGGACATACTTCTAGAGAGCAGTTCATCTGAAAAAGATCTGTTGGTTTTCAAAAAAAATTCTGAGATGAATGCGGGCCCTCTCACAGCCACTTTAAAACTCACTGTGGCATTGTAGAAAAGGTACCAGATGGGAAGGCAGAGGGCCTGGGTTCAAATTCAGCTCTGCTATACCTAACCTCAGTGCCTTCCCTTTTTAACTACCTCAGTCTAGCCTGGATAAATCTTCTTTGTACAAGTTGTTTTCACGTTGTCTCCCTTGTTCGACTGTGAGTTCTCTAAGAGCAAGGACTCGTTTTTGCCTTTTCTTGTATCCTCAGTCTTAGCACAGTGCCTGGTATGCAGTAGGTGCTTACTAAATAGCTGACTGTGTGATCCTGGGTAAGACTCTTGGCTTTTCTAAGTCTCAGCTTCCTCGTCTTCAAAGTGGATTGGAGGACTTCTGAGATCTCTTCCCACTCCAAGCCCACGAACCTATGACTTTTGTTGTGGTTCAGTTCTTTCAGTCAGACTCTTTGTGACCCCGCTTGGGGTTTTCTTAGCACAGATACTACAGCGGTTTGCCATTTCCTTCTCCAACTCATTTTACAAATTAGGAAACTGAGGTAAATAGGGTTAAGTGACTTGCCCAGGGGCACACAGTTAGTCTGAGGCCAGGTTTAAAGTCAGTTCTTTTTGACTCCAGGACAAGCACTCTAACCATGACTTCTGAGAATCCTTCCAGATCTAAATCTAGGATACTATTATCCTGTTCCTTCACAGCTAATATTTCAAATAGGGGTTTAGTTTTCTTCTTGAAGGGAATATGGGCAGGGTTTAAATCCAACCATCCTCCAATCCAATGTCCTTTCTACCAAACTCAACCTTTTCTCCAAATGGCACCAGGGAAGAGAAGCCACCCAAGAGAGAAGCCCTCACTACAAGGATTTTGTTTGGTTTGTTTTTGTTTTGTTTTTTTAACTAGGCATAGGAGAAAGAGAAAATAATGTGTATTAATTGAAAATAAAATAAAAATAAGATAAAATGACAAAAAAAAGAAAGCAAGACAATGAAAAGTTCAAGCTGTCTTCAAGACCCAAATAAAGTTTAATTTAATTCCATTTACAAAACATTAATTACATGCCTTCTAAAGACAAGATATTGGGCCAGGTGCTGAGTATACAAACACAAAAACACAACCTGGACTTCGGTCCCTGAACTCAAGGAATAATATGTATCAACTGAGCAATAAGCAACTTTTTTTTAAAAGTTCATGCAAACTTTAGATGCATTAAGAGCAATGTGGCGTCAAGGAATAAGAAGATGATCGTCCCGCTGCGCTGTGCATTTGAAGTACTGTGTTCCCTTTTCTCCCTGATGCTCTCTTCTCTCTAGGTTTTCAGTATGCCCCTCTCTCCTGCTTCTCCTCCTACCTATCGGACCCATCTTCCTCAGTCTCCCTTGGTGGATCCTTCCCTAGGCCATGCCCACTAGTCATGAGTGTCCGTCCCTCAGGGTTCTCTCCTGGGCCCTCTTCCCTTCTCCCTCTATACAACTTCACTAGGTGATCTCATCAGCTCCCTTAGATTCAGTTACCATCTCGGTGCTGATGATCCTCTGATCTACTTATCTACCTAGCCCTAACCTGTCTGCTGACTTTCACTCTCACATCTCCAACTACTTATTAGAAATCTCAAATTGCACGTCCTGTCAACATCCTAAACTCAGCACGTCTAAAACTGAACTCATTATTCCCCCCACCCCAAATCCCCCTTTCTCCCAAGCTTCTCACCACTGTAGAGGTAATACCATCCTCCAGTCCCCCAGGCTCACATCCTAGGAATCATCCTGGATTACTCGCTATCTCTCACCCCTCCACACCCCATATCCAAGTTATTGCCAAGGCCTGTCAATTTCACCTAAGCGACATCCCTCAAATATGCCCCCTCCTCTCCTCTGCCTACTCACCTCCCAGGCTTCTTTAAGTCCCAACTAAAATCACATCCTCCACGTAAAGCCTTTCCCAACCCCTCTTTATTCGAGTGCCTTGCTTCTGTTGATTATTTCCTATTTATCCTGTATATCTTTTGTTTGCACATAGCTGTTTGCATGCAGTCTGTCCCATTAGAATATGAGCTCAAGGGAAGGGACTCTTTTATCATTTTTATCTCTAGCTTTTAGGTCAATACCAAGCACATTGTTGTTATTATTCAGTCATTTCAGCCCTGTCTGATTCTGATTTTCTTGGCGAAAATACTGGAGTGGTTTGCCAATTCCTTCTGTAGCTTATTTTACAGATAAGGAAACAGAGGCAAATAAGGTAAAGTGACTTGCCCAGGGTCACACAGTTAATGACTGAGACCAGATCTGAACTCAGGAATATGAGTCCTCCTGATTCCAGCTCAGCACTCTGTGCATTATGGCACCACTTAGCTGCCCTTTGCCATGTATGAGGCACTTAATAAATGTTTACTTTCTGTGAACATTTTAGGAAGGACATTGATTTTTTTTATTTTAATTTTATACTTTTGCTTTTGTGTTATCTTTATTTCCTGGTGTATTCTTTCATCTCTCCCTCCCAAAGCCAAAAAATAAAAAAATAAATCAGTCAACTGATGATGACGCCAACCCATTTTGATAATTCTATGCAGTGTTACACATCCATAGTCCTGCCAAAAAAAAAAGGAAAAAAGGCAAGGAAATGTATTCTTATGTCTCTTCTTTGAATCCAAGCTTGATCATCATAATTTCACAATGCTCAGTTTAAGGTTTTGTTGTTTTTTGTTGTTATTTCCTGTGCATATACATAGGGCCTACCAGAAAAGAGATGCATGACCTTGTGGTTGTCATTGTATATTGCTTTTCCTGGTTATTTCATTTTGTATCTGTTCATATGTGCCCTGGGAAGGATATTGATAAGCTGCTGAGCATCCAAGGGAGGGGAAACCAGTAGAGTTGAAGCCATCAGGGTCATGTCATAAAAAGAGCAGTTGAAGAATTTATGGGAATATGTAGCCTGGAAAAGAGAAGCCAGTGATGAGGGGAGAGGGGAGGAAGGGCAGATAACGGATTCCCCTCACTGAAGGTCTTCCATCATTCAAGAAGAGGCTAGATGGTCCCTTCACCATGTTATAGAGAGGATTCTTACTCACATACAGAATGGCCTAGATCTCTGCCATCTCTGTGGGTCCTCCAACTCAAAGGTCTAAGATTCTGCATCTTGTCTTAGAGTTATAGAGGGAACAAGGTACCAAAAAAGGGCCCAGGTTCTGGAACCACAGAAGTTCCCTTCAAATCCCACTCTTCTCCAAGAGTGTATCCATCTCAAAAAGAGAAGAAAGGGGCACCTTCACTCACCCAGCCCTCACAGAAGGAGGTTTTCAAAAGTCAATTTAGCTCCAGATGTCCAATAAACAGAGACTAGGGGCATGAGAGCCTGGTCTGGGGCCCCCTACTCTCTTTGGCTTCTCATCTTGTCATCACAGCTGGGTCCTCCTGGAGCAATCCCAGAACAATCCAGGAATGCCCTGGCTTCCCCCTCCCTTTGTCCTCACTCCCCAGCTTTCAGTCACAGGAAATCCCTTGCCATTCTCGATTTGTTTGTCCACACAAACCTTCTGCCTCGCTTTGGGCCAGCAAAGACTATTTTTCTTTTTCTCTTTCTTTTTTTTTACATTGACTGCTATTGTTGCTAAGAAACAGGTCCTTTGAATGCGATAAGAGAGAGAAAGAGAGGGAGAGAGATGCATGAACATCTGGTTATCTTCCCTAGCTGCCTCCAGTGACTATGAAAATGAGATAAATAAATTCTGAGATGAATGCAGGCACTCTCACAGCCATTTTAAATCTCACTGTGGCACAGTAGAAAAGGTGCTGGATTAGAAGGCAGAGGGTCTGGGTTCAAATTCAGCTCTGCTAATACCTAACCTCAGTGCCTTCCCTTTTTAACTACCTCAGTCTAGCCTGGATAAATATTCTTTGTACAAGTGGTTTTCACATTGTCTCCCTTGTTCAACTATGAGTTCTCTAAGAGCAAGGACTCGTTTTTGCCTTTTCTTGTATCTTCAGTCTTAGCACAGTGCCTGGTATACAGTAGATGCTTACTAAATAGCTGACTGTGTGATCCTGGGTAAGACTACTGGCTTTTCTAGGTCTCAGTTTCCTCATCTTCAAAGTGAGAGGGGTGGATTGGAGGACTTCTGAGATCTCTTCCCCCTTCAAGCCCACGAACCTATGACTTTTGTTGTGGTTCAGTTCTTTCAGTCATTTCAGACTCTTTGTGACCCCACTTGAGGTTTTCTTGGCACAAATACTACAGTGGTTGCCATTTCCTTCCCCAGTTCATTTTACAGATTAGGAAACTGAGGTAAACAGGGTTAAGTGACTTGCCCAGGGGCACACAGTTAGTCTGAGGCCAGATTTTAAAAGTCAGTTCTTTTTGACTCCAGGACTAGCACTCTAACCATTTAGCCGCCTAGCTGCCCATAAACCTATCACTAGATGACCTCTGAGAATCCTTCCATATCTAAATCTAGGATGCTATTATCCTGTTCCTTCACAGCTCATATTTCAAATAGGGATTTAGTTTTCTTCTTGAAGGGAATATGGGCAGAGTTTAAATCCAACCATGCTCCAATCCAATGTCCTTTCTACCAAACTCAGACTTTTCTCCAAATGGCACCGGGGAAGAGAAGCCACCCGAGAGAGAAGCCCTCACTACAAGGGTTTTGTTTGGTTTGTTTTTGTTTTGTTTTTTAACTAGGCATAGGAGAAAGAGAAAATAATGTGTGTTAATTGAAAATAAAATAAAAATAAGATAAAATGACAAAAAAGAAAGCTAAAAATGAAAAGATCAAACTATCTTCATGACCCAAATAATCTTGAATTTAATTCCATTTACCAAGCATTAATTACATGCCTTCTAAAGACAAGATATTGGGCCAGGTGCTGAGTATACAAACACAAAAACACAATCTGGACTTTGGTCTCTGAACTCAAGGAATTAATGTTCTCCTGGAGAAATAACAGTAATATTTAATAGACTGGTTAGGGTATGGGAGAGCACTGCCTGGAAAATATCAGAGCAGGGCAGGGAGTATCTCTCTTTTTGCATATAGTTATGTCCTCAGTGCCTAACCTAGCTGCCATATAGTAAGCCAATAATAAAATGTTTGTTGCCTTGCCTTTACAGATGAGAAAACTGAGGTCCAGGAAGGTTGAAATGAGCCCAAAGGACACTTTCTGCTGGTGCCACGCTTAGATGATGTAAAACTTTGTGTGAGCACAGAGGCAGATTTGAATCCAAGTCCTCTGACTCCAACCATTTCTCTTTCCACTGTCTCATATAGGGATTGGTCCTGCCTCCAGGGTAAAAGCCCTTACCAATTTAGGAGATGATCTCCAAAGTTCAATATGGCTCCAAATTTCATCACTCTGCTCCCAACTCGTGCTTAAGTCTCTCTGAATTTAGCTGGGCTAGAGCTCAAACAACATTGAATCTGTCACCAGAGAGAAATTCTAAGCTTTTTCAGCTTGGTAGGACCTACCAGAGTTCGTGTGCCACCAACAAAGTTTTCCCAAACCCAACATCCCCTGCATGCCTCAATGAAGTATCAGAGGAGAACCTTAGTTGAGTTTCTCAACCACATCAACTTTAATTGATCATTTCTTCTTATTCAGCATCATCATCATCGTCATCTCTCACACCTATACAATATTTAAGGCTTGCCAAGTGCATTACGTACATTATCTCATTGGACCCACATAATCACCCAGTGAAGTAGGTGCCATTTTTATCCCCTTTTTACTAGCGAAAATGAGTCTCAGTGGGGCAGCTAGGTGGCTCAGTGAATACAGCACCGGCCCTGAAGTCAGGAGGACCTGAGTTCAAATGTGGCCTCAGACACTTAACACCTACTAGCCGTGTGACCTTGAGCAAGTCACTTAATCCCAATTGCCCTGCCTTCCTTCCCCCAAAAAGCAAAAAAAAAAAAAAAAAGTCTTAGAGCAGTTAAGTGATGAAGATGGAATTTAAATCCAGATCTTCCTGATCCCAGGTTCTATGCCCTTCTTGGAACCCTTGGGCTACAGTTGATGTTGTTTTTACCCAGATCCATAATTTCAACAATATAGAAAACTCTCCAGCAGAAACTTCCTCTAATAGCACCTTCTCTCTAGTTCATTATGGTATTAAGTTGCCCAGTCCACCAAGAGTCGAAATCACTTTTCCCATGGTCATACAAATTCTGATGTAGCCAAGGCGAGATTCGAATTCAGGTCTTCCTGATCCTTGAGAAGCTAACTCCATGTCTGCTTTAACCTACTGCCTCTCAGCAGCAACATAAGACAGGACTCAATCTGGTATTAGATTATATGATATAGATTCTGACCCTTTAATTGACATATCTCCCTAAGCTAACGGGGACAACAGGAATCATGGATTGTCTTCTTCTGTCCCTACAGAATCAGGCACAAGGCAGAGACCATCATAGTCTTTCCATCAATACTCATTACTGTTGTTATTTTAACTTTAATTTAGACTCAGAGTCTGATCAATTAATTTATCAGAGGACACAAACAGACATTTGTCCTTTCTGCTGGCACCACAGTCAGATCATGCAAATAAAAAAAAATGAGTAAGTGTTTGCACCAGGGTTTTTTAATTAGAAGAGAAAGATATTCAAAATCTCACATCTTGTGCTTGATATTTGGCAGAAATGAAAAGGAATGTCCTCCTGGTGCGGTACAAGCACAGAGGAAGAGTTCTGAAACCCTTCAAATGGCATCCAATTGTGGACAGCCATGAACACTAATCTATTTCTTTGAGTTGCATTTGCCACTATTCTCCAACGTAAACTCTCCTCCAGAGAAACTAACCCAACACAACTGCTCCCCAAACATAACTGGCTCGGTTATGACTTTGTCATTTTTGCTCCTCCATTTACTCTCCTCCCACTATGTCCTCCCAGCCTTCTGCTTGATGACTATTTCTTTTCATCCTCCAACACCCAGTTCAAGACTCTCCTCCTCCATGAAACCTCTTCTGACTGCCTCCCTCCTCCGACTTCCCCCAGCACTTAATCAACTACCTTTCGTTGGTATGCCTTCCTTTCTTCCCAATGTATTCAAATGCCAAGTACGGATAGAGCAAACTTAGCTCCTAGGCTATGAGCTAGCTCCCCAGAGCCCAGCTCTAGGTGGTGCTCAGTTACTGTTCGATTTGTAGTCATATCCTATTTAGAGATAGGAGGGACTTCAGAGGCAATCAAGACTCCTCAGTTTTGGGAGCGACTAGGTGGCACAATGAATAGAGCACTGGCCCTGGAGTCAGGAGGATCTGAGTTCAAATCTGGCCTCAGACACTTAATGCAAAAAATGAGCCATGTAACGGTGGGCAAGTCATTTAACCCCAACTGCCCTCCAAAAAGCAAAAAAAAAAAAAAAGACTCTTCAGTTTTCTTCAAGGCTCCCCTCAGGAGCTCCCTTCTATGTGAAGCCTTCACTGATGCCCCAGCTACCACTGTAAGGATCAGATCCTGCCAAAATCACCCTGTATCTGTTCTGTATGCATTTCACATACATCTATGCATCTGCATACCTGTTTGGGTACCCGTTGTCTCCCCCAACCAGACAGAGGTTCTTCACCTGGGATCTGGGACTTTGGCTGCTTGGTTTTTTAAGTATTTTGATAGCTGTATTTCAATGAACTGATTTCCTCTGTAATCCTATGTGTTTTATTTTATGTATTACACAAGGTTATGGAAATTCTTGTTTTATTCCATAAATTAAAAACAAAATAATTTTTTTTAAAACCATTATTTTGAAAATGAGTCCAGACACTTCCCAAGGGATCCATAACACACACACAAAAATTAAGAAGCCTTAAATTCTTCCATTGCAGTGACTGTTTCATATTTGTCTTTGAATCCCCAGCATCTAACACATAGTAGGTGCTTAATAAACACTTACCAAATGATTGTCTAACTCAAGTCCTTCATTTTACAATGAGAAGAGTGAGAGCCAGAGAAGTGAATGAACCTACCCAAGGTCACTGGTGTGTTTAGAGGCAGGGTCAGGACTTCCCACCCCAAACTCAAACTGCCTCTATCCACCATACTGGGGACTAGAAACCTTCATTCGCCATTTGTCAAAGTGATTTTCTTCCCTCTTTCTCTCATTTCCCTGGCCCATTCTCCTTCCCTCTTGTGCCTTCTTTGTAATTACAGCCAAAAGTATATGTGTTTTTATGTCTCGCCCGCGATATGTTGTAATGTCAGCCATTATTCTACTTCCCTTGTGCTCTCAGCTGAGAGGGCTAAGATTAATGAAGCATTTTCTCTCAATCAAGAAGCTATTTCAGACTATGCTTTTAAGTCCAATGAGTTGTAGAGATGAATTAATACCATTTGACCTTTTTATTTCCCATTGGATGATTTGTGATGCTTTACACACACACACACACACACACACACACACACACACACACACACACACACACACGCGCTGTACCTCTCCTCTGAATTAGCATCCTTGCTCCCAAGCAGCTCCTGGCCAGCATCTGGGAGGTGTCGAGCACCGGTAAGAGGCTGTATTCTCTTGGCACAGAGTGTCAGGCAGGGCTGCCGTTACTGAACACTTATCACAGCAACAGCCATGAGTTGTAGAGTGAAGGGCAGAGGGGTTAAGGTAAGATCTAGTGTGTGCTCAGTGCACTCTGTATGGGCTTCATTCTAATAATAATGAGAAGAATCCCTTAGATTTATAGAGCACCTGCCCTCCAGAGAGCTGCCAGCCAGGTATTTTTTTTCCATCTGTTCACAGCATCCTGAGAAAGGGAAGGGAGGGAGAGGAGGAAATATGGACATAGGCACACATAAATGAAGTGGCCTGCCTGTTTCTGAAATGGCGGCAGAGCTGTGATTTGGATATGGGTCTTCTGAATCACCACCCTTTGTATTTCCTCACCTTTTCAGAAAGGTCTATTCAAAAGACCCACTGCTACTGATTTCAAATCCTGACTGTCACTTACTATCTGTTTGGTCTTGGAAAAAAGTCATTCAAGCTCTCTGGGCATTGGACTCCTCACATGTAAAAGGAAGGGATTGAACTAGAGAGCCTCTAAACTATGAAGCCATTGGCCCCAGAATCAAGCAATAAACAATTATTTACCAAGCACCTGCTATGTGCCAAATACTGCTAAGTGCTGGGGATACAAAGACAAATGTGAAGTAGTCTCTACCCTCAAGGAGCTTACATTCTAGCCAGGAGGCAACTTGTCTATGAATGAGTATATAGAGAATAACATGCACAAAATAAATACTAGGTAATTTGGGGAGGAGAGGGGAGGGCACTAGGATCTAGGAAGACCAGGATACTCTGAATTTAGAGATCCTCAACCTAAGTTCCATGAACTTTAAAAAAAATATATTTCAATACAATTAGTTTTCTCGGTAATCTCACACACTTCTTATGCTTTTAAAATATTGTAAGAATAATAACTTGTATTTATAGAATACTTCAAGGTTTGCAAAACACTTTACATGTGTTATCTCTTTTAATTCTCCCAAAAATCCTGTGACATATGAGCACTTTTTTCCCCCATTTTATAGATAAGGAAACTGAGGCAGAGAGGGAGGCTTGCTCAGGGTCCCATAGCTAGCAAATACCAGAGTCAACATTTGAACTCATTCTTCTTAACTCAAGTCCAACTTCAACAATGCCTACCTGCCTAGGTTTTATCTAACTATCAAAAGGGTTCATGATCCCCCAAAAGGTTAAGAACTCCTGGTCTAGGGGGATATCAAAGGCATTCATGTAAGGAGAAGCTCAGATTCATGACCATAAGGAGACTGGCCTTTCCTATCAGCATCACATCACACTTCCCAACCTACCAGCAGTTCAAACATCACTTCACAATGACCCCTCAATCAGATAATAACCTAAAGCTGCTGAGCACTTTCAAGTCCTCAGAGGCTCCACCTGATCCTTACAGTAATCCTATGAGACAGGATTCATATTTCTATCACTATTTTACAGATAAGGAGATTGACACTCAGAGAGGTTCCTATTAAGTGTCACCTTCTACATAAAAGGCCTCACCTGATCACCCCAGTTAGTGCCTTGCCCTCCAAAAAAAAAAATGGTCTCCTCTTTACGCATTTAGTTTGAGTGTATTTTGAGTATATTTTATGCGTAAATGTTATCTCTCCCCATAGTCTGGAAGCTAGTTAAGAGAACTATTGTGGGTTTGGGGTGTTTTTTCTTTTGTCTGTGTATACATAGCACGTAGCACAGTACCCATTACATAGTAGGTACTTAATAAATACTTGCTGATTTAATGACTTGCCCCAAATCATCCTGCTAAGAGACAACCAAGATTGGTCTTCTGACTCCTAGTGTAATGCCCTTTTTATTAAATCTCTCCTACTGCCTTTTGAATGAGAAAAGAGAGATGGCTAGGGAAAGGCATGAGTTGACCAGAACCTCTATGTTCTTTTTTATGACTCCTTCCTACTTGATAGCACTCCAGCGGAATACACTCTAGAGACAACGCCATACTCCCCAACCAAGGTCAACACGTGTCCCATCACTATGGACTTCGGTTGGGTTTTTTTTCCCTCAACATTTGTTCTTTCATTTCAGGTCAAGGAGAAATTGCCCAAACCATGCAATCCATTGGAGATAGCATGAGGAAAGGAAATGAGGGCTTGGGATAACTTGGACTTCAAATAAGAGAAAATGGTCAATGATAATAAAATCATCAAAGAAAGGGAAAGAATACACACAGATTTAATCCAACTCATAACTAGGAGCCCTGGTGCCTAGGGCAAATTCAGTGGAGTAGGTTGGGGGTAGGGTGAAGAGGACCACCTACCCTGGTCAGGTGCAGTTATACCAGTTTTGGAAACAGAACATGCAACTTTAGCCCCTACAGCATGGCAGAGATGTCAGGTAGGGAGCGTGTCAGTGGGAGAGAAAAGGTCCCAGAAGAACATTGAGACCCTTGCAAATGTCACTATGCAACACAAGGGGAAGGAAGGAAGGAAGGAACAAAGGAATGAAGGAATGAAGGAATAAAGGAACGAAGGAAGGAAAGGAGGGAGGGAGGAAGGAAGGAACGAAGGAACGAAGGAATGAAGGAATGAAGGAATGAAGGAAGGAAAGGAGGGAGGAAGGGAGGAAGGGAGGAAGGGAGGAAGGAAGGGAGGAAGGAAGAAAGGAAGGAACGAAGGAACGAAGGAACAAAGGAAAGAAGGAACAAAGGAACGAAGGATTTATTAAACTTCTACTATGTGCCAAGTATTGTGCTAAGTACGTTATAAATATCATTATGCTAAGAGGTAGGTACTGTTATTATTCCCATTTTACATTTGAGGAAACTGAAACAAACAGAAGTTAAGTGACTTGCCCAGGATCACACATCTAAAAAGTGTCTGAGGTTAGATTTGAATTCAGGTCTTCCTGATACCAAGCATAACGCTCTGTCCTCTGCTCCACCAAGCTGCCTGCTGGTGAAGGATTATAGTGTTTGGAAAAAGTAGGCTGGAAGGCTTGCTGTGAAGAGGAATTGTACCCTCTTAAATGATGGCTCCTTGGAATGAAACCTCAGTGGCCTTACCCTAGTTACATGCCGGATTATTTCACCAGTGTCAGAGAACTCAAACTGGAATGGCTTGATTATAGAGAGAGAATCTTACGCTTGAGGAAATATATTGAAAGCAAATACAAAGAAATGCTATTTCAAACAAGAGGCAATAAAATCTGTTCTTCTAGCTGCAAAAGACTTTGTTTCCAACCCCAGCTCTTGCACATGGTACCTAGGTAAATTTGGACAAATCACTTAGCATTTGTGGGCCCTGGTTTCCCAAAAATGAAGAAATTGGAAATGACCCCTAAGGACCTTTGCAACTCCAAAAATACTGTGATCTTATATGGCATTTGTCACCCCAACAGGTTTAGACCAAATATCTAAACAAGTTCAGAAAGAGTTTAGAGAAACTCATGGACGGCCAGTTTATAAAAGCCATTGTGAGTGGTGAAGGGTGTAATCAGAATTCTGTGGTCCCTGTCTTTTGAGGTAGCCATCATAAAAGGTAAGCATGCCTTTAATGGCTGGGGTGAACCAACAAGAATGTGTGGACGTTTTCATGGCAGGGCTTACCAGAGAAGCTTGGGCAGATGGCAAAGGGTCTTACAGGGGAATCTTTGACAGGTTGAGAGCAAAGCCTGTCCTTTGTTTTTTTTTTGTACCCCCAGCACTTAGCACAGTGCCTGGCACTTTAAAAATATTGGTTGATTTGTTTATTAAACGATAATGGTGATCTGGCAGATAGGAGTTTAGGCCAGAGAGTTTCAGGAAGAAATAGAGTTGTAAGATTGGCCATAGATGAGGATCACAACTAATGTATGCATGACCAGTTGAATGAATGAAGCATTTATTAGACACTTTTAATGTGCAAATCTCTGTACCAAGTGGAGGATACAAAAAAAAAGCAAGAAACTCCATTCTCTCGAGAAGCTCATATTCTAACGGAGGCAGGGTTATGAACAGGCATCAAGCCCAGTGAGATAGGACAGGCAAAGACAGCTTTGGCTCTGACCACTGCTCCCTCTCCTCTCTGGAGAAGTAGAAGCCTGAGTCAGAGACTTAAAATAGTACCTGTAATAACTCAATGACTCATACTAACAGAGATCTGAGGTTTAGGACGGTCCAGGAACTGAGCTAAAAAGTCAAGGCTCCATCTCTGCTCTAGCTAGTCAGTAGTCTGACTGCGAAAGACAGTTGATTCTGACATGACACCCACATCAGTATTCTGTTTTCTGTTGTTAAAGTAGAGTCACTTTCATTTTTTCCTGATGATTTTCCAATCTTGACGTGACAGAACCTTCCAATTTTCCTCCTGGAAGAAAGCATTCATATTCTTTTATTTTTTTTTTTGGTTTATTTGCTTTTAGTTTATAACATTCAGTTCCACGGTCCTTTGAGTTTCAGATTTTATCCCCCTTCCTCTCCCCCCCAATCATGGCAGCATGCACTCAGATACAGGATCTACAAATATCTTCCCATTAATCATTAGTCAGGTTGTGAAGAAGGATTATAACTGATGGAATGATCAGTGGGAAAGGAAACAAAACAAGAAAAAGAGACAGAGCAAGTAGTTTGTTTCAATCTGCACTCAGACTCCACATCTCTTTCTCAGGATGTGGATATCTCCTTCAATCATGAGTCTTTTGGAGTTGTCCTATAACCTTGTATTGCTGAGAGGAGCCCAGTCTATTGAAGTTAGTCATCACACATACATTGTGTCTGTAATTGTGTACAAATTTCTCCTGGTTCTGCTCTTCTCGCTCAGCATCAGCAGCATTAATATTCTTTAAGAGTGAAGCTTTTAGGTACAAGATCATGTCCCATTCCTCAAGTCAATCAAATTTTCTCCATCTATGTCACTTAGTAGAAAAGCATGTGTTACCTTGATCCAGAAGATTTTATCACATTCCTGGTGGAATTTCTCTATTTCTTCATCCTCCACAAGAGATGTTGGCCTATTCACTATACTATCTTCCTGGACAGAAACAGAGAAAGGGAGAGAGAAGAGAAGAGAATGGAAAGGCAAGGGCAAGGGCAAGGGCAAAGGCAAAGGCAAAGGCAAAGGCAAGGCAAGGCAAGAGAAGGGAAGGGAAGGGAAAGGAAGGGAAGGAAAGGGAAGAGGAGAGGAAAGGAGGGGAGGAAAAGAAGGAAAAGAGAGAGAAGTATGGAAGGAAGGAAAGAAGGAAGGAAGGAAGGAGAAAGAGAGTAGAAAAAGAGAGAGAGAGATAGGAGAGACAGAAAGATGACAAGTGAAAATGTTACTTATTCCTTTGGGGCACATGACAAAAACAACCCCATCCATTATTTTATTTGCCCCTCCAAGGACAACATTATTCCATTGATCTCAACTTTCTTTTGTCTTCTGGTGTTATTTATGATGAGAATATGAGTATTTGTGTGATTTAGTTCTTTAAATGGTACATAAATTGAAGTAGAAAATGAAGTAACAATCACAAGAAGCCAGCATGGCTTCATCAAGAGCAGGTTGTGCCAGACTAACCTCATTTCCTTTTTTGACAGGATTACTAAGCTGGCAGATAAGGGCAATACTGTCGATATAATTTAACCAGGATTTTACTAAAACATTTAATAAAATCTCTTATGCCATTCTTGTGGAAAAGATGGAGAGATGTGAGCTAAATGAAAGGAAAGAGCACTGACCCTGGAGTCAAAGAATCTGAGTTCAAATCCCACCTCTAAACCTCTGTGACATTGAACAAGTGATTAAGTCTCCCTAGGTCTAGGTTTCTTCATCTGTAAAATAAGAGTTCAACTACATGATCTCTTAGTCCCTTCCAGCTCTAGATGTGTAATCCACTGATAATCTAATTAGATGGGTCCAAAACTATTTAAATGGTCTCTAGTAATTAATTACTAAATGTCAGCTTGGAAGGAAGTTTCTAGCAGAATGTCCTAAAGGATCTATAGTCATCCCTCTACTGTTTAACATTTTTTATCAGTGACTTAGATAGAGGCATAGATGACATGTTAATCAAATTTTCCGGTTATACAAAGATGTAAGGTATAGTGAACACATTGGATAATAGCATCAGGGCCCCAAAAGATATTAACAGACTTAGACAAATACAATGGACAATCATACTTAGGTTCAAGAAATCGACTTCTCAAGTACAAGATATGGGACGCATGGTTGGACAATAGTTTGTCTGAAAGAGATCTGGGGTTTTTAGTGGACCACAAGCTCAATAAGTCAACAATATAACATGGCAGCCAAATATGAATAAAGCAACTTTAGTCTGCATTAAAATCTCTATACCTTCAAGGGATTAAGAAGTGATAGTCCTAATATAGTCTACCTCAGTCAAACAACATCTGAAATATTTCATTCAGAGATATGAATGTACTAGGAAAGGCAATAATAAGCGGAGACCATCCAAAGGAGGGCAACCATATGGTGAGAGCCCTTGAATTTAGGCTATACAGCAATCATCTATTAGAGGTGTTTGACTTAAAGAAGAAAAGTCAAGATGGTGACAAGAAAGGTCAAAGAAAAGTCTAGCTCTAGTAAATATTTTAAAAGAGACCCAGAAATACCAATGATCAAAACATTCAAAAAACAAACAAAAGTAAGCTCCTCTATTAGGTCCAGAATTGCACAAAAAGCCAAAAGCTGGCAGAGATAGGTAAAAGGGTCCCTCCAGGCAAGTCAGTGAGACCACAAGTAAACACAAAAGCTACAGAGGCGAGCAAAGAGATTGCAACCAGTGAAACCAACCAGAAGTTATTAGAGGACATGAGAATAGACCCACCAATGGAGCCATAATGTTCTCCAAATGGACCTTAAGTCAGTCGATGTTCTAAGTAAGTGTATCACAAACCATTGCCACCTCCTTTAATCAAGTACTTGTGATCAGATCCCAGCCCTGGAGAGTCGGAGCACAAAGGTGGGATAGGTATCAGCTGCCCCAAGTAGCACTATGCACAGAGAGAGCTCAGCAGTGTACTCCTCAAGGTCTAGAGAGTCCATGTAGGACATAGGGCCAAATCAGTGCCTGGGTGCTTGCTCAAGAGGCCTGAGATCAATGTAACCTCTGACATTCCAATGGGGAATATTAGAGCTATGGAAAAGAATAGAACCAACTCTGAAATAAGGATTGGGCAAAGAGACAAAAAAAGAGACCACCTGAGGTCCACAGTGGACCACCAGGAGATTGAAAAAGAAATCAAGGAGTGAGGCAGAGGGTGGAACTTAATACCAATCACTTCATACATATTGGCAGGGGCGGCATCCAGACTACAGGGGGGAAGGACCAAACAAGGTCTATTTATTCCACCCAAAAACTACAAAGGAGAGTAGCTTGAGCCCAAAACCCTAAACCAAGAACTGAAGCTGAAAATATAAGCAAACAAAAGAAAACATAATTAGGAAATACTGTGGGCTAAGAGAAATCCAACAAGTAAACCCAGAGGAGAAAAGATGGAACCTTAAAAAAAAAAATTGACTTGTCTAAAAAGAGTTCAAAAATGATGGGGGAGGGAAGCAAAACAAGAGCTCAGCTGGGAAATTTTTAAAGGAAAATAACTTTAAAACAGGTTAAGAAGCTTTACCCAATTGTATTCCAAAGAGATCATAGAAGTGGGAGGAAGATCCATATGTACAAATATATTTATTGCAGCTCTCTTTGTGGTGGCAAAAAATTGGAAATTAAGGGTATGCCCATCAACTGAGGAATGGCTAAATAAGTTGTGGTATATGAATGTAATGGAATGCTATTGTGCTATAAGAAATGAGGAGCAGATAGTCTTCATATTTACCTGGAGAGGCTTATACAAACTGATGCTAAGTGAGAAGAGCATTAACCAGGAGAAATCTGTACACGACAGACAATACGTATGTGTGACGACCAGCTTTGATAAACTGGACTCTTCTCAGCAACATAAGGTCATAAGATAACCCTA
>CM053582.1:531303871-531332746 GCA_028627135.1 Pseudochirops cupreus
AAAAAAAAAAAAGAAAAGAAGCTTTACCCAAGTAGCATACTCCTTGAAAATAGACTAGAGAAGACTCACAGGAGACATGACTGTCATTAGGTATTTGAAGAACTATCACATAAAAGAAAGATGTGGCTTGTTTGGCTTGGCCCTAGAGGGCAGAGAACTGGGAGCAATGGGTAGAAATTTTTTTAAAAAGACAAATCTATACTTAATGAGAAGAAAACCATCGTACCAACAGAGCTATCCAAAGACATAATGGATTGTCTTAGGACGTAATCTTCATTGACAACTTCAGGCACTCATCCAGTGTTTTGTAGGGGGTATTCAGCATGCTTAGTTGGTCTAGATGGTCATTGACAAGTTCCAATCCAATTCTGATGTTCTGTGAAAAGACAATCTTTCAGCCTCAAACAATTATGTCTTTATCCCCCTCCCCCATTGCTTTTCATGCCACCTCCTACATGTTTGTTGATTGTTCCAACAGACTCTCAACTGAGATGAATACCAAGGGGGTAGGACATAAGGAGCTAGGTGGCTCACTGGATAGCATGCCGCCAGGCCTGGAGTCTGGAAGGCTCACCTTTCTGAGTTCAAATCTAGCCTAAGTACTAGCTGCGTGACCCTGGGCAAGTCATTTAACCTTATTTGCCTCAGTTTCCTCATCTGTAAAATGAGCTGGAGAAAGGAATGGCAAATCACTCTGGTATCCTTGCTGAGAAGACCCCAAAGGGGATCACTGTTCTGAGGCATTCAAAATAAATGCAGAGTAAGTTAAGTTGGATACATGAAGGAGAGTACTGAATGGTCAAATGTAAACCACAAAGAGGTAGGAGGTAAGGACAGAAAAAAAAAACTGGAATGGTCAGTCAAGTCCATCAAAATGTCTAGAGATCTTCAAGCAAAATCTTGTCCATTTATAAGCAGAATTGGCTGACTTCTGAGATCCCATCAACCCTGAGATTCTGTGACTACCAGATCTTGCACTCCAGACCTTCTACAATCTGATCTGAGCCCGCTTTTCCAACCTGAGCTTACGTTAGTCCCCTTCACCTAATTTAGGTTATGGCCAAGCTGAGCCACTCTCCATTCCTTGAACACATCCCATCCTTTCCTAGTTCTGGGCCTTTGCTCACGCTATTCTCTACTCCTGGAATAGCCAAACACCGCTGCTGCCACCGCCTCCTTCTCCTCCTCCCCTCTCTGTCTTTCCACCTCTTGCTATCCTGCCCATCCTTCAATGTCCAACTCAGATACTAACCTCTTCATCGAGCTTTCCCTCATTGCCCTCAGTCAGAAATGATTCTTCTTTTATCTAATCTCATAGCACTTTATACAAATTAGAATGTGATAAGTGAATATTTATTTGTCTACATGTTTTATCTCCTATTGGGTTGAAAATTCCTTGTAATGGGGAGACCAGGTCTTATTTATCTCCACAAGTAACTACCACAGCCTCCTAAAGTACATAAGGAGTACTTTTAAAATATCATATGAATGAATCATCAATCAAAACAAGACAAAACATCTCCAGAAGGAAGTGGGCAGCTGAATTCTTCTTGAAAAGGAGTCAGTAATGTGTGGTATGCAGAGTACTTGTCTTAGAGCTGGAATTCAAACCCAGGTCAGCTCCCAACACTTAGCTGTGTGGCACTGGAAAAGTCATTTGACTTCTCTAAGACTATTTTCTCCTGTCTAGTGGAGTAGTAATATTTGTACCTTCCAAGGTCATTAGGAAGAATGCTTAAGAAGCGTTATATAAATGGAAGATTTTATAAACTCAATAATTGTAAGTACCTCTGTCTATCATTGGCATGAAGCATTCTTTGCCATGCCCTCCCATATAAACATTTGCCCTGGAGTTGTTATGAGTGCCATTCCTTGGAAAACATTTTTTCCACATAAAATTACCTCTTTTTCTCCTTTATTTTTAAATCTTTTCCAGATAACAACAACCATCAGCTAGTGCATATAATTTTTTTTCACGGTATTCAGTCTGGTGTAAAGGGATGAAGTCTGGGTATTTTCCAATAAACCCTCCTGTTTATTTGGGTTGGCAGCCAGCAGAGATGTTTCTGAATCCCCACCAGTGGCCTGCCACCTGTGGCAAGTTACTCGTTTCACAACAGTAAAGGACAAAGCTTGTGAAAGGGGAGCAGGAGAGTCTAATTAAAAACACCTCCCAAGGAAACAACCTTGTCCAAGTCTCAGGAAATCCAGGGGCTAATCCTCAGTTTCATTAGCAAGCAGAGAAAGGTCCAAAGCCAAAAGCACAGAGTTGCGCCCCTCCATAGGCCAAAACAAAATGGTAAAGGATCAACCCTGAACCCATTTATTCAGATTCTCTTGGACCTTCCACACCACAGCCTGGCCCCTGGAGTAGAGCCCACATCCTGTGACCATCTGTTATTTTTGTCATTGACGCAGAGACTGGCCCGCCCCCGTTCCCCTATTAAATCTCTGATCGCAGCCAGGCAATAGCTGGGGCTGGGAGGAAAGCTGACTGAGCTCCCTGGCGGTCCTCCCCAGCTCTGCCAGCATGGTAACACAGGAAGAATTGGGGAGGCGTGAGAGAAAGATGGAAAGGGAAGGAAAAAGAAGACAGGGAAGGAAGGGAAGATAAGGAAAACACCCCAGAGTTTCTCAAAGGAAGAAGTAAAGGAAAGAAAGCTAGCAGGCTGGAGAATGAGCAGCCCCACTGGTCATGAGGGGTCAGAGGCTCTCAGTTTGTCTCTCCACTCAATCAACAAACCTTAATTAAGTGCTTAACATGTGTCAAGGCTCTGTAGCCTTTGACACTGTTGATCCTTCTTCCCCCTCTAGGTTTTCAAGATACCGATCTCTCCTTGTTTTCCTCCTACCTAGTTGACCACTCCTTCTCTGTCTCCTTTGCTGGATCGCCATCCGGGTCATGGTTTTTCATGGGGTTCTTTCATGAGTTTTCTTCTCTTCTCCTCTATATTACCATATTTGGTGATCTCATCAACTCCCATGGATTTAATACCATATCTCTGCTGATGATTCTTTTATTTAAGAAGCAATCAGGGTTAAGAGATTTATCCAGTGTCACATAGCTAGTAAGTGTCTGAGACTAGAATTGAACTCAGGTGCTATTGACTCCAGGGCTGGTGCTCTATCCATTGTGCCACCTTGCTACCCCTATGCTGATAATTCTCAAATCTACCTCTGCTCTTCCAAACTCTCTGCTGACCCCCAGTCTCCTATCTCCAACTGCCTTTTAGACATCTCGAACTTGATGTCGAGTAGACATCTTCAATCCAACACATCTAAAACCAAGCTCATTATCTTTTCCCCAAACCTTCCCCATCTCTTACTTCCCCCCTTACTATAGAGAACACCATTGCCCCGGTTCCTCAGGCTCACAACCAAGGAGTCATCCTGGATTCTTTACTCTCACTCATCCCCTCTGCATATCCAATTTGGCACCAAGGCCTGTTGAATTCACTTTCACAAGTCTCCCTAATATGCCCCCTTCTTTTCTCTGACACTGACACCACTCTAGGGCAGGCTCTCATCACTTCTCCCCTAAGTTACTGCAATAGCTGCTGATGGCTCTGCCTGCCTCTAGTCTCTCCCCATTCCAATCTATCCTCCATTCAGCCACTCACATGATTTTCCTCAAGCATAGGTCTGACCACATCACTACTTCTTTAATCGATAAACTCCAGTGACTCCCTATTGCCTCCAGGAGCAAACATAAAACCCTCTATTTGACATTCAAAACTCTTCGTAAACCTAGCTAGCCCCTCCCTATCTTTCCAGTTCTCTTATATCTTACTCCCTACTGCATACTCTTCATTCTAGTGACATTAACCTCTTTGCTGTTCCGCCGACAAGACCCTCCATCTCTCCATTCCAGGAATGTTTTTCTGGCTGTCTACCATGCCTGGGATGCTTTCCCTCCTCATCTCTACTTCCTGGCTTCCCTAGTTTCCTTCAAGTCCTAATTAAAATCCCATGTTGTATAGGTTGCCAGAGTGGGTGATACCACCCCCTGGGGGGTTCTGGCGTGATCCAGAGTAGGCAGTAGCAGCATCAGTTGAAATTGGGGGGCGGGGGCATTGAATAAAAACAAGGGGGCAGTAGAAGCATAACGAAAGAAGAAATGTTTTAAAAAACCACTCTGGTATGTTTCATCTGTTGTGTAACAGAGCTAAAGTCATAGTGATTACATCATTTTACAAATAAACACACAAAATGCAAGTTATAATTGGCTATAACTGATCAAGGGTCAAGTCCGCCAACAGGTCTTAGGAAAGCATTGGCAGGCAAGCTTATAGAATATTCTTGGGAAGTCCAACATGCGCCCACAGAAATATGTTTGTGTAATGACTTATTTACAATAGAGTTACATGACCCAATATCACGTGATCAAAATCAACATTTCGATGCAGAAAGAAACAAAATTTGCAATAAATTATTCAATTTAAGATGTGTCATTTTTTAATAATTTTATATTTTTTTGAAATGACACAAATTTCAAAAAAAAATGCTAAAAGGTTAAAGAAAGTAAGTTTCTGAGGGCACATTGAGCAATTTTTTTAAGTTTGGGAATCTCTTATCTAGAGAAAGCCTTTCCCTAAATTCTAGTGCCTTCTCCCTGTTGATGATGTCTTATTGATCCTGTGTAGAGCTTGTTTGGACATCCTTGCTTGCTTTTTAACTCCCACACACACTAGATTGGAAGTTCCTTGAGGTCAAGGACTGTCTTTTGCCTTTTTTTTTCCATATTCCCAGTGCTTAGCACAGTACGTAGAACATGGTAGGTGCTTCAATTGATGTTCCTTGATTGAGCAAAATGCCTTCTCTATCTTCCCTAATGGGATAATTATCTCATTTTATCTTCCTGACAACACTGTGAAGTTGGTGCTCCTATTATCCCCATTTGACAGATGAGGAAACTGAGGCTGGAAACAGTTAATTGACTTGCCCAGGGCCAGACAGCTAGGAACTATTTGAGGGAGGATTTACTTTATTAAAAAAAAAAAAAACTTACCCCAATGTTGTTAAAGTGAAATAGAAATGGGGCCACTCAATCATACATAAGGATCCCCGCAGGCCACACGTTGACTTAGTTTTTAAAATGTAATATTATCTACGTTTTATTCTATTTTTATTTATTTTGTAAAATATTTCCCAATTAAATTTTAATCTGACTCCAGCTGCACTCAGTAGTGTTGTGGGCCACATGGGGCCGCAGGATTTGTGTGTGACACCTCTGCTTTCCTCCACGCTGTTTTTCTGGAGTCATGCCAATTAATTCCAAACTCCTCGAAAGCAGCAACGATATTACCCATGAGTCCCTGACCAGCTCTCTTCCTCCACAAGTGCTCCCACACCATTCATATGGATCCTTAACATTATTGTAAGACTGATTTCTAAAGACAGACGGGAAAAGCTTTGTGTTCCCTCTCCCAGGCATCTTTGCAACTTATAATAGAAAACAATCCTTTATACCTCAGTAGTAAAAGCTTGCATTTACATCATTATTTAAAGTTTACAAAGTGCTTTACATGTATCATATCACCCGAAGTTCACAACTCTGCTGAGAAAGTTAGCAAAAAGAACAATATTCTCATTTTACAAGTAAGGAAACTGAGTCTGAAGTGATTTGTATGATGTCATAGAGGAAACAAGTAACAAAGTCAGAATGAGAGCCAGACCAATATCTGGAACCCTGATCCCTCTGCATATCACTTCCATCCCTCCATCTTCAGTTCAAAGTTTTCACAGAGGAGGAAGAGGAAGACAACAAGAGGGCAGAGAACACACCTGGGGGAGACAGGGAAGGGAGAAGGAAAGGAAACAGAAAGGAAAGATTGATGGAATCAAAAGAAATAAAAGTCATAATTTTGCCAATGTGTCTACATGAAAACACACCTGGCCCAACTCTCTACTGGCTACAGGCCCTGATCAAATACTCCTGAATAAAGACAGGAATGGGGTTCCCTATTGCTTCTGAGCTCAAGGAATCTTCACATCTTCAATCAGTTACCATTTATTAAACACTTACTACATACCAAACTCTGTGTTAGGCTTCAAAATACGAAGGATGCAAAGACAGTCTTATCACCGCTGATTCCATCTGTAGCTACATCAGTATCACCCCAGCCCTTCTCCCAAGCAAGGTCAAAGATTATTAAATTAACCCAATCAGCCCAGCTGGTTCCTTGTTCTCCTTACAGAGAACGTGCAACATTTAGAATGAAAGAATGGATGGATGGATGGATGGATGGATGGATGGATGGATAGATGGATGGATGGATAGAGAAATAGAGAGATAGAGAGAGATACATAAATGGACAGATGGATGAATAGCATTTATTAATACCTTACTATGTGCAATGGTTCTGTGTGAAGCACTGGGGATACAGATAGAAAAAAAAATTGATTCTGCTCTCAAGAAGCTCACATTCTAATTAAGGAAGATAACATATATTAGAAGTTTCAGCTGTAAGCCAAATGGAAAAATAATAATAATAATAGCTAGCATTTATAGAGAGCTTTAAGATTTTCAAAGTGATTCACATTTATTATTTCATTTGATCTTCACAACAATCATGTTAAGAGGATGCTATTATTTTCCCCATCTTACAGCTGAGTAAACTGAAACTGAGAGGTTAAATAACTTGCCCAGTGTCATATAGCTAGTAAATGTTTAAGGAATAGTTTGAATTCAGGTCTTTCTGATTCCAAGTAGAGGGCTCTATCTACTAAGTCACTGACTCCTATTCATGGCCAATAAACATTTATTAGGTGCCTAATGCTATGTTCCAGACTGTGTGCTAAGGGGTAGGGAAACAAGAGAAAAGAAAGACAGTGTCTTCCCTCAAGGAGCTTGCAATCTAATTGGGACAAAAGGAAGCATAAGGCCATGTGTTTGTGGAGTAAACCAAGCCAAAGCTGGTGGGAAATGGAGAGTAAGAGGAGTAAGAGAGGAAAGGCAACTGAGGCTCCTGGGAGCTATTGAATATCAAAAAGCTGAAACAATCTCCATGATGATGAGATTTCTGGTGAGGAGCTTATCCCAAGGGAAGTAGGCTGCCCATAGAGTGGAAACCAAGCAAAGCAGTCTATAGGAAATGACTAGCTGCATTGTCCTTAGGTTGCAGTGGCAAAGAAGATATCTTTAGTGTCACTTCCATTAATAACCAGTAGCTCCAGCTACTAGTGTTGGTGCTGGAGGGGATGGTACATCCTTTCTCCACAAAGTTTGCTTCCCTCAGTGATGGAGAATGCATAAGCTGAGTTGGAAACAGGGTCAGGGAACAGAGGGATGTACTATTTCCTGGGTTTGTGGGTTCAGAGTCCAAAGTGATCTCCACCAAGGTCTCAGAAGAGGTGATGATCAAATTGGTTTGACCTACCTGGAACATGCTGGCTCCTATCTCTCCCTCAAAGTATCAAATAAATACATAAGATTACACAAGGAAACAATTATATTGAAATACAATTATCTAAACAAGTTCAAAGATCCCGAGTTTGGTAATTTGTAGATAAGTTGTTGCTGTTCAGTCATTTCAGTGATATCTGACTCTTTAGAACCCCATTTGGTGTTTTCTTGGAAAAGATACTAGAGTGGTTTGTCATTTCCTTCTCCAGCTACAGATAAAGAAACTAAGGCAAACAGGGTTCAGTGACTTGGGATATAAAGGGGACAAAGGACTTATCCAAGGGCAGAAGAATTCCCACCTTCTCAAAAAGCTAAACCCATGATGGAATGAAAACTTAGTTAAAAAGACTTAGGAGGGATTGAGGAAAGCCTTACCAATCCTCCTGAGCACCCTCTTTACCCATAGCTAAAAGAATTTCCAGCACCAGCAAACAAGTTGGGATAGTACTTTGCGCAGTAAGAGGCCTCCCCTGAAATCACACTCCCATACCACCATTACTGTATAGACACCAAAGTGCTTCTGATCTCGGATGCATATGGGTATGTAAAGGGGTGCTCTCACCCCTTTAGATAACTACTGGAACTATGCCCATTGGGATATTTAAAGATTCCAGAGAACAGTACAGGGAGTGGTTTAGAATTGTGTGGTGCCCAGTGTATAGCTGGAGATGAGACAGCATGGTAGTGAGAAAGTGTTTTGGGCAAAAAGATTGTGTGCAGAAGAGAGAACAGGTAAAAGGGTGGGGGAAAGTCAGGTGATATCCTCAATGTTCCTCCTTTCTTGGTCTTAAGATTTAGGGATGATTGTTGCTTTCATGGGATCATAGAATTTAAAGCTAGAGGAGATCCTAGGTGCAGAAGCACTTTGGGGGTCTGGGAACATTTTTAAAAATATTTTGATAATTCTTTTTCAATATAACTGGTTTCATTTGTAATCCTGGCATTTTATTTTCTGCATTTAAAAACATGATGCTGAGAAGAGTTTCACAGGCTTCACCACACTTCTTCAAAGAGTTCATCCCACAAAAAAATGGTTAAGAAGCCCTGATTTAGTCTACCATCACCTCCATTTTACAGATTAAGCATCTACTGGTCTGGAATCATGGTACATGGCATTCCAGAGCATTCTCCAACCCTTGCATTAGAATTCAGGAAGGAAGCAATCACAAGAGATATGATCAGATCCATGTTGGCAGATCTGCTGCCAATATGAATTATCCCAGCTGAGCTGAGTATTTTCTCCCTAGAGGAAGAAACACTGAGATAAGAACCCTATAAGCTCTCTCTGATGATAGGTAAAATCAGCCTGGTTTGGGGCTTGGCTTTCACTATTGACTAACACTCTCTGCCATGGCTGCCTTTGTCTGGTGTTTAAAGAAGACTTCCAGCCATGGCAAACTGAGCAGATTACTGCAATGCTTAGGGACCCACACAAGGAGGGGGACCTTCCCTTAATTCTAGGGCATCCCCTCTGCTGATTATTTCCCATTTATTCTGTATCTAGCTTGTTTGAACAGAGTTGTTTTCCCCCCATCAACCTGTGGCCTTCTTGAGGGCAGGGACTTTGTATCCTCAGCACTTAGCACAATGTCTCACACACAGTAGGTTCTTCAATACATGTTTGCTGACTGACTGACTGACTCCCAGGTCTTAATGTGATGTTACTGTAGAATGTTCCTTGAGGCAAAAAGCTAACAGAAGGTCTTTTTCTCATTTTACTTGGGAGTTTACTAATAAGTAAGGAGGTCCCCTCCTCCTTTTTCCTGCTCCAGATTAAGTAACCATTTGGAGAATCTGAATATAGTTCCTAAAACATCAGCTGTGCTACTCACACCCACACCCACCAGATAGGATTCGTAAGGGAGTAAAAAAACTGGCGAGAGAAGGCATCAGGATATTGTTGTTCAGTCAATATCCAACTTTTCATGATCCCATTTGGCATTTTCTTGGCAGATACTAGAGTGGTTTGCCATTTCCTTCTCCAGTTCATTTTACATATGAGGAAACTGAAGCAAACATGGACCTGCCCAGGGTCACACAACTAGTCACTTCCATTAATAAAACCAAAGACTTTGGTTAGCCCCAGCTACTGGTGTTGGTGGTGGAGGGGTTACTACATCCTTTCTCCACAAAGTTTGATTCCCTGAATGATGACTGCATAAGCTAAGTTGGAAATAGGGCCAGGGAAGTGAAGGATACTCAGGGACTGGATTTGAACTCGGGTCTTCCTGACTCCAAGTCCAGCACTCTGGCCACTGTACGATCTGAGACCTGCAAAAGATCTTAGTTTAAAAAATCCAAGTTCTCCCACTGCATCCAGGGCTATCTCTAGTTGGCCTGATCTATTTCTTGCCCCTGGACCCAGATGGTTCTAGAGGAGAAAGTGAGGCTGGTGACTTTGCACAGCCCTGCCTCACTTAAATCCAATTCACTTGCAAGTCATGACATCACCTTCCTGATGTCATGGTCCTCTTTGAGAAAGAAGGACAAACAATGCACCACCTAATAGCCCTTGGAATCAGAAGACAAATTCAAATCTCAGCTCTACCATTTACTGGCTGTGGGAACTTGGGAAATATCTTAGTCTCTCTAAACCTCAGTTTTCTCATCTATAAAATGGAGCTATTTAATATTGACAATATCTACTCCCAGGCTTTTCTATTTGTTCTTTTAATGGAATAAAATAATATATTAAAATGTTTTATACACTCTAAAGCACTATCTGAATATCAGCTCTTATAATTAAGGAGAAAAAAAAAAGTCTGGGGTAGTGGATAGAGCCAGGAAGACCTGCCTCTAACATATCCTGGCCATGTGATCCCAGATCTCTCAATACTTCGGCCAACTCCCTAAGATCCCAAGTTACAGAGAAGGTGCCAATATGTGTCAGAGGTATCAGAGGAGTGAGCCCAAGGATGACTAGTGATGTCTGCTGTAATTCACTAGCTTGGGACCTCAATCAGTTCATCTCTCTGAACCTGAATCATCTGTCCAGTGAGGTTAATAAACCCTGTTCTGCCTACCTTATAAGGTAGAGCTGGGAGGATCAAATGTGCTCATGAACAGGATCCCTCCTTGTCAAGTGTATGTCCTGTTCCACCATCCAAATCAAACCCATGGTGGAATTATTACCATTCTTACTCCCCCCAGCAGAGCCTCCGATATAACAGCACAGGATTTCCTAGCCCAAACCCCCAAGATCCTCCAGTCTCAGATCTGGAAAATCAAAGGATGCCGCAGGAATGCGTCTGCCTCTGCACACACCCATGTGTGTGTGTGTGTGTGTGTGTGTGTGTTTAAATGTGTTTGCTCCGCACCAAGAATCCGAAACACAAGCATCACATATGAAACAGTCCCACAGTTTGGTGTGTGGTACCTCTTCACTTGGGTTATTAAATCATTTTTCCCTCCAAAGGTACACATGTTGTGGCATAAGGAGCAAACTGTTGACAGATGGTGGAGAAACTTCACAGGCCCATAATTGAGACTTATTTTCATACATTGGTGCCAGTTTGAAATCTAATTGCCAATAAAACAATACTGTGATGCCGCCACATCTCATGCCTCCACGGTTCTCCAAAGTTACACTTGAATCCACTAGTAAATTCTAATCTCCCAGAGAAAAATATTTCCCCCGCTCTGTCTGAAAAGGAACGCTATAAATCCACGTACAGTGGTTCATTTTAAAATGTGAACTTCCTTCCCCTGGTCCCCAAAGAGCCCTCACATGGTTAGTGTTAGTGCCTGCTGGAGAGCAGCGGCAGGCTTTGTTTACTTGCCTGAGCACAGATGTGGTTTAGAGCTCTCCTCTTGCTGGGGCCTTTTTAAGAGAACTTTATTGTCCAAGCCTGTCACACACACACACACACACACACACACACACACACACACACACACACACACACACACACACACGCTTGCACCCCTCCCATACAGTGTGACTGGGGATGCTGGCTTTGCTGCTGGGCACAGATCCCAAGCCCACCCACCAGGCAAAGAGAGATATCTGTCTCCTTTCAGCCCTTGGCTAGGCAGCCCCTCTGTTTTCCTTCTCTTGCTACAAAGGTTTAAGAACAGATCAACCTGGATCAATGGTAAGCTGTAAATAAAACAGACTTTTAGGAGGGTAGGAGCACACAAGATCACACTCTCTCTTCCTTCTCGACAATTAAGGAATGCCACCTGCCATCTTGAGTCACAAACCTGCTGAGAATTTGCATTTTCTCTCTCCCACTCTCCTTCCATCAAACAATCAGTGATCAAGCGTTTCTTAGTGTCTACCTACTATGTTTGCAGTGCTGGGGATATGAAAGTCCCTGCCCTCAAGGACATTATATTTTATGAGAAGACAATATACATCCTATACATAAAATCATATTATATATAAACATATAATGCATATTTTTAAAATATTATGTTAAATATATGATACATATTTTAAACATATAAGGTATATATAAAACATGTAAAGAAAGTATAATACATAAAATATTATACATAATATATATACACGTATATATGTGTGTACATATAGAATGTCCCAAAAGTCTAAATACAATTTGAACTTTAATCAGAACTCCTTAAGTAGTTGTTATATGTTAATATGATAATTAATATTGCATATCAAGTTTTAATAGCTTAAAATTACACTGAGATTTTTGAGGCATCCTGTATATATAAAAAAAATTCCAGGTATTAGAGGGGAGGCAAAAGGTTTTGTATATAAGAATAAAGAGATCATTATTGTTGTTGTTATTGTATATAATGGTGGGAAAAAATGATCTTTTACTCAGGACTAGAAGCTAAAAAAGAAAATGCTAGTGATATATCTAATGAGATTTTTACAAATTTAATTTAAAAATTAAAACTAAGTATCAAAAGGGCCTTCAACAAAAAGAAAAATTAGCCTATTTGTCCCTAAGCTCTTGCTTTCTTCTCCTCTAGGACCCTGCCCTCACATGGGGCCCCCAAGATCCTTCCACTCCCAGTAGCCCAGGGCAAGCACCACGATATGAGGTGTTCCAAAAGTCTTAGTACGGTTTTAAGCTTTAATAGCTATCAAATTGCAGTCAGACTTTTCTAGTGCTCCGTGGAGCCTCCTACAGCATCATCCATATTCTACCCTTTCTGGTTATCACAGGATCTAGAACAGAAAGAGATCTTAAAAATCATCTAATCTAACCCTTTTGTTTTACAAAAAGAGGAAATTGAGACTTGGGGAGATCACACAGAAGAATAGCTGAGGTAGGGTTGGAACCCAGGTCCTCCCATTGTGGATCCAGGGGTCTTCCCACAGTATCATAAAATTCATCTGTTTTGTGTCCTCTCCCCTAGGAGCCTTCCTCTGCCTCCTCTGATAGGAGAGCTCCTCCCCAAACCGCCATTTCTTCTTTTCTCACCAGGCTGTGCTCTAGACTTCTCCACCAAGCCTGAGAAAACTCTTCACCCTAGGAAATCAGTCCTGGAATGCATACCTCGAAATTACTCTAGCCCTTCCTTCCCTCACTTTTGATTGGCTGGCTGCTCCCAGAACCTTCCTTTAAAAAAGATGCTGGGACCTACCGCGTGGCCTGACTCTATTCCACCCAACACCTTCCTCCTCTCTCACCAGCTGCTTTTCAGCTCCCTTTTTAGTGTGGTCTTGCCCCCATCAGAATGTAAGCTCCTTGAGGGCAGTGACTGTCTTTCCTTTTTTTTTTTTCCCCCTTTAATTTGTATTTCCAAGGCTTGGTCCAGCACCTAGTGTATAGTTAACACTTAATGAATGCCTGTTGACTGACATCTTGGTGACTAGCTAATCAAAAAACTAAGGTCTCATTATTTAATTGAAGTTCAAAAGAGCATTGGAGGTCATTTAGGTCAATATCCTTCCCAAAGTAGAATCCTCCATACACCTCCCCTCCATGGCAGCTTCTGAATACTTCCAGCTATGTGTGGCTCACTACCTTGAAAGGCAGCCCATTCCTCAGCTGGATATCTATGGTTGAAGAAAAGCTCTTCCTTTACAAAGTCAAGTAGACCAAATCCAAATGCAAAGTTAAGTAGACCACATCAGAAAAACAACATACACAATGACCGCAACAATTTACTTGAAAGAAGAACAACACAACAGTCAAAGCCCAGATTTGAACTCAGAAAAAGGAATCTTCCTGACTCCAGGCCCAGCATGCTATCCATTGTACCACGTATCTGTGTAAAGGAGGTCCTAGCAACTGAGGGCTTCCAGAAAGGTCTCATTAAAGATAGACAATGGGCCGAATTGGGAGTTGTGTTCAAATAAACTCAATTAATCCCCATTCTAAATGTATTTTATAGTCTTTCGTCTTTATCTGATGAGAGCAGGATATTGGGGGCAGCATAGTGCAGGATTAAGAGTCCTAAACTAGAATTTTTTTTAATTAGACTTGTAATTTCACTCCTGTCATGAAGCTTCTAGCAAGGTGCTCCCTCTACCAAGGCAGATAGACACCTTCTTGGCAATCTATAGTCTTAGAGAGCTGTCTGGAACATTGAGGGGTTAAGTGCCATGAGTAGGGTCATATAGGCAATATATGTCAGAAGTGGGACTTGAACCCACATCTCCCTGATTCCCAAATCAGCTCTCTATCCATGCCCTCTTGCTATCAGAAGACCTAGGTTCTATCTTAGCTCAACAAAGAGGGAAAAGAAAAGGAAGAAGCTTTTCTTAAGCGTCTATTATGTGCCAGGCACTGGGTTAAACCCTTTCCAAATGTGACCTTGAGCAAGATGAGAAACCCTGATAAACTCACAGAGTGATCATGAGAATTAAATAGGATAAAACAGACCAGAGAGCTTTGTAAAATGTTATAGAGATGGAATCATTTTTAATTTTATAACATACACACACACACACACACACACACACACTTCTTAAGTGTGTCCCAAGTACCTTACAATTAATTTAACCATTCCAGTTAGGAGGATCCCAGCTACTTGAAGTCCGGTCATACATATGTTGGTCTCCTCCCCATTTCTTCGACTCTCTGTGCTTGTGTGTTTTTGCTTACTGGAATGGATGTTAATTTTTATAACAGAAGAGCTCTGTAGTTAGCAGCACCATTTACACTCTGCTCAGTATGACTGATGAAGCATAAACTAATTAATTCTTGGAGTAAGTGCATCCCTATCAGGTTTTTCCTGAATAGTAATGAATCATTATCAGCCAAAACCTTAACATCTGCTTATTCAATCAATCCAATGCCAGTCACATGTTATTAATGTCATCTGCATTGTTGCCCCAAGTGCCAATGGTCGGGTCCCCATCCATGGAGCCGACTACACTACCATCCCCCTAGAGTCTAATTAAGTTTTCAGTCCAGAATTCCCAAGCCCTGCCATAGCCACCAGACTTAAACCCTGGGAATTAGCCCAGCAGGCTGGTGTTTGGATGACTGTGAGAGCAGGGTATACACCCTGAACAACCTTCCTGCCAGATAGCCAAAGCAAAAAAGGAGTGCCCTTCCCTGGGGAGGGAGGGGAGGTCTAAATTATCCCAGAAGTCACCTCAGCACAGGATCTAACATATAGCAAGTGCACAGTAAATATTTGTCAAATTGCAAGAACCAGCTGGCAGTGACTAGTCTTCTGCAGAGAGGCTAAGGCGGGCATGTCAGTGAGGGGAGGGAAGAAGCATGTCATAGGCCTGGCTTCCTGGTTTGATTTAATTTGCTCATGGACTCTAGGAACTTCAGATTATCTTGCTCATAACTTAGTAATCAACAACAACAACAAAAGTAACAGTAATAATAGCTCATATGAATTCTATCATCCTAAGGTGATATATAAAGTGTTTTCACAACAACCCTATGAAGTAGGTAATTTAAGTATTTCTTATATATAATACACATACATATGTACATACATGTATGTATATATGTGTGTATATATACATGTGCATATGCACTTATAAATATATATGCATGTGTATATATGTATGTACACATATATGGAACATTTATAAGTAGGTAATATAAGTATTTTATATATACACATATACCTATATAACATTATATATTTATAAGTAGGTAATAAAAGTATTGTTTTATTTTTAAATAAAATGTATATTTCTATATTTTATGGTTGTAGAAACAGAGTTCCAAAGAAGTTAAGTGATTTGTAAAAGGTCATAAAAATCAATGATGGAGGAGAGACATAAAGGTAGCCCTTATGACTTCTAATTGAGGTCTCGAACTAACAAATCATGGGGCAAAAATAGTCATTGACCATCCTCTGAATGCTCAGTCTGCCTCGGGCATTGGTGGTTGGTTGCTGTCCTTTGTTCTTGAAAAAGATCAAAATGACATCACTATGTCCGGGTCAAGGTACAGTGTGTTCAACTATGACTGATTAAATCAATATGAGCACAGAAGGCTCTACCACAGGTAGACATAAATGGTCCATATGAACATTTGGCATGGAGATAGATGTCTCTAAATTTGCGCATCTCGTGTTTCTTTTGTCTTAGGTGTTATAGTAGAAATACAAAGAATTATATGATACTTGCTCCCACAGAACTTGTGCTGTAGTTGGTAGAAAAAGTAACTAAAAATATATGTGTCAAATGAGTAAAAATCATTGACAGAAACCAAATATTAAGCACAATAGGGTTGATAACTGAAAAAGACCAAATTTTGTCCCAGTTTCCAAAAAGGAGAGAGAATAGACTGGCCAAAACGTGAGGAAGCTTTACTAACCCCTACCAAAATTTTAGAACCCATTATTAGAGGGATGGTTTGTGAACATTTAGAAAATAAAGCAATGATGACAGACTCAGCATAGCTTCAAGAGCAAGTCATATCAGACAAATTTTTTATCTATTTTGACAGGATTCAGGTTCTGACCTGTTATTACACAGCTCAAGCGTGCAACAAAAAGTACTTAACAAAATCTCTCATGCTATCCTTGTGGACAAGAAGGAGCACAAAGGTAAGATAATAGGACAGTTCAGTGTATTTGGAAACTATTTGAATGTACACAAAGGGAAGTCCTTTAATGAGTCAAGGTCAAGTTGGAAGGACGTCTCTAGTGAAGCACCCTAGGACCTATACCCTTAGTCTCTGCTATGGGATTTTTTTTTTTTATAAATGATTTGGATGAAGGCATAGAAAATATGCAGATCGAATTTTCAGATGGGTATCAGATTTTGTATTTCAGGCACAGAGCATGGTATAATGGATTTGAGAATCAAAAAGCCTAGTGACTCTTAAATTTGTCTGTGTTCTCAATATGAGTGAAATATAGACAGCTCATACTGGCCAACAAGAGTTGATAGTTAAATTTTCAGTAAACACTTAGATCTAAGAAATTTGCAAATGCTAAGGACCAGGGATTGATTTATTGTTTTATTAATTGTCTAGACTTTTAAAAGTATTGGAGAAAATGTTAATAATGAAGATTAAACTAAAAAGTATGTCATGGAGAGAGCCTGTTGTTAAACATTTCTCAGAATGCCACTTGTAATCTTGATCAAATTATATCTTTGAACTTCTGTTTTCATATCTGTAAGATAACATGGTTGGGCCTCATTATCTCTAAAGTCCCTTTTGGTCTCAACTCTTGTAATACTAAGTGTCTGAAGTGCTCTCATGCAGAAAAGGGATGAGAATTTTCCTTGGTCCTAGCAGGCAGAAATAAAAGCAATGGGTGGAAACAAAGAGAGGTTCAAAGCAAGAAAAAACTTCTTAACGACCAAAGATATCCAGAAGTAGGATGATCCATCTTGAAAGGTAATGAATTTCCTCATCCTTGAAGAATAAGAGTGAATAAGAATTCTGGGAGAATAAGGATGACAAGTTGTGCACATCCTTGTTTAGTTAGAGATTAAATAAGTGCCCCCTGAGGAATCTCTCAGTTTTAAGAGTCCATGATTCTGTGAGAACTCACTGGAGATTTAGGGGAATCTTTATGAGTAGGTGGGGTGTAATCTGGGGCTTGTAGAAAGGGAAGCATTATAGAGCGAGGTGAGTATAGTTCTTGGAATCATAAAGGCTTGACTCTTGCCTCAGTTGCCTCCTAGCTGTGTGGCTATAGGGAAGGCACCTCTGTACTCCAGTTTTTTCTCTTTTTTTGAGGCAATCAGGGTTAAGTGACTTGCCCAGGGTCACACTCCTAGTAATTATCTAAGGCCATATTTGAACCCAGATCCTCCTGACTTCAGGGCCAACACTCTATCCACCTAGTACCACCTATCTGCCCCCACCCCAGTTTTTTCAGCTCTAAAATAAGGTAATCCTCTAGAGTCCCTTGCAACTCTAAATCTCTGGTCCTATGAATAGGGAGGAACCTATTAGATGAAGGGAATGATATGGGCAATGGCACCAAAGCAGAACATTAAAAGCATAAAGTGCCAAGCAATTATGACAGGAAGCTTCTTCTAAACCTCTTCACAGCCAGTAAAGTTATAATTGGTGTGAGATCCATCCCTTCTATACATGCGCCAGCACGGCCAATAAATGGATGTAAGGCCAGAAGAAGCTCCTAAGGTCTCTGTGATAGGTACCCAAAAGTGATACTGACCTCGTGCATTATGATAGAGATAGTATGCAGCATCAAAAAACACAATATGACATGGTTGAGGGAAGCACTTTCTAGCTATCTGAGCCTGGAAAAGTGAACTATCTGCTTTGGGTAGCCATTGCTTTTTTTATAAATGGAAGATGATAATACCTGCTCTGTCTACCTTTGACAGAATCACAGAATTGGAAGGGACCCCCTGACTGAGACCATCTAGTCAAACCCATACCTGAACAAGAATCTACTCTGTAACAAACACAAATGGTCATCTAGCTTCAAGTATGGGAGAGGGAGAAGGAATGGAGGAGAAAAAGGAACAGAAGGAAGAAGAGCAGAGGAATGACCGGCAGGGCTGGGAAGGAAGGAACCTCCCACTACCTGAATCAACCATTCCACTTTTGTTATGTGTTTCCTCATGTGTAGTCTCAATCGACCTCTCTTTAACATGCATCCATGGCCCCTAGTTCTGATATGTTGTTCAGTCATGTTCAACTCTTCATGACCCCATTTGGGGTTTTCTTGGCAAAGATACTGGAGTTACTTGGCATCATTCTCCAGTTCATTTTACAGATGAGTAAACTGAGACAAACAATGTTAAGTGACTTGCCCAGGTTCACATAAGTATCCAAGGCCAGATTTGAACTCAGGAAGATGAGTCTTCCTGCCTCCAGGCCCAGCATTCTATTCACTACACCACCTAGCTGCCACAATCTAATCTAATCTGTAGAGTAAATCTAATCCCTCTTCCACTTGATACAGCTATCATGTCTCCCCTAAGTCTTGTTCAGGTTACATATCTCCCAATTCCTTCAAATGATCCTCACTTAGCATCATCTCAAAACCCTTTACAATTCCAGTTTTCTCCTGTAGATAATCTTTAGTTTATCAATGTCCTTCCAAATTTTTGGTACCCAAAAGAAAACCCAATGTGGGTATGATATGGTCTCCAAACCAGAGTAGAATGGGACTATTTATTGTGTCACTAGTACTGACCAGTATGGCCCTCAATGCAGCCTGACGTTGCTTTCACATTCTTGAGTACTATTTCATGCCATTGGCTTACATTGAGGCTTCTGCCAACTAAAACTCACAAATATTTTTCACATGGACTTCCTGAATCTCTCTTCCCTCATTGTTCCCATATCTCATACTTGTAAAGATGATTTTGAGCCCAAATGGAACATCCTCTTGGGGCCAACCCAGTGTTCCAGTCTTTTTGATTACTGATTCTTTCACTCAGGTATTAACTATTCCTCCCAGATTGTGTCTTCCTCAGATATGATGATAAGAATGTCATTTATGCCTTTTATCTAAGTCATTGGTAAAAATACAAAACATAACTAGATCAAACACAGATCCCTGAGGGACACTCCAGGATTGTTTAAGGATCAAATGAGTGTGTGGAAATGATTTTGTAAACTATATAATATGTTTCAAATATAGTGATAGTGATTGATTATGATTGATGATTGATGATTATTGATGATAATGATGGAATGGGGAGAAGAGCAAGGCATATTTTTTTGTTCCAGTGCTAGATGTGATTGAAAAGGATACTTTTTCCCTTGAGAATCTATGCTAAACCCATCTCGTGATGCCATCACCTTCCCCACCACCCCCCTCATTGGATCAACCATCTGCCAGTATTAGTGGATGGGACCAAAGTGTCTCTGTCCCTCAAAATATATTTTTCCCATTTGAATCAAGAAGGAGGAATATGGCTGTGACATCAAGACTGTTCCTCCAGGCCTAGGCTTATAGGCACAGAATGACTTAACATAGGTATAACAGAATAAAGCATCCTTAGTTTCATCTGATTTCAGTCGAGTCCTAGTTAACTTTTTGGAACAGTTAATCATACAGAAAAGTTTCACATTATTCACAGGGTATTATAGTCAAACTTAGGATTAACCAGGTGGGAAACATTCCTGTTCAAAAGGGGTATAACACAAGGGGAAGCTGAGTCAAAAGGCTCCTAACTTCATCTATACAAGGTTGTCCTCTCAATCTTCCCAAACACACACATTCACCTGTAGCAGTTCTCAGATCACACTCCCTTTGAGCTACTGATATTTCCCTCAAATGGTAAATTACTGACAATGATAATTCAGATACTTATATCTGAATTCAAAACTCAGTACAATATCAAATTATAGTCCCAAGAGATTTTATCTCAAATAGTAAGTTTCACTAATCATAGCTTTGGGCTAGATACTGTTATTATTACTTCTCTCATCCTATTTCATTAACATTTAACAATGAAAAGTTTACCAGGCCTTTCAAAAAAAAATCACTCAGCATTCTTTTCTCCTTCTTTTTCTTCTTTTTTCTCAAGTTTAAACTCCTAATATGAACATCAATCATTAGAAATTTAAAAAATAATCACATTCTAGAATTCCACATAGATGTTGAATATATGATAGTTCACTCAAAAGCCAAAAGAACTGTAAGTCTCCAGACTAACGGATACATCTCTCGAGGTATTGTATATTTGTCCCTAAAATAAAAATTAATCTTTAAGACTTGAATCTGTTTAGATTAAGTTGATTCAAAATATACCTTCAATATATACTATTCCAGGTATAATTTCATAATTACAAATCATCATATAAATCACTTCTATATTATAAACAAACTTAGAAGTCTCCCCCCCCCTTTCAGCAGTGAATGTTTGTGATGGAAGAAGGGGTCCCATTTTCTGAGTAAACTAATTCATTATGTTAGAATTTCACAATATTTAGCAAATTCTTTCAGGGGACCAATAATATTTTATGACTTTGCCCAAGGAGAATGTACCAAGGAGCCTGGCAAGTTTACAAATAAGGAAATTTTACGAGACCTGTCTCTGTTTTCCCCAATGGTCTTTGACTAAAGCCCTTCAAAACTACATCTTTCCCTTTTCTTCTTATATTCTGATCCAACACTTCTTTTACTTTCTTCTACCTTCTCAAGTCCTCTAGTCTTTCTTTCCCAATCATGTCCCAGACTAGTCTCACCAGAAACCAAAATGGTGTCAGGTCAACATCATCTCATGTGCCAGGCACTGTGCTAAGTACTGGGGGTAACAAAGAAGGGAAAAAGATAGTCCTTGCTTTCCAGGAGATTACAGTCTCCTGGAGGAGACAACATGCAAACAATTTTGGCAAGAATAGTATGGTCTTGGTGTACTGGAAGAAATGTTCGTGCTTCTGTTCTTACTATATCTTTGAAGTAAACACACAATGTAAAAGGTACATGATGGTAAGTGGTTAAAATGAACTGGGAAGCTATCTCCTAGCACTTAACAATGGGGGAAACACAATGGGGGATAGAGTGGGGGATCAAGCTGATAGTAGTAGAGAAAAGAGAACCTTTGAATCGTGAGGGGCAGTCCTGGTTCTGAGGGAAAGGGACAGAACATACTATAAAAATAGCAAACAAAGGGGCAGCTAGGCAGCGCAGTGAATAGAACACTGGCCCTAGAGTCAGGAGGACATAAGTTCAAATGTGGCCTCAGACACTTAACACTTACTAGTTGTGTGACCTTGGGCAAGTCACTTAACCCCAATTCCTTTGCCTTCCCCTCTCCAAAAAGAAAAAAAAAGGCAAATAGAGCTTTCCACTTGGGGAAAAAGCCTTGAAAAATACAAAGGATTATTAATGGTGAAGTGCACCTGTGGCCAAGCCCTTCTCTTCCTGCCCCCAATTGCTTCCTTCGCTGCCTCTTTTTTCCCCCTTTTTTCAGATGCATCTAAAAATTTAACTTTCTTCCAAAACTGTGAAAATTCTCTTCATCTTGGCTGCTGCTTGGGCTATAACTAGGTCCCTGATTGATTTGGGGGGCAGTGATGGGCAACTATCAACCCCTGGACTTGCAATATCCTGAAGAAAAGTGGCCTTTCATAGTTCTCTATTCTTGTAGGTCTCATACAGCCACTCCAACCAGGCCACCTTCCAGAAGAAACCTTTCCTAATCTCTCTTAATTCTAGTGTCTTCCCTCTTTTGATTACTTATTTACCTTGTATAGAACTTGTAGGTACAGAGTTGTTTGCACATCATCTCCCCCATTAGATTGTAAGCTCTTCGAGGGCAGGGTCTCCTTTGCTTTTTTTTTTTTTGTATTATCAGAGCTTAGTATACAGTTCAGTTGTTCAGTTCAACTCTGTGAGTCTATTTGGGGTTTTCTTGGCCATGATACTAGAGTGGTTTGCTATTTCCTTCTCCATCTCATTTTATAGATGAGGAAACTGAGGCAAACAGGGTTAAGTGACTTGCTCAGGGTCACACAGCTAGTAAGTGTCTGAGGCTGGACTTGAACTCAAAAAGATGAGTCTTCCTGACTCCAAGTCCAGTGCTCTATGCACTATGGCACCACCTAGCTGCCCACATGGTAGGCTCTTAATAAATGCTTACTGATTAACTGACTAGTCTGCAAAATGACTTCCTGAATATAGTATTTCCCATATGAAGGCCTTGGTTTGTGACACATTTTCTACCTGCAATGCCTTCTACTAACAAATCTATCCAAATCCCACTAACAACTCAATTACAGGTCAAGTCTTCACTCTCTTTGCTTCTTTACCACCCTTGTTCCTTCTTTCCCTTCTCCCTTTTTCTTCCCTCTCTCATTCCTTTCCACAACCATCTATCAAGCTTCCTACCATGTACAAAGCACTGTCGTAGACATCTAAGGATAGAAACAATGTCTTTATTACTCTAACCCACAATCATATCTCGCCTTAATTTGGTTTTGCCAAAAGAGCAGCCCAGACCACCAGCACCATAACGCTTAACAATAATACTAGCCAACAGTACAATGACATCCTAGGCCCTACATTACTATTGTTTAACTCTAACTGTAGAAGATGGAAGCTCCCACCCTGTAAATCTGCTGCCTCTTCACCCCCATAGGCTTCAGTCTCTGGAACAGTTCCCTGTCTGATTTTTGAGGCAAGATGGACCAAAGGGTGTAGGGGCTAGCTTTTATATGCAAGGCTCTGGCTATGGGGAGAGGGGAATCAGCCAGGGCTCTGAGTTCCCTGTCAAGCACAAAAGAGCAGATGCAAATGAACCACAGCAGAGGAGTAGAAATTAAGGGACCCCCAGGCTGGGCTCCAGCAGTACTCCTGCACACAGCCTCATCTTGCGTAGCGTGTGGCATCGTCGTCATCCAATTCCCCATAGTGTTCTAAAGCTAGATGATCAGATAATAAGAGGTTGAGTGGTATGCATAACATCAAGTTGATTAAATTTGTTTACTGATAATTCTTTCAGGTTCCCATGAATATCGTCTAATTTCCTTGCCTTATTTCAAACAGATTTGGGGTAATGCATTATTGACAACATCCTTGCAGACCAGCTCGGCAATGTCATTCAGGAGAATGATTTCAGAGCAGATTTCCAGAGCCCTTGATTCCTGTTGGGATTCACTTGGGCATAAATTACAAAGCCGAATATTTAATCAGTGTCCCCATTAGAACCCTGTGGCTCATTTTTAGGAATCAAGAAAGGGGCTGGGGGAAGTAAGCAGAGGAGAGAATCTTTGTATTTTATAACATGAATACATTTCTTCCTTTCTGGTTGTGATGTGTATGTGTATTTTTTCCCCTCTCTAAAGCAAAATTGAGCTGAATACTACCCTGAAGCATCCTTCCCTTTTTTTTAGAAATAAACATGGGCATTAATCTTTTGACTGCATTAAATTAAATATTAATGTTAACGGATCACATAATGTGAAGTTAAAAAAACGATTAACATTTAAACTGCATTCCCTCCATGATTGTACCATTAAACAGATTAGTCCCTCCCTTAATTAATAATGCCCAAACAATACAGCACATTTTAAAATTAAGGCCATGAAGTCAGAGCAGGTGGCTTTGTTGTTATTTGGGACTTTGCTTAAGATGTGTGGCATGCCAGCATCAGTATCCAAGGCTCTTACCCTCCTCCATTGTGTTTTTCATTTGTGGCTCAAGTCATCGGATATGGCTGTTTTCTTGAAAGAGGAGGCAGTAGCAGGGTGTATAATGGATCAGAGCCTTGAATTCTAAGCCCAGGTCATCCACTATGATACCCAATAAGGAAGGTAGGGCAGATGATTTGGGGAGGGGGGGGGGCAAGAAGGCAAAAGCAGCTTTCAACATCTCTAAAAGAAAAGGAACCGGCTCCTCTCCTTCTCTGAGGCTACCTCTAAACCACATATAAATGTAGGGAGAGTCAAATCTCTAGGCTGGCATTTAGACCGGTCCATTATATTGGGGTGGTTGAAGTGCCTGTCTGACAAAGAAGGTGACCAAGATGAGACCTATTTGTGCAATGGCAGTACCATGATTACCTGAGTACCTTTCCCTCTAAGTTATTTTTGTTCCTGTTCCCATTCTCCTGTGTCATGTGTGTCCCCAGAGAAATTCTTACATGCTGAGCTGAAAGCTGCTTGAGATCTTAGGAACATAATACACCAAAGAACTGGGCAGTGGTGAATGTTTCATGATTCTGTGACAGCTACAGCCTCGATAAAGCCTTCTGAGCCCTTCCATATGCCCTCAGGTGTTCTTTTTCCAGAGGTCACAAGGGCCCTGATTATCAATGACCTTAGAGCCCTGACAAACTGTTTGTCTTCGGGCTTTCCACTTATCTGGGCCACCATGTCTTCAACTGTAAAATAAATCGAAGTGATCCTAGTCTAATGCCCTCAACTCAAAAGTTATTAAGTACCTATTAGTCTCTGGTTACTAGGGACACAAAAACAAAAAGTTATATACACACCTAATGGAGAGTAATCTTCTTGAGGCCAGGAATTAAGACATGCTCATAAGTAACTGTAATGCAAGTTATGATGAAATAAGATCCTGAAAGAGGTTAAACAGAGAGGAATGAGATGTTAAGGGAGGGATAGGGTTCCCTCCCTGCTGGGCAAGTACAGAAAAGCTTCAAGGATTGATGAGAGGAGAGCTGGGTCTTAAAAGAAGAGAAAGATTTCAACAAGCAGAAAAGTGAAAACAGTTTAGTTCAAGCAAATGGCAAAGATGATATTGATGAACATTATAGGAGTAGAGCAGGGTAGATGAGATCGGCAAAGTTGTAGAGGGGGCAAATTCAACTCTAAAATCCCTCCTAACTAAAAAAAAAAAAAAACCACACAAATCTATGAAATCTTCTCAATGACTAAGAATCTCAAGTAGGATGATGATACTAGAATTGGACAATGTTTATATTTCCACTTATTGATTGATTTTCGCTAATATAAACATCTATCAGTTGCCTCCTATGGACAAGACAGTGCATTAAATGCTGTAGAGGTGCAAAGAATATCCCTACCCATGCCCTGGTAATTGATACCTCAAATCCCAGGGGATAGGAGAACCTATAAACTACCTGCAATTTCTGGAATTCTCCAAGAGTCGTCCTCTCCTAAGACATGAAAATGAGTCTCTGCTCCAGGCTGATCTTGAAAACAAGGCTATATCCTGTTTGATTAACTCTCCTAATTGGAGCTCGGCTGTTGGGACTCAGGATATCAGGATTAAAAAGCTGCAGGTTCTTTTAAGGGCATAATGCTAGACAGGTGGAAGCAACAGGCAATAAAAGTTTATATAACACTTTCTATGTGCCAGGCACTGGGCTAAGCTGAAGTGTTTTACAGATGTGATCTCACGCTTATTTCAGCAGTGACTCACTCTACCACTTGCTGTTGATTCCCATCCAAGATGGAAAATGGGCAGTCAGTCTTTTGCCTATTTGTTTGATGACATTTATTTTTGCCTTCACCCATTCTCTCTTAACCATTGCAATGGTCTCCTGGGGGTAGGATAGTGATATCACAGGTATTATTAACCCCATTTTGCTGACTAGGAAGATTAATCTCAGAAGGGTTAAATTACTTGCCCACTGTCACACTTCTGATGTGAGTCAGAGGAAGGATTCGAACCCAGGTCTCCCCTAACTACAAGTTTAGAGCTCTTTTTGTGATCTCATGCTGCCTATCTTCTTGGTAATTTCATGGGATCATGGAAATAAGAGCTGGGAGAGATAAATAAGAGAGAGAGAAAGAAAGAGAGAGACAGAGACAGAGAGAGAGATGGGGAGAGAGAGAGACAGAGAGAGAGAGATGCGGAGAGAGAGAGACAGAAAGAGAGAGAGAGAGGGAGAGAGAGAGAGAGAGGGCGAGAGAGAGACAGAGAGAGAGAGAGAGAGAGAGAGAGAGAGAGACAGAGAGAGAGAGAGAGAGAGCGCTTCCTAAGGTCATACAGATAATCAACAAAAACCAAACAAACAAAAAATGGCCTGAATTTGAACTTGACTCTTAGAGACAGTGGGGACAGTGGAGAGCCCTGGATTTGGAGTCAGAGGACCCGAGTCAAAAATCCCAGTACTGCCATTGATTTAACAAGCCATTCCTCATCTCCGAGACTCAGTTTTCCCATAAGTAAAAAGGAGATTGGACTAGATGACTTCTAGGGCCCCAGTCAGCTCCAGAGATGTGACTCCACATTTGCTGCTCTATTTACTAAGCCCTATGGGCAGTCAGTTAACTAGCATTTACTGAGCACCTACTATGCTCCCAGAATTGGCATCGTGCTAAACCCTGGGGATACAGAGAAAGGCAAAAAACAGTCCCAGCTCATAAGGAGCTCATAGTCAGATGAGAGAGAAAACAAATGAACAACTCTTTGCAAATTAGCCATATAGAAATCAATTGGGGGTAGTCTCAGAGGGAAGTCAGGAAGATTAAGGAGGATTTGGAATGTGATATTTAGCCACACTCATCCAAACCTCAAATTTAATGTTTTGCTTCCCTCCTGTCTTCCTTGGGACTCAGCCAGATGCTCCAGACCACCACCAATACCACTCAGACTAGTAAACGTGGCTTTCCTGGCCATACTGGAAACTCTCAGAAGATTCTCTCCATGACTAGACTAGAAGTAGACCTTGGTCAGCCCTGACTCTGCCTCCCTCTGCTGGCTCTTGTGAAGATTACAAGCCAGGTTAAAACCTCTCATTCTACCCATAGGATCATAGCTTTGGTGGCCAGAGACCTAAGAGGTTCTCCCCTTTTGCAGAGGAGGATACTAAAGTCTAAAGAGATTAAATGACTTGACCAAGGTCTCACTGGCCATAAGGGACAGAGGTAGGATTCAAATCTGGGTCCTATGACTCCAAAACTAGTATTCTTTCTTATACAATAAACACTAATTGCCTGCTATGTGCTAGACCAGTGATTCTCAACCTGTGGGTTATGTTCAATTTAAATACATCCTGCATATCAGATATTTACATTAGGATTCATAACAGTAGCAAAACTACAGTTATGAAGTAGCAACGAAAATAATTTTATGGTTGGGGGGTCTCCACAACATGAGGAACTGTATTAAAGGGTCACGGCATTAGGAAGGTTGAGAACCACTATGCTAGACAATGGGGATGCAAAGGCAAACCCAAAAATTGATTGCTACCTTTCAGGTGCTCAGAGAGTATTTAAAACTGGTAAATAAAGGCAGGCTCATTAAGGATGGAGAGAACACTAATGGGCGGGGGAAGGGACATCAGAAAAATGTACTACCCAAGGCAGCTCGAGGTGAGCCTTGGAAGAAGCCCTTAGGATTCTAAGAGGCACAGGTGAAGAAGGAGGGCATTTCAAGCATGGTGAACATGAAGGGCACAGGGATGAGAGATAAGATGCCAAGTTTGGGACCAGTGGGAAGGTGGAGATCAATTCCCCTGTATGCAGAGATGGAAAGGGAAACAATATAAGATAAGTCGGGAAGGGCTGGCTGGAGCCAAACTGTGAGGACTTTAGATGCCAGGATGAGGAATTTGTGTTTTTTTAACCTAGAAGGACTAGGGCAGTGGTTCTCAACCTTCCTAATGCCGTGACCCTTTAATACAGTTCCTCATGTTGTGACCACACCCAACCATAAAATTATTTTCGTTGCTACTTCATAACTGTAATTTTGCTACTATTCTGAATCATAATGTAAATATCTGATATGCAGGGTGTATTTTCATTGTTACAAATTGAACATGACCTACAGGTTGAGAACTGCTGGACTAGGGAGTCAGTGGAAATCTTGGGGTACAAAGGAGCAACATGGACAGACATGCTTTATTTTTTTAATTACATTATTTATTTTCTTGTTTACATCATTCATTTCCACGAGATTTTGAGTTACAAATTTTCTCCCCATCTTTCCCTTACCCAACACCTCAAAACGGCCATCCCACTGTATAACCCCTCCCCCAATCTGTTCTCTCCTATGTCCTCCCCCTTGCCCCTCTGCCTTTCTGGTAGAGTAGGATGTATCTCCCTACCACAGTGCCTATGTATCTTAATTCCCAGTTGGATGTAGTTAACAATAATAATTATTATTATTATATATATATATATTTTTTTTTTTAACATTTGATTATAGAACTTTAAATTCTAGATTCTTTCCCTTCCTCCCTCATCACCCACCCCCACTGGAAGGACAAGCAATTAAATACATGCTGTACATGTGTAATTACGCAGAACATCTCCACAGTGGGCATATTGTAAGAGAATGATTATATGTCCCTCCTTCCTGTCCCACCCCCTGCCTTGTTCTATTCTCTATCCTGTCCCTGTCCCAGTCCCTTTACAGAAGTGTGTATTTCCTGCAACCCTCCCCCCCACCCTACCTTCCCCTCCATCACCCCACCTCTCATCCCCATTCCCCCTACTCTCCTGTGTGGCAAGATACCCAGTTTAGAGTTTATGTCATTCCTTCCCTAAGCCAAATTCAATGAGAGTAAGATTGACTCTTTCCCTTTTGCCTCCCTGTTCTTCCCCTCCATTGTAACAATTATGCCTTGCCTCTTCCATATGAGATGATTAACCCCATTCTGTCTCTCCCTGTCTCCTCTCATTCTAATCCTCTCCCACCTCAGAATTTCACCTTTTAGAGTATCATCCCTTCCTATTCAATTGATCCTGTGCCCT
>CM053582.1:531333246-531358795 GCA_028627135.1 Pseudochirops cupreus
TTTCAAGGAGATATTTCACATTGCCTTCTATTTTTTCATTTGTTTGGATCTGTTTAATAGTATCTTGATTTCTCATGAAGTCATTTGCTTCCATTTGCTCCACTCTAATTCTGAAGGAATTATTCTCTTCAGAAAGCTTTTGAGATTCTTTTTCCATCTGGCAAATTTGACTTTTTAAGGAATTCTTCTCCTCATTGGCTTTTTGGGCCTCTTTTGCCATTTGAGTTAATCTATTTTTTAAGGTGTTATTTTCTTCAGTCAGGTTGTTGACTCTCTTTTATGATTTTTTTGCATCATTCTCATTTCTCTTCCCAATTTTTCCTCCACTTCTCTTATGTGGTTTTCAAAATCTTTCTTAAGCTCATCTATGGCTTGTAGGCAGTCTACATGTTGCTTGGAAACTTTTGGTGCAGGAGTTCTGACTGTGTTGTCTTCCTCCCATTCCATGCTTTGATCCTTTTTATCCCCCACAAAGGAATCTAGAGTTTGATTGCTGTTCTTACTTTGCTTCCTTTGCCTGCTCATGTTGTTGCCAGTCAATTACTTGACTTTTTAGCTCTGTGGAACTCTGCTTCCAGAGGGGAAAGCTCTGTCCCAAATTGCTGGGGGTTTTGCAGCTGCTGGAGCTATTGGGAGGCCACCAGTTTTTTTTGCAGCCCCCATCAGCTTTGGCTCACTGAAAATGCACCCCAGGACCACCACCCAAGACCACAATCAGGATCCACGCCACTCAACACAAGAGCATAGCCTCTGAACGATCACTTGGCCCCCCTGCAGTCTGCAAGCCAGGAGCTCTGAAGCAGCCATGTGGAGGCAGCTGCAGGGCCGCCACTTCTGCCACTTTCTTGCCCTGGAGGCAGTTCAGCCAGACCGCTTTTCTCCCCCAGATTTAGCTGAATTCCACTGACCTTTCACTTAGTCCTTGTTTCTTATGGCTTGATAATTCTGGAAGCTGCCACAGCTGCTGCTGATCCACTCTCCTGAAGGCTCCAGCTGAGGCTAGTCCTGGCTGCCCCAGGGCCAAGCCGCAGTTTCAGGCTGGGCTGGTTTCAGCTCCCAGCACGCTGCAATGAGCCCTTCCTGCCAAGCTGCCTTCAGTGGGAGATGTGTTTTCTATGTTTTTGTGAGTTTTGGAGCCTTAAAATTTATTTAGAGTCATATTTTATGGTTATTTGAGGTGGCTATGTGGGAGCTGTGGAACCTTGTTGTTTCTACACCACCATCTTGGCTCTGCCCCCCAACAGACATATGAGATCCATGGATGCTACATGGAGCTGGTGGAGCTTCTGACTGCACAGCCACCTATCTCTCCCTCACTTAAATCCTATTCATTTTCATGTCATGGCATCACCTTCCTATCATGGTCCTCTTTGAGAATGAAGGACAAACAACAACAGCTGTGATGTAAAGACTTTTGGACCCCAAAGGCTCCTGGGTTCCACCTCTGGACAAGTAACTAACAGCCCTTTACACTTTCCCTAGGTTGCTAGAGTGTTCTGACTTAGCAACATGAGGAGTGATGAGGGAGTAGACAGGGGAATCTGTTTATTAGCTTGGGGTTAGTGGGAGGGAGGAGAAGAAGATAATGAATTCTGATGTGGGATATGTTGAACATAAGATGTCCAGGGAACATTTAGGTAGAAATGTCTAGAAGAAAGCTAGTGATATAGGATTGGAGTTAAGGAGAGAAATTAAGGATAGATATATAGGATGGGGGTCATTTGCATAAAGATAGTACTTGAACTCATGGAAGCTGGTGAGATCTCCAAGAGAGTACATAGAGAAGGATGAAGAGGACCATCGACAGATCTTTGAGGGCTACTTACATTGAAAATACAGATGATGATTAAGATAAGAAGACTCAGAAGAAGCAGTCAGTTGGGTGGGAGGAGACTTAGGAGAGAGCAGTATAATGGAAAACAGGAGTGAGTATCCAACACAAGAGGGTAACTGATAATGTCAGAACTAATTGGCAATTGAATTTAGCCATTAAGAAATCAGTTGATAACCTTGGAAAGAGTCATTTTAGTTGAGTGATAGGATCAGAAGCCAAATTGCAAAGGGATGCGGAGTGTATGACCCTGAGTAAGTCACCTCTAGACCACAGTTTTCTAAAATGAGGGGCTGAACTTCAGTGATTTCAAAGGTCCCTGCCAGCTCTGTGATCCTATTGTAATGGTGGGATTTGATGAGCCTGATTCTTTCTTGGGGTGCCTGAATGGAGGCTGGTGTGAGACGAAAATGAGTCTTCTGATTAGCTTAGAAGCCCAAAGGACTGATTACTTCAAAGGCACAGAGCTGGAACTAAAATCACATACAGAAAGTTAGGCATACTCCTCCCCAGCTCTACTGCACTTTTCCTTCCCTGTGGTGCTGAGGCAGGTACCACTATGAGCTGCCAGGTGAGGGAGCAGCAAACAATTTCTCCTACTTGGCCACCATGTGTCCATGAACCCATGTCGAATCTATATCTTTTGTGTTCACTTTTTCCTGATCTTTATTGACTAAGTATCCAGAAACAGAATTGACCAGCTTACCTTATGGCTTTCAAATAATCAGAGGTTTATCAGTTGTCCTATAGAAACCAGAAGCAGTAACAGAATTCACTGGAGGCAACAACAGTGCCTGATGACTGAGAAAGAACCTCAGAGAGAGATGGATAGTCTGAGGATAGAAGCAGCATTGGGAATATTTTAGAGAGAAATGGAGACTGAAGACTCAAGAAAGACATGGTCTCTGAGAGCCCAGCAGAGAAGTATACCTAAGGGGAGATGTAATGAAGATTCCACATGAGAAAATAAAATTCCCAATGCTAAGAGTCTCAAGGAGCCCCTCAGTCCCACATATTCTATGTATACCACCCTAACTTTATTCTCTGAGTGCACTCTCCCTAGGGTTATAGTGTGTCTAAGGGGAGAGTGTACCCCCCTTATTTGAGATTATTCTGTGACTATTGGTCTTTCTATTACTTCCTAGTAAATATCCTCTTATGAAAACTAAATGATATTAATTAGTTGATGGTTATTGGGGAAAACATTCATTAGGGGTTTGTGATTGACAGTATTAGAAGCCACAACCCCTCAAGATAACCCCCTAGAATCCTATGGAGCACAGTAGTCAGTCACTCTCTGGTGGCCTAACCCTCCATGGCTTGTGGGAATTGGGAGAGTGAGCCCAGAGTGGGTGCCACATGATAATCCCTATAAATTCTGATGCCATAAGCACAAAGGTCGACATAGAATGTGAGTTATCAAAGATGTGGTTGTTGTTCTCTACTAACAAATGTTGTCCCTTATTCCCCTTTCTACCAACAGCTGTACAGAAACATGAGTGTGTGAGCTCTGAACTTGAAGAGTTCTGAAGTTTCCAACCCAGCAAACCAATCTCTACCCTGAACGTCTCTCTTATTGCTTCAACTCTATTAGGAGCTTATGGCTTTTATATATGGGACCACAGATACCACCGAGTCACTATAACAACTCTTCAAATGTCATTATTAATCATGGTAACCTGGTTTCCAGTCAAACCTGGGGCATTTTGCATGCTGTAGTCCAAGGGAGATTTAAGCCTGGCTTGGCAGAGAATTACAGAGAACTACAACATTATTTACCTGTATAAGAGCCTTACAGAGTTGTTTCTAAAGCTTCTTTAGACGGAGACACAGTTCCATCAACAACCTTCAAAAGAGACCTCAAGGAGAGAGACATGTAGAAGAAACTAATTCCTCAACATGTCCTGGGTTTTTAGCTTTCCTCCCTAGTATCCACTAGAATGGACCTCTTTAGGTGAATCTTTCCAGATGAAGAGATCATCCACTCTTCTGTATTTTTAGTATATTCTGATCTGTAGAACTCTGCCAATGCATTTTCTTGGATAAGTGGTTTCACTCAGTGTTCATTATTTGTGATGGTCTTTTGTGTAAAAGGTGAGAGACAGTTAGTGGAATCTAAGAACTACTCTCTCTAGCCTCTTAGAGTGAACAAGAAAGCAATTTTCCTTCTCTTATCAATTCAAACACATACCCCCAAGTTAGAGATACTTGAGGGGACAAATAGAGATAATATTAGCCCAACAATTCCATCAGAGACTTGAAAAAAGAACTCCAGACTTCATGATCATCCTGGGGCCTTCCTGCGCTGTCCTATCAGCCAGTGTGTGAGCAATATAGGCACTGCCTTTGGCCCTCCTCTCCTCAGAGATCTTCAGATCTGTCTATACATTTACATAAGTAATGTGGACATAATACATTGATGTACTACTTCGAGATTTCCAATGAACTTTCTTTACAACAACCTTATGAAATAGCTAAATCGAATTATTTCCAGCATTTTGAAGATGAGAAAGAGGGAGAAATCTAGTGGCTTAGCCACAGTTACAGAACTGGTAAGTGTTGATGCTGTGACTTCAAGCCCAGGCTTTCTTCCTAGGTCCATCAATAATCATTTATCGAGGACCATGTTATGGGTCTGTACTATACTGAAGGCATACAAAGACAAAAATCATAAGCATTCACTCCACTTATTGCCTCTTTGATGTACTATCTGAATGTGCTCTATGGTATTGTTCAATTCCAATACTTACTACCTACGTGACCTTGGACAAAGCACTTCACTTCCTCAACTATAAAATGAGGGGGCAGATTCAACGATCTCTTTAGTCCCTTCTAAAATTCTGCAGCCTTTTTTCTTTGGCCCTGTGAGCATCCTGAGACTATTTCTTATTTATCTTCGTATTTCTCCCAGCCACTAGCCCAGAGCTCACACATATGAACCATGCATGGTAGGAGCTTAATAAATGATTATTGACCAAATGAAGTTTTATACAAATACCAGAGATTATTATTAAGCCTTCTCAGGACCCTTCTTTTCCCAGTCACTGGCTCTTTGGACAAAGAGACAAGCCCAGCATGTTTTCCATGTGGGATTCTCAGAACCAGGATGGGGAAGAGAAGACAGCAACCTTGATCTTCAGGCCTGGTAAAGCCCCTCAATTGAAGCCCCTGACCATCAGAGCCAGTCACCACTTGTTCCTCTGCCTCCTCATTAATAGAGATTAAGTTTCATTATTCCATAAGTAATTGAATTTTCCAGCCCAGACAACATGCTCTTGCTGACCAGGGCACAGCTTGATAACAGCAGTAGCTGCTCACCCCACCCCAACCCCAATCAACAAAGAAACAGTTTACAGATTTTAATTTCCAGCCAAGGGGTAAGGGTCAGCTGGTTGTTGGACATGGAACAAGTGTCTATATTGGACTGAGCCCCTGGGGTAAGCAATGGGGATGGGCAGTGAAGCCAGGAAGTTGGAGGAGTAAGAGAAACCCCAAAGCTATGTATTTCTAGTTATTTCACTAGTCCTTAAAGTAAATGATGTTGATGCTAAGTACTATGTCCTGCTCTGACAGGTTAAACCAAAGTTCAGAAGGCCAGGGTTCTAATATAAGCACAACTGCCAATTGAGAGCAAAAAAAAAAATGTCTTCCAACCCTCTAGATTTAAATGCCTCCATCTCTAAAATTGGAGTAATTATTTCCAAAGTGCTTGCATGAAACTTGGCCCTGAAAAAGATAAGAGAAAAGGTACCTCCTTCATTTGCCGAAGTAGAGGACTATGGAAGTGGAATACTACGCAGCCTGTAAGACTCTGACAGCCTGGGTTGGTTACTTGCTTTGACATTGGCCTTTTCAAGCTAAGGTCTTTCCCAAGTCTCAGTTTGCTCATTCAGTAATTAGAGGCTAGGTAGAAATTGAGGTAAAAGATGGCCTAGTTTGCCTTCATAAAAGAATCAGTGTGGGAGAGGAAGACCTTCAGAATTTCTGGCCAGAACAGAGACAATTGCTATTCACATTCACTCTGAGCCATCAAAACCCAAACAATGAGAAAGTGAGGCTTGGACTGGGACCTATTACTGGTCAATTCGGGGTGTGTGTGTGCGTGTGTGTGTGTGTGTGTGTGTGTGTGTGTGTGTGTGCGTGTGTATCCATCACATCAATTTATATATCATCATATAGTACACAACATTAATTTATGTATATGTGATTATATATAAATATATAAATTAATATGACATAAAACGAAAGATAGCAATAAAGCAAATGTTTTTAAAGATGAAAGCCTCCAGAAAGTCATTAATAAAACACATGGTCTTGGTCCACAGTTGGAAAACTACAATTCTGGGTGCTTCACTCTAAGAGGAACATTGATAAATAATCTATGGCCAGAGGACAGTGACCAGGCTAACAATGCCTAAAAGCATGAAAAGGGCCAGTGGGCAGAAATGACAGAGTAGTACCTTTCAGGTTAATATTGGTAACATACATAAAGAGTCATATAAATGTAGTTTGTTATAAAGAGGAACTTTCTAACAGCTCAAGGTTTTCAACAACGGATTGACCAGTCTAGTACACGAGTTAGTAAGGCCCCTATCCCTGGAAGCCAAGCAGGAGCTGCATTACTACCCTCTTTTAGAGAGAGGTTCTGACTCATTGCCTTTAAGATGCCAACTACTGAATTTTGTTTCTCTTGAAAGAGAGAGAGGGCCCTGGGAAGGCTAACTCCCTTCCATTAGCACAGATTACTTAAATATATAAGGTCTTTGAACCAGGCTGCATTTTCTAAGGTGAAAAAATGGATGAAACAGAATAAGACAGGGAAGGAGTTATTTCAGGGGATCATGGCAGAAAGAAATCCTAAAAAACCAAAGCAAAATAGGCCATGAAAAGAAGACAGTGTACTACACAGAAGAGGCCTCAGGTTTTAAAGAAGAATGCCAAGTTCAGTGGATGAATCAAAGACCAATTTGGTCTTCTTTATAATTCTGCTGTCCTCCAGAAATTAAAGTATAGGTTAGACATAAAGGGTGACATCATAAATAAATTAGAGGAGCAAGGAAGAAATTACCTTTAAGATCTATGACTAGGGAAACAGTTCATGACTAAATGAGGGATAGAGAGGATCACAGAAGATAAAATGGACAATTTTGATTGTATACAATTGAAAAGACTTTGAACAAACAAAACCAATGTAGTTAAAATTAGAAGTGAAACAGGTAACTGGAGGGAGGTGGGGGGGAATCTTTGCAGTGAAATTCTCTAATGAGGGCTTCATTTTCAAGATATATATAAAGAAACTGATTCAAATTTATTCTTATAAGAGCTATTCTCCAATTGATAGATGGACAAAGGATATAAATACACAAAACTGAAGGGATGGCAGGGCAACATCTGGTTTTTGTTTGTTTGTTGTCTTAAGGCTAAGTCTATGTATCTCACCCAGGCTGGAAATATAGAGGTCACTCAGCCTGATCCCATTATTGATAAGCACAGGAGTTTGGAACAGCTCCATTTCTGACCTGGCCAGTTTGCCTGCACCTTCTTAGGCAGCCTGGTCACCCCTACTCCCAAGGGACTCACTATATACAGACAGCATGGACAAGTCCAGTTTGATGTAACCTAGAATTCCAAACTCAAGCCATCTACCAGTCTCCAACTTTCTTATAGCAAGGATCATGGCTTGTGCCATCACATGAAGCTATGAAATTTTCAAAGCAAGTAATCTAAGTAATATGAAAAAAACATTCCAAATCACAAATAATTAGAAAAATGAAAATTAAAGTAACTCTTCAAATTAAACTACCTTGCATGCCCTATATCAGCAAAGTTGACAAAAAAAGAAAATGACAAATGTTGGAGGGGCTGCAGGAAAACAGGCACATTAACGCACTTTTCATGGAGCTATGAATTAGTATAGCTATTCTGGAAAGCAATTTGGAACGATGCCCAAAAAGTCATTAAACTGTACATATCCTTTGACCTAGCAATACCACTACTAAGCCTATACCCCAAAGGAGATCAAAGAAAGGGGAAAAGGATCCACATGTACAAAAATATCTATAGCAGCTCATTGTGTAGTAACAAACAAATGGAAACTTCCCATCAATTAGAGAATGGATGAAAAAATCATGGTATATCAATGTAATGGAATACTATCGTACAATAACAAATGATGAAAGGAACAGTTTCACCAAAACCTGGAGAGACCGGCATGAGCTGTTACAGAGCGAAGTGAACAGAACAGCAAAAACAATTCATTCAATGAAAACAACAGAAAAAGAACAAGCAATTTTCAAAGACTTAAGAACTCCAATTAGCAGAGTGACCAGTCATGTTTCCAAAGGAATGACAATGAACCTACTCCTCTTTCTGAAGGAGACATGATAGACTCAAGGGGCAGAAAAAGACTTTTTTTAAAACATGGCCAAAATTGGAATTTGTTTTGCTTGACTATGTATATTTGTCACAGGGGATTTGGGGTTGGGGGGAGGGATTGTTTGTGTGTTTATTTTTTCCAGCATGGAAAGGGAGAGAAAATCAATTTTTGTTTGTTGAAAAAATAATTTTAATTTGAAAAATAAACAATTATGCTACCCTCTCTGCTGGGAACACAGGCAAACCATGGAGAAAGGAATGGGTCTGAGCAGGAAGTGAGGCTCACCATTGAATCAAGATGGAAATCAACCTTTAAGGCTTCATGATCTGTTGGTAGATTCCAGCACTAGAGCTCTAAGGTACCTTCCGCTCATAGTGGTTCTATCAAGTTTTAAGCTAATGATAGATCTTTTTTAACCCTGGAACAACCCTCACCTCCACAAAGCTCTGACCTAGCTCTCCTGACGCACTCTAGTTGTTTCTAAAGAATAAAAGGGGTGGGGTGGCTAGGTGGTGCAGTAAATAGAGCAACAGCCCTGGATTTGGGAGGACCTGAGTTCAAATGTGACCTCAGGCACCTAACACAAAAACTAGCAGTGTGACCATGGGCAAGTTACTTAACCCCAATTGCCCTCCAAAAAGCAAAAAAAGAATAAAAGGGCTTAAGACCCAGATCTTTCCTCTTTGAAAAAGTCAAAAACACTTTGCTAACAAGAGCAATGTTTTGATAATATAAGGAATTGTCTTGACCATTATCACATCCTGATGATATTCCATATAATGTTAGAAGTCTTAGAAATTAACTAATCTGTCTCCTTCATTTTACAAATTTAGAGAAATAGATTTACTTGTCCCAAGGTAACATAACTAGTGACAAAACCAGGACTATTGCCTGGGTCTTTTAACTAAAAGTCAAAGGTCTTTCAAGATGAGTTATTATTATCCCCATTCCACAAATGAAGAAACTGAGGACCCCAGGGTCTTTGAAATATTAATCTAAATATTCACATGCCATTAAAAGTCTATCACAATCAGAGATGTTCTGGAGCTAATAACTAGAGAGAGCAAGCTGTTAAATTTTCAGTGTGAGCATTTACCCCTCAGAAATCAGAAAAAATCAGAACTCGATTTATTGTTTTGTTCATTGTCCAGAGTTAAGAAAGTGATGGAGGGGAGGCTAGATGGCACAGTGAATAGAGCACTGGCCCTAGAGTCAGGAGGACCTGAGTTCAAATTTAGTTGTTTCTAAAGAATAAAAGAGGTAGGGTGGCTAAGTGATGCAGTAAAAAGCCTCAGACACTTAACATTTACTAGCTGTACGACCTTGGATAAATCACTTAACCCCAATTGCTCTGCCCTCCCCCCTCCAAAATGCCAAAAAAAAAAAAGGTGATGGAGAAAATGTTAGTAATGCAAATTAAATTTAAAATAAGTAAAATTTTAAATTAAATTAAATTAATTTACAATAAAATAATAAAAATTAAAATTTTTTTTTCAGATGGCTGGATGTTAGACATTTATTTACTGGCACATTCTTGTTCACAATCCAGTTCTAACCTATCTTTCAAGTCTTATTACACATTACTATCCACTGTCACACTCTCTACAATCCAGCCAAACTGGCCTTCTTACTTCTTGTCATACTCAATACTGCATCTTCCATCTCCATGCCTTTGTGGGGCTACATCCTTTGACTAGAACACACTCACTCCTCACCTTAACCTCTCATTTCCTTCTCAGCCCAAGTTCCAGCTTCTAACACGAAACCTTGGCGATACTCCAAGCTATCATCAGTGCCTTCTTCTCCAAAATTGTCTTATGTTATAGAGGTATGGGCCAGTGGTAAACCAGTTTTTAAAGTCTGCTTTAAATGTTCTGTATGGTATCAACCTATATGGAAGCACTACGAGTCTCCTTTTAGAAATTCATGATGCAGTTGTGCATGGTACATTAAAAAAAAAGTGACCATGTATTAGGGCATAAAAACCTCACAAACAAATGCAGAAAGGTAGAAATATTAAATGCATCTTTTTCTGACCATAATGCAGTAAAAACTGCATTCAACAAAGGGCCTTTAAAATATGGTTGAAAACTAAATAACTTAATCCTAATGAATACAGGTGGAGTCAAAGAACAAACTGTAGAAACAATTTCATTAAAGATAATGATAGCAATAAAACAACATACCAAAATTTGTGGTATGCTGCCAAAGCAGTACATAGGGGAAAATGTATATCTCTAAATGCTTACATTTATATAAAAGAAAGAACAGACCAATGAATTGGTCATGAAGCTAAAAAACCAGAAAGCCAAAGAATTAAAAGTCCTCAATTAAACACCAAAATAGAAACCCTGAAGATCAAAGGAGATATTAACAAAGGTGAATTTTTTACATGAACTAGTAAATAAAAGTAGGAACTGTTTAAAGAAAACAATACAGTACATAAGCCACTGGCTAATTTGATATGAAAAAGAAAGAAAGAAAGAAAGAAAGAAAGAAAGAAAGAAAGAAAGAAAGAAAGAAAGAAAGAAAGGAAGGAAGGAAGGAAGGAAGGAAAGAAAGAAAGAAAGAAGGAAAGAAAGAAAAAAGAAAGAGAGAGAGAAAGAAAGAAAGAAAGGAAGGAAGGAAGGAGGGAAGGAAGGAGGGAAGGAAGGAAGGAAGAAGAAAATCAAATTGTTGTTATTGTTTGTTCAGTCATGACTGATTCTTTTGACCCTATTTGGGGTTTTCTTGGTAAAGATACTGGAGTGGTTTGTCATTTCACTCTCCAGCTCATTTTATAGATGAGGAAACTGAGGCAAACAGGGTGAAGTGACCTGCCCAGAATCTTACAGCTAATAAGTGTCTGAGGTTGGATTTGAACTCAGGAAGATAAAGTCTTCCTGACTTCAAGCCCAACACTCTAACCATTGTACCACCTAGCTGCCAAATTACCAAAAGGTAAAAATGAAGAAGAAATTAGAGCAATTATTAAGAGGGAGGCGTTTTGCCTAACTGTATGCCAATAAAACTAACAATTTAAATTAAATGCATGAAAATTCACAAAAATTTAATTTGCCCAGCTTAACACAACAGGAAATAGGATGCTCAAATAACCATGCCTCACTTGCTCATTGTTTGTGTTTTGATGTTTCAGAGTTAGTGTAAATAGCAATTGGTTCTATTCTGGCTAGAAACCCCAAGGGTCTTCTCCTCCCATGTTGTTATTTTTTTTTTTAGTAGGCAAACTAGACCATCTTTTGCCTCATTTCTTATCTACCCTTAAATCACTAAATGGGTGTTGCCTCAGACAAACTGAGACCTGGGAAAGACCTTAGTTTAAGAAGGGGAAGGTGTTCCACTGCATCAGGGGCCATCTCCAGTTGTCCTGACCTATGTCCTGGATTCAGATGACTGTGGAGGAGAGAGTGAAGCTAAAGATTTTGCACAGCCTCACTTAAATTCAATTCACTTGCAAATCAAGACATCACCCTTCTGAAGTCTTTGGTCCTCTTCTAGAACAAAGGAGAAACAACAACAACTCTTTTACCTCTCCTCCAAGAAACTGGCCCCAAGGCAGTATTTGTTTCTACTCTTCATTCTTTGTCCTCCTCAGTCTCAGGACTGGAAGTTACCCCTATGCGTCCAGGAAGTTCTAATCATAATGACCTTGGAGTCAAGATTGCATGCAGATTGGAATAATAGCCAGCTCAGCATGAAGGCTTGAGAAATCAGAGTACCTGGGAATCAAGTTTAAAAGGCAGTTTCAGACTTGGAATCAGTACTGTGCTCTGTGGTAACCGAGTTAAGCTAAGAACTGAACCCCTTTTCCCTCCACAGAGACTGAGGTGGAACAAGGGGAGAGGGGAATTGTGCTTCCCATGTATCAGGGGAGTAAATTTATATATTTATGATTATACCTTTTGAAATAAATATTTCTTTGTCAAAGTCAATGTGACTTTCAGTGGATAAATGGAACTGAGATTCAGGGGACCACATCCTATAATTAACAAAACAACATTGGTGAGTCTGGAGTCATTTGCAGAGAACCAAGAGGTCCCCCAAGCCCCCCAAGGGTAATGGAGAACCTTTTGGGAGGAATAAAATTTGACCTTCCTGGCCTTCAGGTAGTGAGGGCCAAGGTGGCCAGTATTACACACATAAATATAGGTCTAAATAATTGGAGAAATATTATTTGTTCATAGGTGGGCCAAGCCAATATAATAAAAATGACAACATTGCCTAAATTAATTTTATTATTTCATGTTATGCCAATCAAATCATCAAAGATTCTGTGGAGTCACAGAGCTAGAAAAAATAATAACAAAATTCATCTGGAGAAAGAAAAGGTCAAGAATATCCAGGGAATCAATACAATGATCCAAGACAGTTTTTAGAGGAAAAAAAAAATCCAAGCTATCAATAGCCATATAAAAAAATGCTCTAAATCACTCATAATTAGAAAAATGCAAATTAAAACAACTCTGAAGTACCATTTCATACCCATCCTTTTGGCTAAGATGACAAAAAAGGAAAACGATAAATGCTGAATGAAATGTGGAGAAAACAGGTACACTAATGCACCATTGGTGAAGTTGTAAACTAGGTCAACCATTTCTAGAAAGCAATTTGGAACTCTGCCCAAAAAACTATTAAACTATGCATAGTTTGACCCTTTGATTCCGTGATACTTCACTACTAGCTTTATACTCTAAAGAGGAAAAGAACCCATATGTAGAAAAAGTTGTTGTAGCTCTTTTTGTGGTGGCCAAAAAATGGAGACTGAGTAGATGCTCATTAATTGTGGAATGGCTGAAATAACTACGATGTGTGAAAGCTACAGATTACTACTGTGCTTTAAAAAAATGATGAAGGGGATGGTTTCAGAAAAACCTGGGAAGACTTATATGAACTGACACAAAGTGAAGTGAGAAGAACCAGGAGAACAATTTATACAATAACAGCAATATTGAAAAGATAACCAGCTTTTAAAGATTTCGTTTTTCTGATTGACACAATGACCAACCACAGCTCCTAAGAATTCACATTGAAACATACTATCCATGGGGGGTGAAGCCAAGATGGCAAAGTAAAAGCAGGAACTTTGTTAAGCTCCCGCTCCAACCACCTCCAAAACCTGTGAAAAAAATGATTCTAAACAAATTTTACAGCTATAGAACCCACAAAGTGACAGAGAGAAACAAATCTCCTGCTGAAGCCAGCCTGGCAAGCTGACAGAAAGGGTCTATCACACCAAATTGGGAGCCAAGCACAGCCCCACATGAGCCATGCAGGTCCATACTTGGGGCAGCCCCAACTAGTGGCACAGACTGGCCAGAGCAGACTTCAGGAAAGTGAATCACTGGCAGCTGTGGTGGTTTCCAGACTTCTCAACCCATAAATGCCAAAGAGAAAGTAAAAGGTCAATGGGGAACTCTTTTGGAACTGAGTGACTGAAGAACATGGTCCAGCCCCTGCCTCTGGGGCAAGAGGTGGTGGAGGCATGGTGGCTGTAGCTGCTGCCACATGGCTGCCTCCAGAGCTCCTGGCCTGTGGATCATAGGGGGACCAAGTGACCATTCAGAGGGTAATCACTCTTGCTTTGACCTGCCTGGATCTGGGTTGCAGTCTTGGGTGGTGGTTCTAGACTGTGTGGCCAGTGTGCCAGAGCTTGTGATGGCTGTAGAGAAGGTGCCCACCTCATAGCTCAGACAACAGCTCTGACAACAACTGTGAAAACCCCAGCAATTTGAGACATAGTTCTCTCTACTCTGGAAGCAGAGTTCTACCATGGCAAAGAACTCAAAAGTAGAGTAATTGACTGGCAAGATGAGCCAGCAGAGGAAGCACAGTTAGACCATAGAATCCTTTTTGGGGGACAAAAAGGATCAAAACATGGAACCAGAAGAAGACAACGAAGTTAACACTCCTGCATCAAAAGCTTCCAAGAAAAATATGAATTGGTCACAGGCCATGCAGGAGCTCAAAAAGGATTTTGAAAATCAAGTAAGAGAAGTGGAGGAAAAATTGGGAAGAGAAATGAGAATGATGCAAGAAAATCATGAAAAACGAAGAATATATTGGGAGAAGGAGAAAGGGAGAGATAAAATAGGGTAAATTATCTCATATAAAAGAGGCAAGAAAAAACTGTTACAATGGAGGAGAAAAACAGGAAGGCAAAAGGGAATGGGACAACCTTTCTCTCATTGAATTTAACGTAAGGAGAGAATAACATACACACTCAATTGGGTGTCTTACCCTACAGGAAAGTAGGGGGGAAGGGGATAAGAGGGGGGATGATAGAAGAGAGGACAGATTGGGGGACAGGATAGTTAGAAGCAAACACTTTTGCAAAGGGACAGGGTCAAAGGAGAAAATAGAGTAAGTGGGGGGGCAAGATAGGATGGAGGGAAATATAGTTAGTCTTTCATAATAGAAATACTATGGAAATGTGTTGGGTAACTACACATGTACAACCTATATTGAATTGCTTGTCCTCCCAGTGGGGGTGGGTGAGGATGGAAGAAGGGAAAGAATCTGGAAATCAAAGTTTTTAAAACAAGTGTTAAAAAAATTTTTAAATTGTTTTTATATGCAACTGGGAAATAAGATATACAGGCACGGGGGTATAGAAATCCATCTTGCCCTACTAGAAAGTTGGGGGGGGGGAAGGATATAAGAGAAAACAGATTGAGGGAAAGGGTATTCAGTAGGCTCACTATCTTGGGGTGTGGAAAGATGAGGAGAAAATTTGTAACTCAAAATCTTGTGGAAATGAACGTTGAAAACGAAAAATAAATAAATAAATTGAAATATCAAAAAAAGAAACATACTCTCCATCTTCACAGAGAGAGCTAGTGGACTCAAAGCACAGATTGAAATGCACTTTCTTCTTTCTTTCTTCTTTCTTTTTTTCTGTCATGGTTAATGCAGAAATTTGTTTGACATAACTATATATCCAGTTATTGCTTCCACAATTGCAGGGGTTAGGAACTCAATGTCCTTGCAATCTAGAAAATCTGTATAATATTTTTTGCCTCTCCCTTCATACCAGAGAAGTCTGATTTTTTTCTTTTTCTTTTCTGGGGTATTTACAGTACATTATTGTAAAATTTGGGTTAAGTATTTGGTCATATTTCATATGCAGATCAATGTTAAGTAAAAATACTACATCAAAAAACTTTTTCTGTGTCATTTGCAACTTCCACAAAACTCCCCAAAAATTCCCATTTTATTTCTTATGCTGACCTGTGATATATCAAACCACAATGGGGAAAGTCACAATGTGGAAGGGATAACTGTATTTGTAATAGGTTTTGTCTTTCTTGCCTTCTCAAAGAGGGAGAAAGGGAAGCAAGAGAATTTGGTACTGAAAATAAAACAAAGTTGAATTTTTAAAAACAGTTTTTAAAATTAAGAAATTCATGATAATGTATAATAGAGAAGCATATTCCCTTCTTCAGAGGATGCAAAGATCTTCTTTGACCATTTCCTATCCACTTACTTCATAGTAATGAAAGGTCTTTTTGATTGGTTCTGAGTCAAAACTGAGTGTGAGTTTCTCTCTTCCCTGATGATTTTCAAGTGAGGAAGAAGAACCTCTGTGAATGCATGGCATGGCCCCGTTGTGCTCATTCTCTCCTCATACTAGGTAAATGAGTTTCTAGAACAGAATGACCTTGAAGGCTGAAAAAGGTAGGAAGAGTCACCAGAGATCCAGTTACAGTTCACAGCAGTCTGCTGCAGCCACAGCCACCAAGTCTGATAAACCTACACATCCCTGAGAAGTAACCTACTTGGCTGCCAATTGGCAAGCCATATCCTCCACCCAGAAGTGAATTTAGTGGGCAGGAATGCTTTCTAAAGAAGCACTTTATTGGGGGTTTTTTTTTCATCTTGCCCAGGCTAGAAGTCAGCAATCACTCATGGGCCTGACCCCACTCCTAGTCAGCATGGAAACCTTGCCCTGCTCTGTTTCCAACATGGATTGGCTCACTCTTCCTTCAGCAACCTGGTAATTCCTCATTCTGGTAATTCACTACATTAAAGCCAAACATAGTATAAACATCCAAATCAGCTTTAACCCTACTGCTGCACAAAACTCCCAAATTGAGAAATCCACCCCCTTTGACGTCCTCCAATAGCAAAGGTTATAGGCATGAGCCACCATGCTTGGTTCCCAGTAAATTTGAGTCCGCTCACCCCAGGGACCAAGATGAAGGGAAGAAAGTATACTCTGCCTTAGAGGAGATCACTTTGTACCTCAAACTAGAAGATATAGATCTTCTAGCAAATATCTTTTGTAAAAGCTAATGGAAAGGCAGCTAGGTGGTGCAGTGAATAGAGCACTGGCCCTGGAGTCAGGAGGACCTGAGTTCAAATTCAGCCTCAGACACTTAATACTTACTAGCTGTGTGACTTTGGGCAAGTCACTTAACCCCAGTTACCCTGCCTTCCTCCCTCTAAAACGGTGGTTCTCAACCTTCCTAATGCTGCGACCCTTTAATACTAGTATGTGGGTGTATCTGCATGTGGGCAGACCTGCCTGGAGAGGGATAGAGGAGCGGTGTCTCGGTTCCCAAGACCATCGGAAATATGTGTTTTCCTATGGTCTTAGGCGACCCCTGTGATCCCTGTGAAAGGGTCATTCGACCTCCAAAGGGGTCGTGACCCACAGGTTGAGAACCACTGCTCTAAAAAGTTGTTTGTTTTTTTAAGTTAATGGGCCCCAGACAAGTCACTTAGACTGGTTTCCTCACTTGTATAATGGGTATAAAACCCTCCCAAGTTGTTGGGAGGATAAAACAGGATGCTATCTGTCAAGCACTTTACAAACCTTAAAATGCAATATAAACGTTAGCTATTATCACTGCCATTGTTATCATCTTAACTGGTTCTGCAAGATTTGGAGAAAATTGAGATTGGGTGCTAATCATGCCAATGGTACTGAGGAGACATTAATGGGTCAATTAATGCTTGGGGAAATAAACTGGATGGAGACTCAGCAGTGATAGTACCAGAAGATTCACCCCAGCTCCTCAAGGATACCCTTAAAACCTTAAAACACCGAAGAAGGAAATCTTTGCTCCAAGGACTCAATCTTCCAGTTCAAGTATGGGTTGGGGGAGTGAGTCAAAGAGCCTTTCTGTGCTATATTTGATTATAGTATACTAACAATACATAATAATGCAATTATATATTATCCAACGTAATTTATAATCATGTTAAATACATAATAAATATAATAATTTATTACATTGGTAAATATTCTCTTCATTATTATGCATGATATTATATGTTACATAAATATATAATATATGTATATTTTTCCTCCCCCCCCCAATAAAATGAAGCTCTTTGAGGGGAGGGACTGTTAAACTATGGGTTTTGTATTCCCAGTCCCATAATAATAATAAAAATAATAAATGTTTATTGATTGATCGATTATGGTCTTCTACAGTAAGAAACAGAGCCAGGAGTAAAATGTTGGGGTCCCATCCACATGGCGTGTACTCCTTAGCACTGGGTCATTCGAGCACTAGAGATGTCCCAGGCTAAAAGAAGCTCCCCTTCTTTTGGGGATTCACAGGAAAACATCCTTTTTCCTTCTATTAAGTCAACCGCTGGCAAATAGAGGGGGTGGGAAGGAAGGACTGGGATGGGCAGGAGGGTGCTGCCTTGTTATTAACAGTAATGTTGATTCACTCACCCTCCTAATTGGGAAGCCTTCTAATTAGGAAACCCTGGGAAGCAGCAAGCTGGATAGAGTGGCTATGTTACCAGCACCTTGCTTTCCCATACCCTCAGGGAAAAGCAGGGAGGTGGGAGATGGGATGAGGCAAAGAGGGAGACAGAAAAGGGGGTAAGATGGGATGGGAGGAGAAAGGTGTCAGTCCTGTGACAAAGGGAGGGGTTTCCAGAGTGGTCCTTTCTCCTCTGATCCTCAGAACCAGAGTGGAAGGCAGGCTTTTTGGTAGCCGTATCCTGGCTGGACAGTCAAGTTGCTGATGCCATGTTTTTTTCACAGGTTCAGACACAGCCTTCACTGGGCTCTGGCTGAAGCCACTCAACCCACTGGCCCAGTGGGACTAATTATAGCATTTACAGTAAAGCAAGCAAGCAAATGTATCTCCCCATCTCCATCTCACTGAGTTTACTGAAGGATAACCTACTACATTACACAGATTAATACTCCAGTGAGCAAATTAATCCTTGGAATTTCACTCACTACCTGTGGCTTATAAATTTTAATTGGCTCTAAACTGCCACATGAATTTATGTGAGTGTATAGTGATGCAGTGAAGGGGATCAGAACCAGCTCTATCAACATTCACGACTTCCAGGAGAAAGGAGAGAGCAGGAGAAAGCTGGGGCCAATTAGGAGTAGGCCTATGGGATGGCAAAGGGAAGCAGGAAGAGGAGTAAAACTTCTCTCTGAATTATCTGCTTCCTGCTTTTTACTAGGATTAAATCAGGGGAGAGGAAGGGAAACATGGTGCCTGCCTACCTTTCTAGATTCCTTTTGCCTCCTTCCCCAGTCCCCTTCACTCACACTATGTCCCAACCAGACTGGCTAGCATGTCTTTTTCCCCCTCCAGCCTTTCCACAGGCTGACTCTCCATTCCTGGAAGGGATTCTGTCCTTGCCTCCAACTCTTAGAATTCCTAGCTTCCTTCAATGCTCGAATCGTGTTGCCTTCTCCTAAGATAAACTCTTCTTGTTCCTCTAGCTGTCAGCACTGCACCCCCTTCTCAAATTGTCATGTTAACACGTTATACTCCCTATCCATCTCCCAGTACTCTGTTTTTGCACCCCATCACCTAACCCCGCCTTGCTCAGAGTAGACACTTAATGTATTTTTGTTCACATGGATTCAATCAGAAGCTCTATATCTTGAAGACATTCCTTCTCTGCCTAGAATAAAAGTAAGTCACATACAGACAGGCCCTTAAGTTTTATGAAGCACTTTCCCCACCAGCAAGCATTATGAATCCCATTTTAGGGGGAGAGAAAATTGAGGCTCAGTGAAACTTGCCAATGGTCTCAAAGCTCCTCATTTGGGGCTAAGATTCAAACACAAGTCTCCTCCTTCCAGTCCCAGCATCCCATCTACTACATTATACTTTCTGTCTGTCCCCCATCCCATCTGAATCCTATCCATCTTTGGAGGTACAGCCCAAGACCAATTTCCTCCAGGTAGGCTTCCCTGACTACACCTCCCCACAGTGATTAACTTCCATAGTATTTATTAGCTGATCCACTCAGCACATTTTGGGTAGCGGAGGGAGGCAAGACCCATGATTTCATTGGTGTAGGACAGAGGACTAGAACCAGATTACAGTATAATTGGGAAATATTTGAGAAATTCAATAAAAATGTAATAGAATATAGAGAATGTCAATATGCGTGGGCTTTTTAAGTAAATAGTCAGCCCTCAGGGATCCTTACCTATGGTTCAGTGACCCCTAATTCTATTTGAGTTTGACACCACAGGTGTAGGGAACTCACACTGAGCAAAATCACTCTCCCAATGCTGATTGGCAACTGGGAAGCATCGCACTGTAGAAATAGGGGTAGCTCTGGAATCCGAGGATTTAGGATTAAAGCCCACCTCTGATATTCACTGAGAAGCCACTCTACCTTTGTGGGAGTCATTTCCTTTCTTTGTAAAATGTGGAAGTTGAACCAGTTGTCTTCTGATTTCCTTATCTGGTCTAGATTCAAGATGCCTCAACCGTTCTGCAATTTGCAAGCTCAGAAAGCAATCTGTGGCATTGAAAGATGGTATGGCTTGCTTGGGACTGCCAAGCCAGGACGCATCAAAGGCAAAGCTTAGACCCAGCTCTTGTTGTCTCTGAGGCCAACTCTGAGAAATCCATCCTGTTAGTGTCATATCTCTAGATAGTATCCAGCTTTGTACATTTCCTGAGTGACCTTTTCCTATTTGCTGCACCTCCTCCTCTAGGGTTTACTCATCTTGATTGTAGGGATCATGTCTTACCTTGGTATCCTCCTTAAAATCTAGCCAGTTCTTTGCACCTAGGGTACTTCATAAATATTGATGAACTGATTAGCCTCTACAAGGCTTAGCACAGTGCCTGGTATACAGTACGCACTTCATAAATGTTTATTGAGTGACAGAAATAGGTAACTTGTGCATTTAACTGTCCCCTACTCTTTAACTTGCACTTATGAAATGCCCCCTTGGTGTTTTTTACCATCAGGCAACAAACAAGCATTTATGAACCACCTACTGTAAATGCAGGGAACTGGGCTAAGTGTTGGGGATACGAAGACATAAATGAGATAGTTCCAGCTCTCAAGGTGCTTACTAGAAAAATAAGCATAACTGTCTATCAGAAACCAGGCATAGAATGGAGGAAAAATAGTCACAGACCTAAAAGAAACACAATTTACATCCTCCCAGGAGCTAATAGCAGTTTTATGAATCACAAAGATGGAAGAGAGATTTGATAAAAAGGGATAAGGGAGGGATGGGGAACGATCTGGCTTTGTGAGATGCCTTAGGACCTTCTCTCCCCCTTCCCAGTTTCCAACCCTCTTCTTGAAATCCTGGACATTCCATGATGGGACCCTGGAAGCTAACTGCTCCATGGGACTATTCCTCCTCTCCAAGGCACCAAGTGAAAATTCTAGTCCAAAGAAAACAGATTTCCAGCAAATGCTTCCCAAGGGAGGAGTCTGTTCTTTGATGGACCTGCAAATTAATTAGTTAATATCATCTAAGGAAGGTTAGGGGAAGAGATGAAATGAGCTAATGCTTCTCTTAACACTAGGCACAGGGATTTGGGGGCCCCACCCAAACAAAAGCTCTGCCTCTACCACATCCGTTCCTTAGAGAATGAATCAAGCTTGAAGGCTGGCCCTCGGAGCCCATTCAAGGAGGGAATAAAGGTTTCTTTTACTCAGAAATATTAATCTAAATATTCACATGCTGTTAAAATATGTTTGAGATCTTTAGAATATGATGTTCATAAATAGATAAGGTCTAAGTGGATGATTTTTCAGCCTTGATTTTCCCTTACTGAAATATAATTAACACTTCCTGAAACCAGCCAGGCATGGAATAATTTAGTTCAATTGTAAGTATGCAAAACACTTAACAATTAGCTCCCTGAAATGAGACCAGCAGAACCCGCCTGACTTCATTAATGCTCTAAGTGCATATGCCTTATGAAAAGAGCTTTCAGAAATATTGTATAAATCTGAACCACCTCAGAGAATGGAGCTGGGAGGGAATTAGCAGATTATTTTAATTCGTTTGAAAGCTACATCTCACACACACATGGTCATCTGAAAGAAAGCTGCAATTGATTTTAATATTTTGATAGCCGCTTCCTCGGTGGTTAAAAAAGAAAGAAAGGAAGAAAGAAAAAGAATGAGTGTATTATTTTGGGAGCTTAAAAGCTGGTATGACTTAACCTGCTGTGATGATTTTTGTGTGACTCTATGTTGAACCATTGAATGTGCTGGGGACCATGGAAGAAAGGAGCATGTAGGGTCACCAAAAAAAAAAGGAAAGATCTGGAAAGCCAGCCAGGGTCTTTCTCATACTAGATTTCAAGAATTAGAGAATGGGAGATCTCAGCTTCTCATTTGGAGAAAGAAGAGGTTGGATCAAGATAATAGCAGTTCACATTTATATGGCAGCTGTGGGGTTTGCAATGTGCTTTGCCCAGGTATCTCATTTGAGCCTCACAACAACCCTGGGAGGTAAGTGCTATTATTATACCCATTTTACAGATAAAGAAACTGAGGCACGGTGAGGTTAAAGTAGTTTTCCCAGGGTCACTCAGCTATCAATTATCTGAGCCCAGATTTGAACCCAGGTCTTTCTGATTCCAAGTGTAGTACTTTATTCATTATGCCTTGCTGCCTTTGAGACAGAGGAAAATGAAACAGTCACAGAAACTTAACATTGGAAGGGACTTCTGAGGCTTGCTAACTCACTCAACCCTTATCTGCTCAAGAACTGTCTTCACAACATTTAGAACTTCCCCAGTCATCAGGCATTTTTCCAAGATATGAAGTGATAGGGAATCTACCAGGCACCTACTGAGGCAGCCCACCCAACTTCGGGGTAGCTCTAATGATTAGAAAATTTGTCCTACAATTGATCTCGAATCTGCCTATCAGCAAACTCTATCCACTGTAACTTGTCCCAAATGACCCAGGGCAGAAGCAAGACTGGGTCTCCTGATTCCTACCTAATCTGGCACTCCAGCGACAACACAAGCTCTCTTCAAATTCCAGAACTGGAGAATGTCAACAGTCTTTCCCACCAATGGATCTACTTGTCTATCTCTTGTCCTTCCCATGAAACTGACTCATCTTCTCTTCCGATCATACAATTCTTCAAGAACATCGTCTATTCTCATTGCTCTTTGGAATTCCTCATTAGAAGAATGTCATTGGATAGAATATGACCTAATCTGATCCAATCAAAAAAGCATTTAAGTGCCTACCACGCACAAGGCCACTTAGGGTAGTGGATAGGGTAGAGCTGTCCTCAAAGCCAGGAAGATCTAAGTTCAAGTCCTACTCTTAATACATACTGGTTGTATGAACATAGGCAAGTAATTTAATCACTCAGTGCTCTAGGTAGCTTTCTAAGGCTGTAAGTAGCAAAGATGCCAACCTGCATGGGTACAGGGAAGTAGGAATTCCCTATGCCTATGAAATCATAAATCCACTCCCTATCTCTTTGTACACAGCACTGTGCTAGGTCCTGGGGATACAAAGGCAAAAGGAAAAATCATCTCATCCTCAACCAAGGGTTCCAGAAGTGGGGTGCGAGGATACAATATTATTCAGGGATGTGGAGAGTGCTGACCAGTAAGGATATCAGGAAAGGATGACCTTGCTTTGTTTGAAGCAATACTAGTACTTTTCCATTAACTTTCCAGCTAACTCTGGGATTACAGAAAGGGCTGGATGGAAAGAGCAGGGAATAATGTAGTCAGAGTTGATCTTTGGCCCCTTCTCATTTCCCCAGCCAATGCAGTTTGAAGGTTTAATCATCTGTTAGTTCTCACCATATCAAACTTATTCTTCCATATCAACCTCCTGAAATAAGACATAGACAACTCAGGCAGAGGTCAGTAGTGAAATTCAAGCACATTATATACTTCTTGGTAACCCAGAGGGCAATGGGGTAGGCATGTGGTGGACAGAATAGGCTGCAACACTTTAACATGCAAAAACAGAATAGGAGATGTAAGTTATCATCAGTGATAGAAAAGGAAAAGTAGGTAGGTCAATCATGGAAAGAGGAAGAGATAAGAAATAGATAGCCCATGTTCTCCAATGATTCATGCAGTGTCAAGAGATCTTAATGGAGAAGGGCTGAGCACACTGGGTACATCCCCTGGGGAGGATTTATTGCAGGACATAGGTAAAATTTGCACAAAATGAGAAGGTGTGGATGGGTGACAGACAGCATGAACTATTGGAAGGGGTATCCACACTGATGCAGAGGATCAAAGCATCTAATCCATGCCAGGTTTTGCAGACAGTCAGTCCATCATCAAGATTCTAAGTTGAGGAATCACCTTTCAAGACTCAAACCCTCCACAGCTGAGGCAAAGACTTATTCAGGGGCATTGCTGTATTTGGCCATGAACTTAGTGGAACCAAAGCTATGTAAAAACTGCATTAAGTTTGAACCCACTCTCCCCAGGGACCAAGGTAGTATAGGTCCCCTACCTCCCAAAATGTATGTGTGTTGGAGGGGAAAAAGTGATATTTCTACTTCTTTTCTAATTATATCTTCTAAATAAATATTCCTTTGTGGAAGCTATTGATGTTAACTGGTTAAATGGAACTGGAACATTAAGTATTGGCAGCTAACCTAGCCAAGAGATAAGAGGCACAACCATTCTTCAATAAATAGAACCCTAAGGAGGAGATGTAACCATCCTTGCTCTGGGAGAATAGGGCCCCAGAACCTGTATTACAAGCTTAAACTACAAGCCACTTCCTGTGTGGCTCAGAGGATAGAGACAGGAAGATCTGAATTTAAATCTGGCCTCAGACACTTACTAGCTATGTGACCCTGGGAAAGTCCCTTAACTTCTCTCTGCCTCAGTTTCCTCACCTGTAAAATGGAGGTCACAAGAGCACCTACCTCCTGGAGTTGTGTGAGTATCAAATGGGATAGTATTCATAAAGTGCTTGTAATCTTAAAGCAACATAGAAATGTTTGCTGTTATTATTACCATCACTGTTAAACGAAAAAAGAGCTCTGTAAATCTTCTATTTAACCTACCAAACATTTACCAAATGCATCAATGTGCCAGGCACTGTACTAAGAATACAGTGTCAAAAAGGAAACAACAACATATGAAATCTTAAAAAAAAAAAGCATGTTGAGAATGGAGATACTGCTAATAACAGGGGAGATCGGGAAAGGTCTTCCATCAAACATTCTGCAATGCTTCAATAAATTCATGATCTCATCAGCAAGGTTATTTCCTCCATTAGGACATGTTGCCATCCATTTCTGCCTTCTTATCCTGTGTTACTACTATCCACATCCTTCTCGAAGGATCCACATAACATCCTGTAGTTCTTCTACTAATAACTATAACTCACATTTGTAGAGTTCTTTAAGGTTTAAGAGAATTTAAGGTACTCTGAGTATTATTCAATCCATTCACAGAAGAATAAACTGAAGCATGAGTGGATACGTGATTTGTACATAATCCCACAACTCGAAAGTATCTGGCTCAGGATTTGAACCCATTTCTCCTGACTTCAAGTCCAAGACTCTCTCTGCTGCACCACATATGGGCACTATAGTGCAGCACATGGGCCATCCATCTGTCATTGCTTGCTTTTGTTATATGACCTATCAAAGTCCTCATGCTGATGTTAATGCATAGCATCACTACCTTATACCCAATATATGTCTTTCCATTACCCTAAAGGAAACATGCAGTTTTGATTCTTAGGAGGGTAGATATTCTATATTTCACAGCTTTCTACACATGATTACCAGAATACTGTTGTTAAAAAATATGGGGCTTCGTCTAAACACCATGTAATTATATTGACCCGGCTTGGCCTTTGAAAAGAGTTGAGAAAATGTACCTACCTCCCTTCTTTGCAAAGATCAGACCTAGCCCTCAGTCATTGTATAGGCATTGCCTCCAACAAACTAAGACCTAGGAAAAACCTTAAATTTGCATGATGGGCCATCACCAGTTATCTGAACTTTTGCCTTGCCACTTGACTCCAATGACTCTTGAAGGAGAGAATGATGCTAACAACTTTGTGCAACTCTGCTTCATTTAAATCCAATTCCCACACAAGTCAAGACATTATGTTGCAATGTCATTGGT
>CM053582.1:531359295-531412014 GCA_028627135.1 Pseudochirops cupreus
AAAAAAAAAAAAAGAAAATGAAGGCTGAACAACAACAAAAGCAAAGGCCAGGAGATATTGTATATGTATGTATATGAACTGACAGGATGGCGTAATGGAGAGATGACCTCCAAGCCAATTCGGCCAGAGTTCAAGACCCTCATCTCATCCATACTGACTGTGTCATCCTGAGCAAATAACTTAAGTTCTCAGGTCTTTAGGTAGCTCTCAAAGACTATACCTTGCAAAGGAGATGCCAACCTGCTTTAGGAATAGGAGTTTCCTCTTCTGGGAATGCCCTACGACAACCACAAATCTAAGCCTTTATCCCTTCGGGTGTGGAATATTGTGGAATCTGTCAATTACAGATAAAGTTTGATCTGTAGATAAAGCTCTAGCTGAATTTCCTTTTTTTCTCCTTTTTAAATCTTTTATTACATAGGATTCTAATGGAGGGCAGGGGGAGTTGGTAGGAGAGAAGAGTATTTTTAGAAATAAAGGTAATATAAAAATAAAGAAATAAATAAGAATGAGAGCTTTAAATTTAAAAATTTTGAGTCAAGTATCAGTTTGGGCTTATTGAAAACACTACATGATTTTCCAACTTGAAAAACCTTGTAACATTACTAAAATACAGCAAGAGTCAGTGGGAAAAATGTTGGATTTGGAGTCAAAAGGCCTTGGTACAGTGCCTGCTGCATAGAAGGCACTTAATAAATGTTAATTGACTGATTGGTTTGAATCCTGATCTGCTTTCATTACTCATGTGACCTTGGGTAATTCACTTAACTAAGCTCTTCTCTGTGAAAGAGCAGGGTTGGAGTAGATGACCCCTAAGGTCCTTCCAGTTCTAGCAGTCTACTGCTTACTGTGGCTGGTTTCACAAGAAGGCAGGAGAACACAGGAGAAAGAGCCCTAGTTTGGTATTCCTAAGACCTGAATTCCAGTCCTGGTTTGAGCTATATGACTTTTTAATTTTAAAAAATAACCATCTCCCAGTTCTTTGGGGCTTTAAGATTTGAAAAATCACTTTCTTCACAATTCCTCTTTGAGGTAGGTAATAAAAATATTATTATACTCACTTACCAATGAGGCACCTGAGGCTTGGAGTGATTTGCCCATGATCACAAGTTAGCGTCTAACAAAGAGTTCAGTCCAGAATTCCTGACTCTGCTCTATCCATTCCCTTTTTATTAACTTCATCCCACAAAGTTGGAGGAGATGTCAGGGCATGTTTAATCCAATTTTCTCATTTGACAGATGAAAGAACTGAGATTCAAGCATTCTCTAATTCTAGATAATAGTATAGGAGAAAGAGAGAGTTGCCCTTAGAGTCAGGAGACCAGTGTTGAAATCAAAGTCCTGCCAGGATGACCATGATGAACAAGTCTCTGAGACTCAGTTTTCTCATCCGTATCCAGTGGGAAGGATCAAGAGAATCTCTGATTTGCTAGAATGGGACACTTTGCAAGGAGCAGGATGTGTATCTTAATGAGATGACATCATACTTCTTGATTAGCTCCCATTGACTAGGGCTGTGTTAAATGGAGTTTTACCAAAGATGGTTGGTTATTGAATATGAGGGAAATGGCCTCTTTCTCAGAAACCGCTATCTCTCATAGTATACAAAAGTGAGACTCTACCCTCAAGTCCATTCTCTTTGAGACCCTTCTCTGTGGAAACTCCAATAGCACTTGCTCTCCATTGTCTTCCAGTAAAAGTAGAAAGGGGAGGAAATTTCTCTCCCCACCTCCAGAGCATTGGTGGCTATGAGCACATAGTAGCAAGAACATGTGCTTGCTTGGGAAAGCCTGGACCCCTGGTTACTTTCTTCTGCTTTTCTTTTTTCCTCAATGAGCATAGGTCATGGACCAATAATCCTGAGAAATGATCATGTACGTCCTTGGCAGCCACCTCTTGAGTTCAAAAGTCTCTGAGTGAGGTATCAGGTGACCAGAAGGAGGTGATTTCCACTGCAGAACTGCTTCTGAAAGAAAAGTACCACCAAAAGTACCACCTTCAGGAAGACCCTGCATCAGAAAAACTAAAGAAAGTCTGAGCATCAATCTGACCAACCAAGAGATCTGGACCTGGTGAGCTGACACTGACCCGGAGATCTGGACCTGGTGAGCCACTCTGACAAGGAGATCTGGACCTGGTGAACCACTCTGAATAGGAAACCTGGGCCTGGTGGGCTGACACTGACCAGGAGATGTGGACCTGGTGAGCTGATTAGCCAATCAATTGAGATGAATAAAATCTGTCTGTTCCAGGGGCAATAAGAGAGAAAAAGTTGACACCTTGTCAGAGTCATCCCCCACTCAGGTTGAGCCTGAGTCATTGTGAATCCATTGCCAAAGCCCCTCAGTAAGGGAGGAGGGTCTGGGCCCAGGGTCACGTTTAAAATAGGGATGCGTAATTCATCCTTCCAAGCTCACAGGTTTGTTGTGAGAAAAGAGCTTTGTAAGCCTGGAAAAGCTGTAAAAATTGTGAGGTATGATATTTGTTATATTTATTCTATGAATGGGTTCCTCCCTCTCCCTCCCAGTGAATTCAGAACCTAACGTGTAAGTGCTATAAACTTTCTCACTTCCTCTTATCTAAGAGGAGATAGCCTCCCTTTGCTCCGAAAGTGTAAAAATGTTTTGAAAAATAGACCTCAGCACAATTTACTGCAGATGCCCTTCAAGCCTCTTCCAGTGGAATCATTTATCAAATGTGCAAAAAAAAAGTGTCAGGGAGTGAGGGCTCCTGAGCCTGAGCCTAAATTGCATTTTATATATGAATTAATGAACAGCATGATAAATCAGGAAAAGACCGCCACTTGGCTCGGATTGCTCATCTGGGGCAAGTCCTTTTCCTGAGCACTCTCTCCAAGTGGGGTGGGGAGAGCCTGCAAGGGAAGAGGGGGGATATTCCAGGAGAAATTAACCAAACCTCCAGGTATGTTTGCCCAGTCAGGGTAGGGAGAGGTTTCCAAAGCATCTGCATTCTCCTATAATGTTGAAACAATGCAAAGCTCCAGCTCTCCACTTCATTTCCTCCTCTGACAATTGAGGACCCCAAAACCCAAAAAGGTCAAATGAACCCAACATGTAGAAAAGAGTAGAGAAAGTAGCGAGAGTAAAAGGTAGGAAACCAGATGCTAACACGGAATAGAACTAATAATAATTGATAGCATTTTTATTGTATTTTAATGCTTGCAAAACACTGTACATCTTCTCGGCTGATCTTCACAACAAACCCTGGGAGGTAGGTGCCATTACTACCTCTATTTTATAGTTGAGGAAACTGAGTCTGAGAACAGGGGATTTGCTCAGTCACACAGCTAATAAGGGTGAAGTGAGATTTTAAATCAATTCTAACACTCTTAGTCACTGCACCCCCTAACTATAATCTAGTATAGTGGGGAGGAGAGTGGGGCAGGAGGGAATGCTGCATTTGGATACAGGAGGAATTTGACATGTCCTGCCTCTAACAATGTCTCAACTATGGTGACCATGAGTTGTCCCTCACATGTAGAATATACTATCTCCTCTCCTCTCTCTTAGAACACCTAGTAGAAAAGGAAAGGGTCTATTTGAACAAAAATATTTGTAGCTGCTCTTTTTGTGGTGGCAAAGAATCGGAAATGCAGGGGATGCCCATTAATTGGAGAATAGCTAAACAAGTTGTGGCATATGATTGTAATGGAATACTACTGTGCTATAAGAAATGATGAACAGAAAGGCTTCAGAAAAACCTGAGAAGTTCCATACGAACTGATACAAAGTGAAAGTAGAAGAATAAGGAGAACATTATACACAGTAACAGCAATAATGTACAATGAGCAACCATAAAAGACTTAGATCAAGACAATGATCCAAGACAATTCCAAAGATCTCTTGATGAAAAATGCTATAGGCCTCCAGAGAGAACTGATCAACTCTGAGGACAGACTGAAGCACAATTTTTTCCCTTAATTTTTCTTGCTTTTTATTCTTTTTTGCAACATGATTAATACAGAAACATGTTTTGTATGACATCACATGTGTAATTGATACATTATTTGCCTTTACAATGAGTGGAGGAAGGGAAGAGGGAGGGAGAAAACTTGGAACTCAAAATTTTTTAAGTGAATGTTAAAATGTTTTATGTAACTGGGAAATATTTAACAAAATTAATTTTTTTAATTTTTTAAAATAACACCTAGTGCCCTTTCAGACACATTTCAAGTACCCCTTCTTACATAAGGCCTTTCCTGATCTCACAGCTGCCACTGACTGCATTCCAAAATTATCATAAATACACATACACACACATAGATAGATAGATAGATAGATGGCTTTAATAACTATTAAATAACTATTATATTATAACATATATAATATTGGTAATATATCATATTATTAATAATATATTATAGCTTTTAAAGGTTAAGATTGAACTAAGACTTTTGAGACACCCAGTATTTACATGTATACATTTTGATTCCCCTGATGGAATTTAAGCTCCTTGATGGAAGGAACTTTTTCATCTTTATCTTTGTATGGACAGCACATGGTACCTAATAGGCACTTAATAAATGCTTATTGATTTATTGCAATGAGAGGGCCTACAACCAACAAAATAATCTTTTTGGTATTTCGAAAGAAACATCTTTTGTAAGAACTCTTGTTCCCACTTTCCACTTGGAGAAAAGATGCCCAGATAAAGCCTTCAAGGTGCTTCCCACCTCTAACATTCTATGATTCCATGACAACAAGCTAATGTGATAAATGAATCCATGTTATCACGTTAAGTAGCCTATACGCTACCATTAATACCTTTGGTTTAGGGCATTGTCTCTGGAAGATGCCCTCTGCTCAAATATAAATGTTTTGCAAGGATGATAATATCTCAACCCAAAGGAGTGACTAACATAAGAATCTCAGGCATCAGAGCAACCTAATGAGAAAGATATCAAACCAGACAGCTTTTAGGGACCCGGAATCACACTCTAGGCTTTGTCTGCCTACCTGTTGAGGTAGCTATCTTAACAAGGAATACGGTTAAATTGGCAGGCAAGGAGGGGGAAAAAATAACCCTGCAAGATAGTTCTTTTGTCTACACCTCTGTCCACCTTCTGAAACCTCTTCCCCCAAAGCATTAAAATGGGATCTGGCTCGGGTACAAAGCTTCTGTCTGCCTCTCTGTCTGATTGTGACTGGGCTCAGATGCCTTCCCAACAACAGTGGAGGAAAGAAGGATGTTCTTTAACCTCCCCTTAGAGTTGTTTACCTTCTATTTTACACTAACCAATACCTTTTCAATTCAAATCAATATTTCTTAGACACCTACTAGGTGAAAAGTCAATTGATGAGGAAGACAGTAAGATATATCCCGTGGCTTTATGAAGTTTACACATTACCTCTAGCATAAAAGATGGTGCTCTGAGAAACACCATGAACAATTGAAGAAGCAGAAAGTACCATGGAAGAGAAGAAAGGACACTGACTTGTAGACTCAGACTACATGGGTTCAAATTCCGGCCCTTCTACTTGCCATCTGAGTGACCCTGGGCAACTTATTGCCCTCCTCTGGACCTTAATACTCTCATAACATGGCTGTGATGTAAAGGTCCTAAACCCCAGCTTGAGAGTTCCTATGCGAGGGGTTTGCTTCTCTGGCAATCCAAGTCTAAGTATTCCAGAAGCCAGCCTTCTATTAAAAAAAAAAAGAGAGAGAGAGAAACTCTCTTAGCACCAATCTCATGAGGAGAAAAAAATTCAAACACATGGCCCCCAAGCTGGAAATGCAGAAAGGAACTCATGCCATGATTTGGACGACTTGGAAATCTAATATGATCTTGACCTGTTCAGATGGCATGAGTTTGAATGAATGGAATGGAACAGCCTCCTTAGCAACCCCATATGAGTTTTCCTTCACACAGCAGAACCATAAAACTGGGTGGCTCACTATGGGGTGAGGGGGGAAGGGAGGGGAGAAAATTTGAAATTGTGGGGATTGTGGAACTGAATCTTGTAAACTAAAAGTAAATAAACAAGTCAATGAAAATTTAAAAAATAAATAAAGTCAGAATTTTAAAAATAATAAAAAAAAAACTGAGTGGCTCCATGAGCATCTGGAATGAAGGCAGGACTCATTGGAGTGTTTGGGGGTTGTCTTTTAAAGGAAGTACAAACTCAGGAATGACATTATGAGTCTGGGGGACTTCAGCACCCAGGGACAGTGGGAATTAAGATGAAGGAAAATTTTTGTTTTGATTGTTTTAGGCTGAGTCAATTATGTATATTCTGTATTTGTGAATGGAGTTCCTAGAATCCATTTTGATTTCTACATTTTTTCCCATGGGAATAAAAAATAAGGCTGTCCTTTACCTAGCATATGCCCTTGTTACCCTGAGGGTTTATACAGAATTTGAGGACCCTTGTCCACATCTGTAGAGATACCCAGATACATATTCAGGGGTTTTCCCAGAGTAAACTCCAGGTGGGGGCATTATAAGCTAAGAATGAAGTGATTTGGGGAGATCAAGACCCAAGCTGGAACCCTATCCTCATAACCGAGAGTCTGGATCATCAGGCCACAGATTAGCCAGTATGTGGTAACCTGACCTCTTAGTCTTTCAGAAATGGGAACGAAAGAAAGCCCAGAGAAGCTAGGCTATTTTCTACCTCTTCATAATTAACTCCCAAACATGGTTGCTAGCTTGAACTCTCCTCGCATCCCCGAGATCATCCCTTCTCTGAGAGAAGAGAGGGCATTCATTGATGTCTCAGTGGCAGAGCACAGTGCGATGTTGTGATAGGGGAGCCTGCAAGACCATGACTCTTAATTGGCTATTAGAATCACTGCAGTGGAAGTGTTCTGTTATCTCTAACTCTCGCAGTATGTCACACACACAGACACGCACCAGCAGTTTGTTGTTTTGCTTTCTTTCTTTTTTTAAAGTAAGTCTGCTGTTTCTGCTGCTCTCTATTTGACCTTTCTTAAGAATTCAGAGTCAGATCTCTCAGGCAAAAATAGAACTGATCAGCAGAGCAGAGGGATCTGGATAAGACAAGCCATGTGGCACTCACATATGAGGCAGCCTCCTGGTTTCATCTTTATAGCACCTATGCCGAGATAGGTGCTGGGGGCAAAGGAGGAAGAAGGAATAGTTGCATCATTTAATGGGAGGAGGAGGTAAACATTCTAAGCCATTTAAATGAAGGAGGAAGACAGAAAAGAGATCTGCCTAGAATATAGAACAATACAGCTCAGCTTTACCACTCCTGCTATGAGAACTGGAAGAGAATTATAGAATTTTGGTGCCAGAAAGAACCTGAGAAACAATCTGATTCAATCTCATCCTTCTTGCAGGAATCTCCTCAACAGCACCTCCATTTGAACACCTCCAATTTGGGGCAGGTTGCCATCCAATGAGGTAGCCCATCCCATTTTTGAATGGCTCTGTGACTCATGCTCCCACCTAAGGTTATCTCTGGGAATGTCATTTCTCTCTCTTTCTCCCCCACCACCACCACCACCACCACCACCACCAAAAATCTATACTTGGGAACATCAGAATTAGGTTCATGTCTACAGAGACCAGACTAACAAAATATGAGGTATAAGACATAGGTATAATCTACCAACAACAAACACAAATGACATATTTTAACCCCAAAACGGTAAAAAAATAACTCTCTGTTCCTCTCTAGTGTGCCTGCACCTTTCCCAAGGACCTGATTAGCCCTCCAGACTGATGGCACTACAATGGCTGGCTGTCCTAACAAGCAAGGAGAAAGAAAGAACTTAGGGTCTCTAGGCAGTTCAACTCCTACCTTGGTGAGTCCCATCTTCTTCAGAATAAATGGATGAGCATTAAATGTTTATTATATGTTAGGCTCTGGGCTAAATGCTGAAGATACAAACGCGAGAAAGCAAGATAGGCTGGGTCTTCAAGGAATTTACATAGGGGAAGACAGAACATATAGGGAGTTGGAAAGAAAGGGGGGATATAGTGATATGGCTTAGAGATGGTAGAAAAATAGTCTGGTGGACTGAGGTGAAGGAAGGTGAAAACTCAGCCCTCAGAGCCCAGGGTTCCCCAAGCAAGAGCCTGAGCTCTAGTGGGAGGACCAGAGTACAGGGGGCGTGGTTTGAGGCAATCAGGATATCACTCTGGTCCTCTGGACTTATAGTACTGCCCTGAGTGAGTAAGCACTGAATCAAATAAAAGTAGTTTCCGTAAACTAGTCTTAGCTCAGTTAGGGCAAACTCCGATTCAGCTGTGCCAAAGGAGGTGCTACGAAACAATGCTTCCAACTCATGAAATATTTTTGTCCTTGTAAGGGACTTAATAGTAAGGAAAAAAAGTAACAATTAACCTTTATTCAGGCCCCTGGCCTAATTGAGGGGAAGAGATCAAGCATTTATTAAGTACTTACTGTATGCCCAGCATGATGCTAACTGCGGTACAAATATGATCTCATTTGCTCCTCTCAACAACCCTGGGAGGCAGGCGCTATTATTAGCCCCGTTTTATAGATGGGAAAGCTGGGAGAGTCTGGGTAACTCGTGAGGGGTCACACAGCTACTGAGTACTGGAGGCAGAACTGGAACTTGGGACTTCCCCACCCCAGGTCTGGTTCTCTATCCTCTGCCCCCCTCCCCACATCTGCCTCTGAACAGGAGGCTGAAAATTGAGGATATGACTGAAGTTCTGAATCCAGCTCTGCCGCTTACTTGCTTTCTTTCATCTTCCCCGAGCCTCAGTTTCCCCTCCAGCACGATGAGGGGTTTGGACAGTTCTAGAGGACTTACATTTGTTTTTCGGGGCATTGGTTTTGTTCCCATATTCATATTCGTTATGGTTCTGTTTTTCTTGATTTCTCGCTGAGCGGGGGGAAGGGGAAATTGGGAGAACGTGAAGATAAAATAAAAGAATGTTTTAAATGAGGGGGTTAGACTACATAATGTCTAAGGTCCCTTCTACCTCTCATATCCTGTGATCCTGATTTTTAAAAATGATAAATTTAGATTTTTCACTTTTTTCCCTCCCTTCAAAATACTTGATGCCTCCCATGAACCTCCAGGCTCACAATCCCTCACCCTCATCCCATGCCCAGGTTCTCTGGACTCATTTTGCTATAAAAGGTCAAAAATGCTAATTCTCAAAGGGACCCTGAGGTCATAAGAGGAAAGTTAGATATAAAATGACCCACTCAGAGAGACTCCCTGGAAATTTTCTGTGTCCCCTAGAAGGAATATCAGGAAGGGAAAGAAGATGGATCCAATGCCTGCTCTCCCCAGACTGTGAAGATCGATGGGTTGACTTCCCCAAAACAGTGCCAGTCCTGAAAGGGCTTAGACATGTGTAGTTTCCAAAGGCCATTGCTATCTATACAGAATCAGATGTATCCTCAAACTGAATATAAGCTTCTTCAGGATAGGATCTAGTTTTCATGTGTTTTTTGAATGCCCAATGCCTAGCAACAAGCAGTGCCCTGAATACAACAGACACTAAATAAACTATCAACCAGAATTTATGAAGGGCCTACAATGTTCCAGGAACTACTCATTGGGTTACATGGGATTGGATCAAAGACAGAGAAAGAAAGAAGGTGGAAGGCCTCCAGGACCAGCCTGAAACAAAATGGTAAAGCTGGTCCTCCTTCCTCCCCTCTGATTCAGGGCTCTCTATTCTATCTCCACCCATGGATTCCTGCAGCAAAATGAATTTATCTGATGCTGTCCTCCATCGGTAGTCTTAGAAAGTTAGTGAGGAAGAGGCTTGGAGCAAAGGGGACAGCCTCCGTGTAGCCCTTAAATCAGGCCAAAGATCCAGGACCCTGGAAGCAAGTTAGTCACAAGCCCATTACACACACACACACACACACACACACACACACACACACACACACACACACACACACACACACACACACATCCTTATAAATTCACATAGATTCATATAATAATTCACATAATAATAATTCATATAAATTCACTGTCAACAGGTTTGATGGCCCCGTGCAGACAGGCATACCAAACCAGTCCCACCTGGGATCAAGGTAGTTGTTAACTGACTTTGAGGAAATACAAGTAACGAATCAACCTGTGCCAAGCCTGGCCTTGGGCCTGCCAATGAACCTGCACCTTCTCTCACTCACTGTCAGCTCCCTCCCCCACCCTCACACCTCAGTCACCACCACCTCCTTAGGCTGGCTGCGTCTAAGGACTAGGTTTAGCTGGGTTGGGGAAATTGTATTACCTCCTACTGTCAACTCCCCTGGGGTTTAAAAGTCAAGGGCATCCTTGAGACATTTCCCAATCCTAAATGTTATTCCTCCCAGATACTTCTAACCACCAAGCTAGAGGACTGTCCTTCCTGAGAAAGAAGCGTTAGAAGGCAGTCATTGGTCAGGCAGCTGCACTGATGGAGAAATCAAATTAATCATAGAATTGTAAAACTAGAAAGATCCTTAGACACCATCTAATCCAAACCATTCATTTAGATTTTTTAAAAAGGCGAGGTAAAGTGATTTGTCCAAAGTCACATAGCAAAATATCAGCAGGGCCAAAATAGAAACAAGGGCCATTGCTCCTTCCATTGCACCAATAGTGTCCAACTCAAATAGAAAAGAGACCATTCATCAGTTTATAAGGGTCCCTAGGGCCATGTATTAACTTGATTTTAAAACAAAATGTTATCCATATTTTATTATATTTTTATTGATTTTGTTAAATATTTTCCAATTACATCTTTTTTTTTCCTGCTCTTTGGAGGGCAATTGGGGTTAAGTGACTTGCCCAAGGTCACATGGCTAGTGAGTGTTAAGTGTCTAACGCCAGATTGAAACTCAGGTCCTCCTGACTCTAGGGCTGGTGCTCTATTCACTGCACCACCTAGCCGCCCCTCCAATTACATCTTTATCTTGTTCAACCCATAGAAGGTGGGAGGTAGGCTCATAATACACCATGCTACCATTTCTTTTTGCTTTTAGGGATACCATCCCTAAATAGTCAAGCTCAAGGCCCACCTTGTCCATGAAGCCTTCCTTGACCACTCTAGCCTCACTTTGAAATTCATAAAGTGCTTATGAATCAATTAGAAAACACTATGAAAGCATATAATACTTTATATATGCTCAGTTGTGTAGCTCAGAAAACATTTATTAGTCTCATCTTCCCCAACTATGCTGTGAGACCCCTGAAGTCAACAGAGGCATCTTCTACTTTTTTCATGATCCATGACTGGCACAGAGAGGCAAAACAGAACCCAGTGAAGTCTCATTTGGAGTATGATTTTTCTTAGAGGACTTTTGCTCCTCAAAAATATTCCTCTCTAGCTCATATTAAAGTGGGTTTTAATTCTCTGAGTACATACCTGCTGACTAGAAGAGTGGTCCTGAAAACAGGGACTCCTACCAGCCTGAGGTTAAACATCTACCACAGAAGGTCTACATGTAGGTCACTGAGAGTGGGATGTCCTTGAAACTGACCTCATCACTGACAGAGCCTCTGCTGGAGAAACTCAGCTGGCCCAGAAATAGCCTTGCACATGCAAAATACATTCAGGAAACAGATGTATTAGATTAGAGTAGAAATAGACCACTCAAATAGGGGAGAAGCTGGAACAAAGTTGTGTACAGCCTTGAATGCCATCCTAAGGAATTCGCCACAAAGAATTTTGAAATTAGAAGTAATAAAATCAAGGCAATATAATTTGAGGATCACTTGTTAAGCACCAAGAGTGTGATGTGGTGGGAAGAAGAAGATACCAAAACAAAATGCAAAATAACCTCTGCCCTTACATTCTACATTTAGACATTGTGTAAATATACATATAAATGAAAATTGGGGGAGGAAGAGGAGGAGGAGGAGGAGGAGGAAGAGGAGGAGAAAAAGGATTAGGAGGAGGAGAAGGGAGAGAGTAGTAAGGAGATCAAGAAAGGCAGCTGGGCAGTACAATGGTTAGAGGGCTGGGCTTGAAGTTAGGAAGACCTGAATTTGAATCCTGCCTCAGATACTTATTAAGCTATGTAACTTAACCTCTCCCAGCCTCAGTTTACCCATTTGTAAAATGGGGAATAACTTTATCTACCTCACAGAGTTGTTGTGAAGACACAATGAGATAAGGTAGGTAAAGCTCTCTAAATGTTAACTATCATTTTTTATTCCTATAGGAAATGGAACACAAGCCTTGAAGGGAGTGAGGGATTCTGAGAAGCCAATGTAAGGCAAGGACTGCATCCTAGGCAGGTGAGAATTGCTCTGCCCAATCCACAGAGGCAGGAGGAAGGCTACTGGGTTAGGAAATTACAAGCAGGTCAGTTTGGCCAAAACAAAGAGTAGAATGAAGAGGAGCAATGGGAAATAAGCCTGGAAAGGTAGACTAGAACCAGACTAGGAAAGGCTTTAAATGCCAAACTGAGTTGACATTTCAACATTCTTCCTCTTCTTCTTCTTCTTCTTCTTCTTCTTCTTCTTCTTCTTCTTCTTCTTCTTCTTCTTCAAGGCAAGGAAGTTCAAAGCCTCAATCACTCTCTGCTTTTGCCTCTGTCCCCATAGCAAATTAGTTGCCAAGTCGTTTTTCTATAACATATACTAGTTCAGGTCTTCATTATCATTAGACCCCTGCAATAGCTTCCTCATTGGTCTCCCAGCTTCAGATCTCTCGCTTACCCAATTAATTTTCCATACAGCTGACAAAATACTCTTCTTAAATATGCTTTGCATAACTTCATCTGTATAATGGGTATTTTTACCCTTTTCAATGGGTGGAGAGAGGGAGGGAATCTGGAACTGAAAAAAAAATGCTTTCTAAAGCCAGTAAGACCCACATCATTCTCTTGCTTGAGAATTTTTAAGTAGTTTCTATTGTGTCTAAGATAAAATTACAAAGAGTTAGTTAAGAATTGACACAAAAGATAACCCCCATGATGTCATTGGTTCTCTTTGGGATGAAAGGATGAAGTCTGATGCTACCCTAAACAGAAATAGAGAATAAATAGGGATCAAAGGGAAAGCAATGGTTTAAGTTTATTCTGGCCACAATGAAGATAGTGGATTGGTGAGGAGGGTGCCCCCTTGTTAGCACCAAGGTATGTCAGAGAATTATGCAACTGTAAGGAACTTTGGGTCATCTAGTCCAATTTTCATTCTTTAGTTGAGAAATCTGAAGTTAAAAGTCAAGTAGCTTAGCCACAGTCTTACAGATGGCGAGTTGCAGAACCGGGATTCAGACTGGGTTCTCTGACTACAAATATCATTCTCTACACTCCTCCATGTTGCTTCCCATGGTGATAAGGATATGAACCAGGGCCACATTAAGGAAGGAAGAGATGAATGAGATGTTGTGATGTAAGAAACTAACAGGACTTCCTGACTCTTCCTAGTCCTCGCCTACCCCCACACACATATGTATATCCAATCAAAAATACTAAGAATCTGAGCCTGGGTGACTGGAAGAATGGCAGCACCATTGGCAGAAATGAAGACAATGGGAGGTGAACCTGGCTTGGGGGATCTTATCATGAATTCAATCGTAGTCTCAGTGAGGAAGTCCAGGCCAAGCTGTCCAAAAAGCAGCTAGAAATGCAGGATAATAGGTTGGGAAGAGAAGGTGAGAGCTGGAGATACAGCAGATCTAAGTCCAATGTATGGAGGTAAGAATTAAAACAGTAGGCATAAACACAATCTCCATTGTGTGGGTGGGGGGGGGGGTGTATTATAGGGGAGAGAGTCAGGCCTTCCCACTGCCCTGAAAATCTCACCAGCTAGGCAGCTAGACCCTGAATAAAACTGACCTTGGGAATGGATTCTATCTCTACTAGTGCAGGAGTGAAGAAATCCCTTCATTTCCCTTCACTACTTCTCAATAAGGTAGAACTTAAGTCAGTCTTAATTACCAAACAAAAAATAATCAGATGATCCTCTCACTGTATGTCTTTATTTATACTGTCATCTGCTCCAGCATTTTAATATCCAACTTTCAGTTAGAAGACAGATGCCTGGTTCTTAACACCCTGTTTTAATGGCTTAATACCCTAGGTACTGGAAGGGGGAGGGGAGCTCCAAGAAAGAAGGGGGAGGGAAGAAAGAGCCACATTGAACACAACTTTTGAGCAAATGGGCTTGAATATTCATTAAACAACATTTAATTTAAACACCAAAACTCTGAAAGCAGCAACATATGGCATGTTTTATTTTACATAAACTGAATAGGAGGTTGGGCCATTAGCTTCTCTAGACATAATGTTCATTACAAATGAAGTATGCTCTCCTTTAGGGACAGCCCACTGCCATCCCTGGTCCCTGATGCCCGGCTGGTCTGTCCCCACAGGCTGGGCCATACTTCAAACCAAAAGTACTTTGGACCACATTCTCAGAAATGTAAACTAAATTCCCATCAACCACCGAGGGACAGGGGGAAGTGAATTAAGTCTTTATTAAGGGATAAATGAGGCTACTTCAGCTCTTCTGTTGATGTTTGATTGGAGCAATTGGGATGGAATTCTATTTTCCCCAGTGTGTTTTTTTTTCCTTTTTCACTTGGGTGCTTCATAAGCACATAGTATATATAGGACTTTACACTCCTTTGCTAGCTTGGTGGCTGCCTTGCAAAACCCATGCCAGGCTTGATTGGCACTCCCTCAGCCTACACAGGTTTCCTGTGTGTCCCCAGGTTTGCACATCATTCTGTGTGTGGGTAACTCTACACCTGCAGAAGGATATAGGTATGTACATGTAGCTCTGTAGAGCTATAAGCCATAATTAGCTTAGCGTTCTAGAGCCATAACTAGCCAGTGGCAAATGGGGTTTTGCCCCAGGGCACAGACATTAATCAATCAAAAAGTATTCATTGAACACTTATTATGTGCCAGGCACTGTGCTAATAAATTGGTGGAGGGGAGAACAAGGTATGTTTCCTTCCCAGGGCTCACATCCATACTTCTTCCCTATGGAGAATGTTGACCCTACCTCACAAAGACACAGCTCTCTCTACCTATGCAACTACATTGAGGATGGGATTGTCTTTTTTATGTTATGCTGCTGCCCCATCCCACAGATGAATTATCTCCAGTTGTAATTTTCACTAATTCAAGTGCTAGCTCTGTGTTTGAGGGTGTGGGCATGTAGGTATGTTTTTCAGTCAATGTAACTCTGAGTCAGGGGCAAAGAGAGTACATATACACTAAAGTTCTGAAGAGTGGTCTAGCCTCATTCCCTCTGCTTCCTCACCAAACACTCTCACCTCAATCCTTTGCTTTCTTGCTTCTTTTCTTGTCACCACTAAAATTACTCCCTCCAAGGTCACCAATGACTTTTTAATAGACAAATGCAATGACCACATTTTCTCACTCCTCATCGTCCTTGGTCTCTAAGAAGTATTTGACATTGTTGATCATACCTTTCTTCAGGATACTCTCCTGGTTTCTGGGACCCCTGTTCCCTCCTGCTTCTCTTCCTACCAGAGTAGGACAGTCTGACCACTCCTTCTGAAACACTTTCACAGTTTCATCTTCCTCCTCTTACCCACTAAGTGTGTATCCCCTAGGGCTTTGTCATTCGGTGCTTTGCTCACCCCTTCTACACTCTGCCTTGGCAATCTCATCCTTTTCCATGACTTCCATCATGATCTCTATGATCTTGAAATGTCCAAATCTACATATCAAACCCTAATCTTTCCTTTGTGCTTAAGTCCCCTTGAGAGTAACTCACCTTGTGAATGTCTCAGTCATCATAAACTCAACATTTCTAAATGTGTACTCATTCTCCAACTCCCCTCTAAATCTACTCCTCCTCCCAACTTCTCTATTCCTTTTGGGTCACCATGTTCCTGATCATGAAGGCTCAAAATATCAGTGATCTTTTAGTCTTCCATCCACTTCACCTGCAAATGCAATCAGTTAGCATGCCCTATCAATCCTAGCTCCCTAGTGTCCCTGGATAACATCCCCTCTTTTTCACAAATATTGCCATTATCCTAACTCAGCCTCTCGTCATTTCTTGCCTGGGCTACCACATCTTGTATTAATTTGACTCTCTCCTCTCTAATCCACACTTCACACAACTGCCCCCAAAAAATCTTTCTAAGATAAAAGACTGAGCATATCACTCTTCTGCTTTAAAAAAAGAAATAAAAGAAAAAAAACCTTGTAGTAGTTCCCCGTTGTCTATAGAATAAAATACAAATTCCACAGACTAGCATTTAAGATCCTCCACAAATTGGCTCCAATCATAATTTCCAACCTTATTTCACACTGCCTTTCACATTATAGGTTCAGCAAAACCAGACTACTTTCCTATTTCCAGGCTCATCTTGGATTCTTCCATTTCCCTGTCTTCTTACTGTCTCATAATCCACACCTTCTTCATTTCTATATGAGAGTCTTCTCTTTCTCCAAAGTCCAACATAGGAATCACTTCCACTGGGGGAAAAATGGTAAGGCAGCTACTGTGTGAAGAATATTATGCAAAACATTGGAAAAGATACAGTTTTGATGACTGACAGTCACTGTCTACAGGGAGTTTACACACTCTGGTGCAGGGCTGAGACAACACAAATAACTATCATTCTCAATATCATGTAGCAAAGAATCTAGTTTTACTTTGCTTATAACATCTTGCTCCCAGGTATTGCTCTATGTCACAGGTCAACTCAAGGTGAGTAATGGATGCAGTAGCACAGGGAATGAATGGGGAGGCCTTTGGAGGATTGGGAAGGAAGCCATGGGGACTACAGTATCTACAGGGAGGAGTTTTATAATAGGGAAAGAGTTAAAGAACCTAGAATGGAAGTGACCTAGGATTTGGCCAGAATGGGCTACATTTTGAAATCAGAAAAATGGCAAGCCATTTGAAGATCCTCTCCCTACACCAGAACTGTCCTGGAAGCTAGATCTACTGAATAGTACATGAAAAGTGAGCAAGAATCAAACAACAAACAGGACCTCTTCTATGATCCAGCCAGTAAGGCAGCTGCTTGAGGAAGCAGCCAGAGGGAAAGATTATATGTCCCTGCTTAATCATAAAGGAAAGAGGAGGAGGGGGAGAAGGAGAAGGGGGAGGAAGAGGAGGAAGAGGAGGAAGAAGAGGAAGAGGAAGATGAAGAAGAAAAGGAGGAGAAGAAAAAAGAAAGGGAGGAGGAGCAGGAGGCAAAATGTCCTGAGTTCCTGTAACTGGACACTGATCCACTAGAAGTCTTGAAGGTGTGCCTGCTAGATCCCGTGGGGTTAGATGAGCCTAAGGTTTAAATCTAAGCACTCCAACTGTTTTGCTAAGTAAATTTTTATTGATATTTTCTGTTTCTTATGTCACCATAGTATTCAATGTATCCCTCTACCACCCCTCCCAGAGGAGGCATCCCATATAAAATCGTATTTGGGGGGGAGAGAGGAAAAAATATCAACATGACTGATCACTACATTGAAAAAGTCCAAAAATGTATAATATGTGACAGCTGTGGACCTCCCACCTGCACAAAAGTGGTAGGTTGGGATGTCTTCTCCCATCTCTTCATTTGAGTCCCCCTTTATCTTTTTAATTTTGTTACATTTCCTTGTGATTTTTTTTTTTTGGTGCATAATTGCTCTTTCCATGTACATTGTCATAGTTACTGTGTATGTTGTTTTCTTGGCTCTGCTTACTCCACTATGCATAAGTTCACCAAGATCTTTCCATGCTTCTCTGCTATCATCACACACATCATTTCATACAGTACAGTGACATTCCATTACTTTCATGCATCACAATTTATTTAGCCATTCCCAAATCAATGGGCATCTGCTTTGTTTCCTATTCTTAGCTATAACAAGTGATTTTGAAGTATATGGGTACTTTTTTCTTATCAGTGGCTTCCTTGGGGTATAAGCTCAGTGATGGAGTCTCCAGTTCGAAGGATACGAACATTTTAGTCACTTCATTTGCATAATTCCAAATTGCTTCCCACAATGGCTGTACTATTTCACAGCTCCACTAACTATGTATCGGCGTGCCCGTCTTGCCACAGTCCCTCCACCATTGACTGCTGTCAGTCTTTGTCATTTTTGCCAATTTGCAGGGTATGAAGTAAAACTTCAGGGCTATTTTAATTTGCATTTATTTGTGATTTGGAGCATTTGCTTTTTCATGTGGTTGTAAATACTTTGCAGCTCTTTTGAAAACCGTTCATATCCTTTGACACTTATTTGTTGAGGAACACGCATTACACACACACACACACACGCTTGTTTATTGTTCATATAGCTTGGATACCAAGCCCTTATCAGAGAATTTGATACTTTTTTCCTATTTGACTTCCATTCTTATCTTAAATGCATTAATGTTGTCTGTGCAGAAGGTTTTAAATTTCAAATTACCTCTTCTGCTGTCAACACAGCATTATGTTCCTTCAGTTATTTCATTTTAGTCTTTTTTTTTAGGATGGCCCTGTTCCCACTGGTTCTTCTCCCCACACCCATTATCCTCTCTTTTAATTTGATATTCCCCCTTCTCTCCTTCAGCTAGTCCTGTTCCTTAGGTTTTTTAATTTTTTTGTGTGCACCTTTCCAGAAAGAATTTCTCTCCCTCTCTTCATTATTCATCTTCTCCTTCTGTTTATTCTAGCCCCTCATTCTCTGATTCATGACCCCTGTAAATATGTGTTATCTCTTTTCTTTGTGTTCTTCATGCAATCAAAGCTTCCAAGGTATTCATTCACTCTCAGTGCTTTCTGCCACTGCCTTGTAGGGCTTGCCCCATGGATGCCCCTTTTCCACTGTGCTTCCCTTATGGAACAATGTCGGTTATTGCTGGTGTCAAAAAGAATGCTGCCCCATGGTAAGGTCCCTTTTCTGCCCCTGATTATGCAGCACACCACTGATCTATTCCATCACTCGTTGACCTTTTTTCTTACATTTTCCTGGAAATCTCCACCTTCTATTCATGCTCTCCCTCTTCTCCAAGTGCCTGTTGCCTCCAATGGTTTCAACTCCCCTTCCCCAGGACAAGTAGATTTTTCAAGTACCAAATTCCCATTCCAGTGTAAGATCCTCATCTCCTTTCACTGACTATTTCTCTTCACTCATAGGCACATTCATCAATGGAACCCCTCTTACCTCCAAAATAAAGCCTCCTTCCTTTCCTCCCCTTTCCAGTCTTTCCCCCTCCCCTCTTTACCCATTCTTCTGGTTCTTTTCTTTCTAAGACAACAGAGGTCAACTTACCCTAACAGCTAGCACTTGAGTTGACCCCAGTGCATCGCTCACTCTTCTCTATCCCCCTGCTCCCTTCTGCCTCTTTATATACCCTCCCACATTGTAATGTAGTCCCAAAAAAGAAAAATCACCTGTAGGCAGAGTGTCACCTGGTTTCATCTATAATGCCCTCTCCCTACCTCTCCATTGTTACCTCTACCAAATTTTCATCTTCACCCCCATCTCTTTGTGTACATTTAGAAAGAAGTCTCTTACTGGTCTCTGTCACTGTTGCTGTTGCTGTCCTTGTCTACACTGATTCACTCCTCCTGCTTTTCTGTTGTTTGAGGTGTTTGGAGTAGCAAATAATCTCTCCAGTTCTTGTTTTCTTTCTTAAAATGTTTCCAATTCTTCTTTATCATTGAATGTCTATCTTTTGTGCTATATGGTTAAACTCGCATTTGTAGAATGGGTCATCCTGGGCTTCATCCTGAGCTCCAATACATCATTCTATTCCCACCTCCTTTTTCTAGTGAGTGCAGAATACTGTTATGTTATTCTAATGTCTTTTCCCTTGTATTTGAATGTCTTTCTCCTCCTAATGGCTTACAGAACTTATTGGTTCTGAATTGAAACGTTAAATGTTACCATTATGAGTCTTGGAGTTTGCTGCCTTGGGTTTTTTTCTGGAGGTGATCTATGAATCCTTTCTATTAGAATTTCATTTTCTATGTTTAGAAGTTCTGGACTGTTCTCTTCTATTATTTCCTTCATTATGGTCTTAAGGGGTTTTGTACTGTCATGCTTTTCTGGGAGACCTAGGATCCTTAAGTAGTCTCTGTGAATCCTGTCTTCAAGTTCAATGTGTTTTGCTTGCACATGAGCATATTTTCTTTTCATCTTCTTGTTTTTCACTTCTCTTCTAGATTGTCCTTTGCTTCTGGGTATTTGCATCCCCATTCTATCATTCTCTCTTTTGGTTCTTTAGTGAGACTTGCCATTACAGATTCAAGTTTTTGTATTCTGTTCAATATTTTTGCTGTGCAGAACAAAAATTTTGCTCCCATAATTCTTGTTTCTCTTTTAAACCAGTCAGGAAGAGCATGTTATGGTTCATTTTCTCAAATTCTAAGGGTTTCCTGTCTCACAAGGCGTTAGATCATTTTTCTTTATTTTGCAATATTTATTCTTAGATGTCTGAACTCATTTAATAGATATGGAGGTCACATTTCCCATGTTTTCCCTGTTGATTTATCTGTTTATGTTCAAGGTCTTTGAGTTTTCTTCTTCCTGGTTATGTTCAGTCTTTTTCTCTTTATTTTCTTTATCATTCACCTTCTGACTTCTCTTCTGGTTGTGGTTTCCTTTTGGGGTTGGATCTCAAAGCTTCTCAGCCGCTTCCCACCCTGAGCAATTCATAGTTCAGCCACCCAGGTCCATGCCCCAACTGATTTGGGGATGGTAGAATTGGGTCCAGCTGAAGACTGTGCTCTTTCCACCAAGCTTGGTGGGGTTCTACCGAGTCATACACACACATACACACACACACATCCTGGTGACCTGTCCCACTCCAGCACCCACAGTTCAGGGCTTTGCAGAGCTAACACTTCTGGTTTGCCACCCTGAAAGGTATTTGCTCCTGAAGGGCTGTGGCCAAGATGGCTGTTGAGACCCAAACAAATTTCTGCAGCCTGGATCCAGGCTCTGGGACAGCTCTAAAGCACTAGAAAGAGGGAGGTGGGACCAGGGTGTAGGGGTGGGTTTTGTTGTAAGCCTGTGTCATGTCCTTGGGACTGCTAGTGTAGCCTCACTGCCTGTAGTGGGGGATGTGGGGAGTGGGGGGATGAGTCACATCTCAGAGTCAATGACCATCAGTTCCTGAGTTCTGTTTGTTTTTTCTTTTAACCTTCTTTTGGATTCTAGACCATGGAGATCCCTGAGGTTGCTTTATCTTTGGTGCATAATTTCTGTTTGGGAGATATTTGAGAGATTATAGGGATAGCAGAAACTGTCTAGTCTGACCTCTTGTTGCTCATATGGCCTGAAAGACTGGACTATGTCCTTTAAACTCCAAGGTTTCTTTTGGGCTTCTCTGCAGGTAGGGAGGTTTGAATCTCAGCACCAAACTATAATTCTGACCTTCTGGATTGACTTGCCTGAAGACCACAAAGGGTCCAGGCTGCCGGGGATGGGGATAAGCCATGGCCATCTAGCCTATGTAGTAACTTTGAATGCATTTGATTTATTTCTTGTGCTTCTATAGTTACAAGTTTTAAAACTGCAGTTAAGCCACTTTGTAATTGTTTTAGCCCATGTTTATATAGTTTGCAAAGTGCTTTTTATACATTACTTCCTTTGGTCTGCAAACCAAGCTTGTGAGACTGACTCCATTAAATCATGGTTAGGATATTGAAATGCATTGAAATGCAACCTGGAAGGGAAGAAGGCATCAGATTGATTTGTTTTTGTTTTACAAGGACCACCCTCACCCACTAGGACAATTAGGTGGTACAAGAGTAGCTAAGTAGTGCAATAGATAGAGTGCTGAGGCTGGAGTCAGGAAGATGCCTCTTCCTAAGTTCAAATCTAGCCTCAGACCCTTACTAGCTGTGTGACCCTGGGCAAGTCATTTAATCCTGTTTATCTCAGTTTCCTCATCTGTAAAATGAACTGGGTTTTATCCTGGGCCCTGTTCACTTCTCCCTCCATATTACTTCACTTGGTGATCACATCAGCTCCCACAGATTTGGTTACCATCTCTATGGTGATCTTTCTCAAATCTACCTTTCTTGCTCTCCCTGCTGACCTCCAATCCTGCATCCCCAACTACCTGTAAAATATCTCGAATTGGATGTCCAATATGCACCTTAAACTCAGCATGTCCAAAGCAGAACTCATTATCTTTCCCTCTAAACCCTTCCCTACCTACTAATTTCCATATTACTAGCAAGCAACCATTATTCCAGTCCCTCAGGTTCCCAACCTAGGTGTCATCCTCCACTCCTATCTCTCCCCTCCCATTTCCAATCCACTACCAAAGATCACCTACATCCCTTGAAACACCCCTTGTAGATTTCCCCTTCTTTACTCTAATAATGCCCCCACTCTAAGCATACATCCTCATCACCTCATCTATCTACTGGTGGATTTACCTGCCTCAAAGCTCTTCCCACTCCAATCCATCCTCCATTTAGTCACTAAAATGCAGTTCTGATGATGTCAACCCCCACCTCCATCACCATGCCCCACTCAGTAAACTCTGATGGCTCCCTGTTGCTTCCAGGAGCAAATACAAAATATTCTGTTTGGCATTCAAAGCCCTTCATAACATAACTTTCTATCTTTCCAGTGATCTTACACCTTATTCCCTTACTCTTACACTTTATTCTTCAATCCAGTGACACTGACCTCCTTGCTGTTTCACAAACAACACCTTTCATCCAATGCTCTCCCTCTTCATCTTTTCCTCCTAACTACCCTAACTTCCTTTTAAGTCCCAACTAAAATTCCATCTTCTACAAGAAGTCTTTCCCAAACCTTCTTCATTCTAATGCCTTTTCTCTTTCAATTATTTCCTATTTCACTCTTTAAAAGTATTGAGGAGCTCAAAAGAGTTTTTCTTTCTGTGAGTATCAATATTTATCTTATCAGAATTTAAAGCTGATACAATTTTCAATGGTTATTTGTTAATCCATTTTAAAGTAACAGTAATAAATCTACTACATGTTAACATAAATAACATCTTTTATGAATAGTAACCGTATTTCCCAAAACAAAAAAAATAGTAAGAAGAGTGACAATGTTTTACATATTTTTGCTAATTTCTTTAATGTCTGGCTTAATAGAAGACAGCTGGATTCTTAGATAGACTTTTGTATTCAGTCTGTCCTGATGGGCTGTTTTGGTTGAAGTATGTGAAAAAAAATCCAGCTTCATACAGATATGGAGTGGAAAAAGGAAGGGGTATTTTAATAGGCAAATAATGCCTTAGCATTATGAAAACAGACCACATTTTAGGAACTGCTACTCTAAGCAATTCTCTAAGATTTTGCATTGCAAAGAAGACGCTGATCTGCACTGGTAGAAGGAGTTTCCTCACCTGGGATTTCCCTATATCCATGAAATCACAGGTTCAGTCTCTATCCTCTAGAGCAGAGATGTCAAGCACACAACCATGGCCATGTGGCTTTCTAAGTCAATATGAGCCCGCAGAAATACTTATGTACTATTTAATGGACCCCATCTCTATTTGAATTTGAAGTCATTGGCCTAGAGCAATTTATAGGGGACAAACACCTATAACAAAACAATCTTGTGAGGCAGTTAGGCCAGATACTATTGTTCCCATTTTGTAGATGAGGACTGGAGACATAAGTAACTTGCCTAAGGTTGCACAGCTGGAAAGTGATCAAGTCAAAACCAAAACTCAAGTCTCCTAACTCCAAAACCATTGCTCTTTCATCTACAACACACATTAAAAAGAAGAAGAAAAAAAGAAAAAAGAAACCAAAAGAAATCCAACTTCCTCTATCCAACTCTCAGTTTGCTCATGGCCCTGACCACTCTTATCATCAGTGTCTCAGTAGTGCAGCTGGACCAATTTCTGCAGGAGAGAGTAGAACAAGGAACCAGGTGGGCTGGCCATGCATTAATGGATTTCCATCCTCAATGCAAAGCAGTTAAACTTGCTTCCAACTTATGTGAAGGTCTTTAAATTAGCCATCTGTCTTCCTCCTGAATTTCCTATCAGGCAGTGATGTTGTGACCCACCATCAGCAGGGCATGAGCTTGAGATGTTTTTTCCAACAGTCGAGATGGATTTGCATTGACCCATCCATGCCCTCCTCCTCTGGCTCCCCTTTGTGACTGATAGCATGCCTTTACTGGACAGCTGGATGGGATTAGGGGTGTAAGGGATGACTGGGGAATCTAGATCTGGTTTGAATGAGCAGTAAACCCATGACCTCATTAATGTCAAGCTCTCAACCACTGAGATGACACTGGAGAGTTAACCTGCCATCATTCAGACTTCATGTAGAACATGAAGAGATAGACTGCAACTACAGCATATAAGCATAGGTGAGACATAAAGAACGTGGAGTCTTAGAGCTGGGGAACCCTTGGCATCCTCTCTTTTCCAATATAAATAAAGTTCCAGGAGCGGCTAGATGGCGCTATGAATAGAGCACTGGCCCTGGAGTCAGAAGGACCTGAGTTCAAATCTGACCTCAGACACTTGACACTTACTAGCCATGTGACCTTGGGCAAGTCACTTAACCGCAACTACCCTGCCTTCTCCTCTCCAAAAAGCAAAAAATAAATAGATAGATAGGAAGGAAGGATGAAAGGAAGGGAGGGAGAGGGGGAGGGAGGGAAAGAAGGAAGGCAGGAAGTTCCGAGGCTCCTGGTTCTGACCTCTAGTGCCAATCTGAGACAATGAGGGGTGATCGAAAGTCCTGGGTTGGAAATTGAAGGATCTGGATTCAAATCCTGTTTCTGCCATTTACTAGTACTGTGACCTTGGGCAAATCACTTTTCTGGATTTAGTTTCCTCATCTGTTATATAAGGGGGATGGAATAAATAACTAAGATATCTAGATGGTAGAGTATGTAGAGAACTGGATGAACCTAGAATCAGGGAGACCTGTCTCTGACAACAAATTCTGTCTCAGTCAGTTATTAGCTGTGTGACCCTGGATAAGTCACTTGACTTTTCTATGCCTCAGTTTGCTCACCTGTAAAATGAAGGGGCTAAAGATCATGACTTACAAGTTCCTTTCCAGGATCTAAAACTAGGATTGGCAAAACTTTTACTTACCAGAGAGTCACTTAACCTCAGAATTAGAAATGACATCAAAGACCAGCCAGAAAGATTATCTTAAACTCAAGAAAGAATTTCCTCCATGGTGTCCCTCACATTCAGTTTTGGCACCAGTGATAGGGCTCCCCACCTCCTAGCTTCCTAAGCAATCCATCGTACTTTGGGTCAGCTCTAACCATCAGGAAGAGCCCCCATACACCCAGCCTAATCTGGTTTTTTCTACAATTTCCCTTCTAGTGCCAAGTAAAACAAGGCTAATCCCTCTTCTACAGGCCAGCGCTTCAAAACCTTGAAAACAACTATCATCTCTCCAATTCTAAATAAATACCTTTCCTTCTTAAAACCTATAAATGTACAAAAATGACCTTTTTCCCCTCCCTGGATCACGATTCTCCTGCCCCAGTCACTTCCACGGAAAGCTGCTGTTGTTGTTTGTCCTTCATTCTCCAAGAAGACCATGACATCAGGACGTTAATGCCATGACATGCAAGTATTTGGATTTATAGGAGTGAAGATGGTGCAAAGTCACCAGCCTCACTTTCTCCTCCAGAGGCCATTGATGGTGAGATATAGATCAGGATTACCAAAGACACCAAATCTATCTAAATAGATATCTTTCCTTCTGAAAACATATAAATTTATAAAAGTGACTTTTTTTCCTCCATAGATCCTGCTTCTCCTGTCCCTACTCACTTCCATGGAAAGCTACTCCTGAGAGGAGAGGGATTGTCAGTAGAAGACAAGATAACAGGCTAAAATTCTGAAACTGCCCATAAGTGACAGAGGAAAACAGAGAAAACCTAGGCTTGGTGCTTGGTGTTATTAGTCTGGCCCATCCTACAGTGGTCAAACTGTATGTTTTAGATGAAATGAGAGCAAGAAAATCAGGCTGAGAACTCTTTCTGACAGAGCCTACATGTTGCTAATAATCTGGATAGCTTTCTAATTCCCTGTACTGAATAAATCTCTAGGGAAAGTCTTGTGCCCTGGGTTGTGATGTTACTCTGAGCTTGTGATCTTCATTAGAAAACATACCAAAAAGCCGGTGAGGACGATCCTCTGTCTCAACACCAGTAACATCAGCCTGCCTCTGTGATACCTTCCTGAGTCCTTTACTCTTTTCTCAGATATGCTGTATAAGAGATCTCAGGAGCCTAACATTCTCATTCTCAGTGATTTTATTAAATATTACCATTTTCTCAAGAAGAATCCTATTTTTCACAGTGGGTTTCTGAACATGTGATTGCTACACCAGTTTCAAGTGGAGGCTGATGGTAAATCAAAGCCCAGTGAAGTTGTACATCCCAACTTTCTTTCACAGTCTTACTAATGACTAGACCAACAAGACACAGTATAAACCCTCTAAGGACCAACTTTAAAAGAAGGCTCAGGGAGAATGGGAGGGGAAAACCCAAAAGGAGGTAGCCAAGCATCACGCGGATAAAAGATTAAAGAGGAGTGAGTGCTGGTGGGATGAGGAAGCAGCTGGGAGCCAGCCTTAGCTTCACCATCAACCTGCTATGCTGAAAGGGATTTCTCTAAGAAGCAGGTCAACTATCCATCCAGTGATTTGATGCAAAATGTAATTTTAAAGGAAAGCAAACAGCCCTAGATTGCTATCCTGGGAACTCTGCCTAGGGGCCTGACCCTCCCAGTTTGTCCAGAGACATAGTTTCACCTTCAGGATGGAGAAACAGGTCCAGAGAAGTTACTCCCTCCCTCCTTCTCCAGCCACACAGAGACCATTGTGAGAATTAATGGGATAACAGATGAAGTGCCTCAGAGGAAATGGGTTACATAAATCCAAAGTGTTGTTATTAAATTCCAAATTTAGCTCTTGGGATCAGTGAGACATGACAGATCTGGGCTTATAGGGCTAGTTTCTATCATCACTGCTTTTAGCAGGGACCCTTTATTAAACAGAGGCTTCATAGCAGGACTCTATAACTACCATTTCAGAAACCAGGACATAGTCACCCAGTTCAGGCTTACTTTATATGTATGATGATTCTATCAGGAGTATCTCTGTGTGAAACCTCAGGAAGGAAGGGTTCAGTGCATCCAACTTTGCCCCCTTCCCCATTCTGAGCTTTCACTTCTCAAGGATCGCAGAATTTATCTCTAGAAGGGACCTGAGAGCCCATCTTGTCTAACCCCTTATTTTATAGGTATAATAGAAAGAACACTGGACTTGGAGGCACAAAATCTGGGTTTGACTGACACCAGTTATTTGATTATAGACAGGTTCCAACCTTTCTCAGCCTCTGTTTCCTCATATGTGAACTGCAAATAGTAACATCTATTGTACCTACCTCAAAGGCTGCTGTGAGACTCAGATGAAATACTGCATGTGAGAGCTTTACAAACTTAATGCCAATAAGCAAAGGCATTCTGGAGCCAGCTCCAGTAGAGAACTGATTGTTAAATGTTTAGTATAAGCTTTAACACTTCAGAAATCAGCAAATGCTACCAATCGAGACTTAATTTATGTTTTGTTGATTGTCTAGACTTAATGATGGAGGAAGTGTTGATAATTCAATGTGTTGGATCTACATTTTTTTCTCCCTAGAAAGCTGGTTGTTAAACATTTACCAGAATACCCTTATATGTGTGTTGGCAATGACAATGGTGGTGATGATGTAAAATACTTTATAAAACTTCAAAGAAGTGATAAATACCCACTTTTCTAATCCCTTAATCCCACAGCTGACATTCTGTCCACTGCACTATACTGCTTTCTATCCATCCCAAGCTCTATCTGCTTTTTCTGGGACCTTGGGCTAAAATAAAGAAGGAAAAATCTAAGTAAGCAAGAAAGCTTACTTAAGTTTGATTCCTTCTTTTCGAGAGTTTTCATAAATAGTGAGTAGAAGCAAGACCTAGTACCTCTCAGGAAAGCTACAAGTATAGGCATCCTATAACAAAAGGGCGAAAACAGGAGAGTAGGGTGGAAGTGGGAAATGTTACCATTCACTAGCCAAAGTGGGTTTCCTCTTTTTACTGGGGGGGGGGGGGAGAAGGGGAGAGTAGGCTTTTTAAAATGCCTTTTGTTATTACATCACAGTCATTTCTGAATATCTTTTCACATACAGTGACAGAATTGAACCCTCCCTTGTAACAAAGAAATACAGTTAAGCAGAAACAACCAGAAACAGATAGAATAACCCCTTCTGACAATGCATACAACATTCTGCATCCTTCCATCACCACCTCTATGCCAAAAGGAGAGATGTATGACTCATCTCTTTTCTGGAACCAAGAACGATTAATAATTGATTTGGGTTTTCTTTTCATTTATATTATTATAATCATAATTTATACTATTCTTCCTCCCATCTCCTGCACTCTGAAATAGTACATACAAGTACTCCACATATCTCTCCAAATTCCTCGTTTTCATCATTTCTTGCTGCACAATAATATTCCATCACATTCTTGTACTACAGTTTGTTGAGCCATAAGAACCTAGCTCAGTCAGCCCAATCAAGGGGCACCCACCCCTTTTCCGGTTCTTTGCTACTGGAATCACTTGCAAACAATAAAAAAAAGGTTTTTATAATGCTTCAAAGTTTGCAAAGCACTTATTTTGAATCATTTGACCCTCACAATAACCTTGGAAGGTAGATGCTATTGTTTCCCCCCACTTCATAGATGAGGAAAATGAAGCCCAGATAAATTCAGTGACCTGCCCAGGGTCAAGTGTCTGAGGCAGGATTCAAATTTAGGTCTTCCTGAGGCCAAGTCTTGATGTTGTAATCACTGAACCATGGAGCTATCTCTATGAGAATATGGATGAGTTTATAGGCACAAATGACTTATCCCATTTCTATTTCATTTTCTTTCCCTTTAGATGAGGTTGGAAGCTTTCACAAGGAACTATTTTCTCAAATAAATAAAAGATAGATAGATAGATAGATAGATAGATAGATAGATAGATAGATAGATAGATAGATATAGATAACAGATAGATGATAGATAGATGTAGATAGTAGATAGATATAGATAGATGGTACGTAGGTAGATAGATAGATAGATAGATAGATAGATAGATAGATAGATATGGATAGCTAGGTAGATAGATAAATGGATGGCTAGATAAAGTCAATGAATCAGTGAGTGAGCTTTTCAACACCAGTATAACTTGTGAGAGCAATGGTGTCCTCAAATGACAGATGTGGTGGTAGCAGCATCTGTTCCAGTTCAGGATACAAGGAAGAAATAAGCAAGAAAGGGAGGAAGAAGGAAACTTGAGAGGAGTCAAGGGCAGTGAACTATCCCCTCCCTTCCTAGGGCTTTTTCTTTTGGAAACATTGGACCAAAGCTAGATGACACCCTGGGAATTTGGGGGTGGTTTCATCAAAACCTTCATGTGAAACTTGAGACTTAGCCATTTCCAGTGTCAACTCTTGGCTCATTTCTCAGAACCAGTTTCAGCCAATGTGAGTTGCTAGGTCAGCCATGAAGAGAGGTGGAGGATCATTCTCCCTGATCTTCTTGAGAGCACAAACAAATGACAACCTGATTCAACGCAGCAAGAGCTTAAGTGCCAGTCATTAGCCAGTCACTGGGGGTTGGGGGGATACAAAAATGAAAAGTAACACGGTCTCTGCCCCCAAGGAACCCACAATCTACCGGTAGAATGTACACACATATACACAAAGCAGTGCCTGTAAAGTAGAAGACAATCAGAGCAAAGAAAGGGATCCAGACAACTCTCTAAGGACATTTGAAAAAGAAGAGAAGTCTTTTGGGTGGGAACTTCAAGATAAAGATTGCCAGAGAAGCTCAATGAGATGCCAGAACCTACAGGCTCACATTATATTCTTATCAGTGAGGCAGTAAGGCAGTACTGGGGCTCACTGCCCTGGACTTCAGATTCTTACTAGCTCCAAGACAGATAGATAGATAGATAGATAGATAGATAGATAGATAGATAGATAGATGTAGATAGTAGATAGATATAGATAGTAGATAGATGATAGATAGATAGATAGATGTAGATAGTAGATAGATGATAGATGATAGATACATAGATAGATAGATAGATAGATGTAGATAGTAGATAGATATAGATAGTAGATAGATGATAGATAGATAGATAGATAGATAGATAGATAGATAGATAGATAGATCTATCTGAGCAAGTCACCTACCCAGGCACAGTACCTGACACACAGTAGGTGCTTAATAAGTGTTTGTTAGGACTCATGATAAAAAAACGTTCTCCACATTCAAAGAAAGAACTGATGAACTCTGAGTGCAGATTAAAGCCTATTTTTCACTTTATTTTTCTTGCTTTTTTTTGGCAACATGCCTAATATGGAAATATGTTTTGTGTGACTTCACATATGTAATGGGTATCATATTGCTTGCCTTTTCAGTGGGTGGGGGAGAAGCTAAAGGGAGAGAGAAATTTTGGAACTCAAATTTTTTTTTAAATTAATGTCAAATAAAGACCTTATTTCTCAAATATATAGAGAACAGTAAAATTTATGAAAATGCAAGTCATTCCTCAATTGATAAAAGACCAAAGGATATGAACAGGCAGTTTTCAAACAAAGAAATCAAAGCAATCTATAGTCATATGAAAAAAATGCTCTAAACCACTATTGATGAGAGAAATGTAAATTAAAGCAACTCTGAAGTACCACCTCACACCTATCAGATTGACTAATGTGACAAAAAAAGGGAAATGTTGGATGTTGGAGGGGATGTGGGAAAACAGGGACACTAATGCATTGTTGGTGGAGTTGTGAATGGATCCAACCATTTGGGAAAGCAATTTGGAACTATGCCCAAAAGGTTATAAATCTGTGCATACCCTTTGATCCAACAATACCACTGCTAGGTCTATATCCCAAAGACATCCAAAAAATGGGGAAAGGACCCATTTACACACAAAAAAAAATTAGCAGTTCTTTTTGTGGTGGCTAAGAATTGGAAATCAAAGAGATGCCCATCAATTGGGGAATGGCTGAACAAGCTGTAATATGTGATTGAAATGGAATATTATTGTGCTATAAGAAATGACAAGCAGGATGATTTCAGAAAAACCTGGAAAGACTTACATGAACTGATGCAAAGTGAAAGTGATCAGAACCAGGATAATGTTATACACAGTAACAGCAATGTTGTTTGATGAAGAACTGTGAATGACTTTGTTATTCTCAACAATACAATGATCCAAGACAATCCCAAAGGACTGATGAAGCATACTCTCCACATCCAGAGAAAGAAATGATGTTGATTGAACACAGACTAAAGCATGGTATCTTTCACTTTCTTTTTTTCTTTTATTTGAGTCTTCTTGTACAAAATTATTAATATGGAAATGTTTTACATAATTGCATATGTATATCTGATTTTTACCATCTAATGGAAGGAGGAGGGAAGGGAGGGATAGAATTTGGAACTCAAAACTTTAAATATAAATGCACAAAAAAAAATTTTTATGTTCATTGACTTAACCTCTCTGCACTTCAGTTTCCTCCTCTATAAAATGGGGATAACAGCATCTACTTCACAGAGTAGTTCCGAAGCTCAAGTAAGTTAACATATGTAAAGTGTTTTACAAACTTTGAAGCATTATATAAATGCTAGCTAATATCATTATTAATTTTTAAATAAACCTTAAAAGAGTATATACATATGAGTTGTTTAATGGGTTGCTGGCTAAAAAATTAACTGCAGGACAACTTAAATATGAAGTAGCATCAGCAGCACTAACAGCAGCAGAAATAGTAAACAATAACAAAAAGTTGATACTAGGGACCATTATTTTTATTTCATATAAAAAACTAACGGAGGGGTGGCTAGGTGGTGCAGTGAATAGAGTACCAGTCCTGGAGTCAGGAAGACCTGAGTTCAAATCTGACCTCAGACACTTAACACAAAATTAGCTGTGTGACCTTGGGCAAGTCACCTAACCCCAATTGCCCTGCCTTCCCCCCTCCAAAGGAAAAAGAAAGAAAGAAAGAAAAACTAATGGAACCCATGGCAGGAAGCCAGGATTCTCATACCTTCTTCACCACTTACTACTTACATGACCTTGGACAAATCATACAATTTCTCAAGCTCTTCATCCCCAGTGACCTTTTACTCTACAGGATTTCAGCCACCCATTGGCATGGTCATACCTTAGACCTTTGTGACATTGGGTGAGTCACTTATCTCCTCTGGGCCTCAGTTTCCATATCTGTAAAATAAAGGTTTTAACTGGATGGTATAGATCTATGACACTATGATGTCAAAGAATTGTATCTTCAGATTTCTGAATTTCAAAATATATTCTCTGATCACAATGTCCTCTCCCTCTTTCTCTTTCAAACTCAACCTTCATGTTCCCCTGAGGATAATCTCTAATCCCCCAACCTCCTTCCCATTTTTCCAGTTTATGTCCCCTACTCTGGCTACTTCCCCCAACACCCAACCCTGGCCCCAAACTTGTCAACTTTAACAAATTGACTTCATAAGCCAACACTATAGTATCCCTATCAATACCTTACTATCTGCTATTTTAATAATTGACTTCATAAGCCAATATCCTAATAGCCATTCCCTGAGCTGCTATTAAAGTTTTAAACTTTACTAAAATTTTTAGAACTTCTTTATATAATCCAGCCTCAGACACTTAACACTTACTAGCCATGTGACCTTGGGCAAGTCACTTAACCTCATTTGCCCAGCCTTCCCCCCTCCAAAAAAGCAAGAGAACTTCCTTATATAACAGATAACTCCAATCATCCTGCTCCCATACTACCAAATATTGATGGAATCACTGAGGGGTAGAGGGAACACCCAAATTAAACTGGTTTCCAATACCTTCCAATGGCTCTATGATCTCAGTCTTGTGCTCCCTTCAATGATTCCAATCAAAACCCATCTAAGCCTGCCCATCCTGTAACTCCTCCTCCATATCTTCCCACAGATCTGCCACAGGGGATTCAGCCAATATAAAAGGGATATTGTGCTAGTTCTCTTGACATTATATGGATTCCAAAGGAACATGCAGCCTATCCATCAGTTATCCCTCATTCCCCCTGCATGACTATCCCATATTTGTTTCCAGTTATACATTTCCCTAATGACATGCTTTACATTTGTAGCAGCCAGAATTTAACAAAGGGCAGACTGAGGCAATTCTCCAAGCAAGATATCCTTTATTAGCAGGGGCATGCAGCCTACTAACAAAGGGGTCTTACAATCAGCCTCCATTTAAGCCAAAGGCACAGACTGAAGGCTGACAGCATCTTTTATACTTAAGTGGGTCTTCCTTCTGATGGGTCTGAAAGTACACCATTTGGACATGCCCCGGCAAATGTAAGGCAACCCTGATTGGTGCATATTTTATTGAGAGGTTTGGTTAATAGTTCTGAGCTCCTCTCTATTACTTCATCATGAGCAGGTAGAACTAATCTTCAGTATCAGTCTCCAGCAAGGAAAAGGGACTGGCTTTCAGATGTGGCTGATCACACCCCTTTGTAACATCCAAGGAATGCTAATTGCTCCGTGAGAGCAGCCTTGGTTAGAAAAACAAGCCATTTCAACCAGGTTTATATTGACCTTGTCTTCCTTTTTGTAGAGCAAGTCACCCTAATTTTTTTTTTTGCTTTTTGGAGGGGGAAAGGCTGGGCAATTGGGGTTAAGTGACTTGCCCAAGATCATACAGCTAGTAAGTGTTAAGTGTCCAAGGCCTGTTTTGAACTCAAGCCCTCCTGACTCCAGTGTTGGTGCTCTATTCACTGCGTCACCTAGCCGCCCCATCACACTAAATTCTGATGAGGAGAAAAGCAAGGACAAAGGAAGATGTCGCTGGGGAAAACCTACCTCAGGTTGGCTTCTGTTTATTGTTACTGTTTGTCCTTGTTTTCAAAGAGGATCAGTGACATCACAAGGTGAAGTTTTAACTCTCTAGTGAATTGGATATAAATGAGGCAGAGTTGCACAAAGTCATCAGCCTTACTCTCTCTTCCAGAGTCATTTATGACCAATCCTAAGACAAAAATCAGGCTGACTTGTGATAGTCAGGGATGCAGCGGATGACCCTGGCTTCGATATCTGACCAAGCCCTAAGCATTCTACTGTGCCTCCTTCATGGGCATTGAAATTAATTGTTCTCAATTATCAATTCTACCAGGGGAAGGTAGACAACCCCCTAACTCACCAATGGGTTTGTGACCCCTAGGTTACCTTTAACCAGACTTAGCCCTGTCACCACTGCTCATGCAACAGCTTATTGGAGCCACGGGGGAGAGTTGAGTGCCAGGTGGACACCAAAAGTGGATAGGGAACCCTGAAAAGGGCTCAACAAGCCCTCACACTGGAGATGCCAGTCCTTGAACACCCATACATCCCCACTTCTGTTTACAGGGTAAACAAAAGCCAGGGTCACTGCCCAGGTAGAGGACTTGGCAGCTGGGACTAATTTTCTTACTCAGTTACACCCTTCAGAAACTGCCTGACCTCCAGACATTAGGGGTGTGAGGAAATGGATGGATTCACGTAGAAATATTGGTCATAAATAATAAAATCAAACATTAATTTCCCTCACATAACTCCTTCTGCAGCAATGTGAGCAAATATTTTAAAATGGACAGTGAGCTGGATTCTGAACCCAACAGTAGGTGGAGAGTGGGCTGAACTGCCTTTGGGAGATTGCAGAGCACTTTAATGACGAAGTTTTTGCCTGAAGCAAAAGTCCAGCTTTTTAACATCATAATTCTTGCTGTGAAATTTTATGGCTGCAAGCAGAGAAACTCCAAAGAGTGGAAGTTGAGCATAGCCCAAAGGATAATGGAAAGTTACATGGTGGATGTGAGCAGGCTGTAGCCCATTACAACTGAGCAAGCTGATTTGACTCATAAATTGATGGCACATGACCACATCTGGGCAGCCAATGCCCTCAACAATCTTACTCTCCTCTTTTTGGTTCCCTAGTTCATTCACCACAGTAACTTAACTCTATCACATATAAATACGTAACACATACAGTAAGATGACTTGTCTCACTGAAGTAGATCTATGTGACAGAAGTGAAGTAGACCTGCCATATGACAGAATCCCCTCAACTCACACCCCTCAAAGTTTCTCAGTATTATGAAACAGACTCTCCTCTTTCCCTCCTATCTTAGAGGACTAAATGTATCTATTCCTCTCTAAGGGTAATAATCTCTCTTTCTATATCCTTGATCCCATTTCCTTTGTCCTCTTCCAAAGACCTTGAGCCAGCAATCTTTCCCTCTCTGTCATTTATCTTCTATTTCTCCCTCTCTCTTGACATCTTCCCAACTACCCACCCGAAGGGCACCTTCACTTCCCACCTACTTGCCAATTCACCCTTCCCTTTTCCCCCTCCTGACTGAACACTGAGCCCCAACCCCACCTTCTCAGGAGGAAATCCAGAGCCTACAGTGCACTCTGACCCTCAAGCTCATTCTTCTCCTGCCAGAGGCCATGGACCAGGCCACTGTATTGCCTCCAGCTCCTACTAGAGCTTCTTCCAATGTTTCCATTGCTTTGCCAAGGACCAGTCATCAACTACAATCCTTCTGATAAGATGAAGGACCACCCTTACCATCTGCTCCACCACTATACCCTTCAGACCACAACACATTACTGCTGATGTACCCTAAGGACAACTGGGCCTTTCCATCTGCCCTACAGCAGAATCAGAGATCAAAGATCGAGAGTCTGAAAGGACTTCAGAGTCCATTTGGTTCAACCATTCATTTTACAGATGAGGAGCTGAGGCCTAGGTAAGCTAAAGGCTTTGCCTGAAATCGCAGAGATAACAAGTGTCAAACTTGGGATTTGAACCAAGTTCCACTGACTGCAAAAACAGAGAACTCTTTCTACCATATGTGTTGCCTTCTATAATTAGAGTGAGATTCATGAGAGCAGAAACTATCTCATTTTTCTATTTAATAATATAGCTAGCATCTATATAGTACTTTAAGGTTCACAAAGCTCTGTACAAATATTGTCATTTTATCCTCACAACCCTATGATGTAGGTTTTATCATTGTGACCATTTTACAGTTGGGGAAATCAAGGCAAACAGAGGTTGAGTGACTTCCCCAGGGTCACACAGCTAATAAATATCTAAGACCAGTTTGAACTCAGTTCTTCCTAACTCCAGGCCCAGAGCACTATGCCACCTTGATGCTTCATATGTGTATCCCTTACACTTAGCACAGTGTTTGGCACACAGTAAATGCCTGATAAATGCTCCATTCATTTATACCTTGAGATATGTTCATCTACCCAGATCTAAAAAAAAAAACCCTTCCTTTGACTTTTCTACTCTCTCCAGTTATTTCCCCATCTCCTTTCTCCCAATCCCAGTAGAGCTTCTTAAAAAGTTGTCCACTCCACCTACCTCTGACTTCCCCCATCATCTGTTTTTGCCTAAACCTCTTTCAATCTGGCTTCCATCTCTGACAATCTACTGAATTTGCTATTTCAGAAGTGACCAGTGACCTCTTATTCTCTGAATCCAGTGACTCTTTTTTGGATCCTCATTTTCCCAGACCTCTCTGCAGTGTACCCCCTCCATCTAGAGAGCCCCTCCTAGGTTCAGAAACACAACCCTTCCTTCTCTCTCTTCCTACTTCTCTAAAGGTTCATTTTCTTCTTCCTTCTTCCTGGATGCTTATCTTGGTCTTCAGATATTTGTCGAGGTTGGGTCCTTGGACTTCTCTCCTCATTCTATATTAACACCCTTGGGAACCTCCTCCATCAACTCTCACTCCAATATAGAGGACTCCATGGCAAAAATGTCTCTGGCTGGATAACCTACCACTGTCTCAATATTCTACCACCATCTCAAATTCACACAATGCTTTTGTTCTCTACCCAGTGTCCCATATTCCAAACCCAGAATCAGAGAATCACAGAGCTGGAGAGTTGGAAGGGAACTCAGTGACTGGAGAATCCAACGTGTACACAAAATGAATTCCCAGTAGAACATACTTGACAGGTGATCATCCGGTCTCTGCTTGAAGCCCTCCAAGAAAGGGGAAACTGCCACCTATCAAGGCAACTCATTCCATTTTTCCACAGCTCTAATTAATTACTGGGAGTTCTTCCTAAATATGTCTCCTTGTGCCTTCCACCCATTGCAGCTACTTGTGCCTTCTGGAGCCAAAAAGAACAAGTCTGATTTCTTTTCTACATGAGAAGACTTCTGACGTTCAAATACTTACATAGCCATACACACATGATTGTTCTCCCTGAGTCTTCTTTTCTCCAGGGCAATCATGCCCACTCCTTCACCTAATCCTCATGTCATGAACTCAAGGATTTTCACCATCCTGGCTGCCTTCCTCTAGACATTCTCTAGCTTACCGTTTTAAGTCCTTCTTAAACCACAGTGCCTAGAATTGAACATAGAACTCCAGTTGAAATTTAGACAAGGTGGAGGACAATGAGATCATCGTCTCTTTCTTCCTGGAAGCCAGACCTCTCCTAATGTAACCAAGGTCACACTAGTCCTTTTGGCTGTCCTATGAGAGTGCTGACTCATTTTGAGTTTGCAATTCACTTAAACCATCAGATCGTTTAAAAAAAAAAAAACACAACCCATGTCTATCCAGACCTTCTCCTTTTGGCACTGGTGGAGTTGATTTTTTTCTACCCAAATGTAAAACATTACATTTATCCCTACTGAATGTCATCTCATTAGATTCAAATCAAAACTTTAACATGGAGCTAGGGAGGAGGGGGGAGAGAGACAACAAATATCTATTAAAGTGCCTACTGTGTGCCGGGTACTGTTCTAATCACTGTAGAAATATTACTTCATTTGCTCTTTACAATCCTGTAAGATGAGTATTAGTATTATCCCCAGTTTACAGTTGAGGAAATGGAGGCAAGCAGGTTAAATTACTTACTCAGCTAGTAAGTTTCTGAGGCCAGATTTGAACACAGGTCTTCCTGATTCCAGACTCAATTTTAGACCACTGTACCATGAGCTGCCTGTCATACCCTTTTAGGCCCTGACTGTCCCCTTTTGTCTCTTCCTTCTCCCCCAAGCAGTGAGCAAACATGGTCTGTCAATTCCACTTCTACAATACCTTGTGTATCTTCTTCTCCTCCCTGATCCCATAGCCACCACCCACAAACAGGTCCTCATAACCACCCACTTGAAGCTGAAATGATCAAGACTGATTCTACATCATTTTCTTATTGATCCTATTTATAATTGATTGATTTTGTCCTGTAATTGCTTCTGTCCTATAATTGCTTAAGTCATGGCTCTCTCTGAAGTTAGTGCCCAATTCAGTTGGTCTGTAATAAGTTCAGAAATCCTGTTTTCTTACTAATCACTATTCTATTTTTTTTTTTTGCTTTTTTGGAGGGGAGAAGGCAGAGTAATTGGGGTTAAGTGAATTGCCCAAGGTCACACAGCTAGTAAGTATGTCAAGTGTTTGCAGCCAAATTTGAACTCAGGTCCTCCTGACTCCAGGGCCAGTGCCCTATTCACCGCACCACCTAGCCGCCTCACACTATTCTATTCTTGCTTCAAGGAATTTTGCCCACCTTGGGGGATGTGTGGACAACAGGGAATCTGGTCTGATATCTTTATACCACCAAGCTATCCTTCAAGGATGTCTAATTTGCTGTCCAAAAAGACTGGACCATTATCTTACAGGTAGATTCAAACAACTTCTTAGTCACAGGAGAAAGGAGGGTATCTTGCTAGCCCCTCATTACCAAACTTCAAACCAATCATATTGTTCCCCAGCTGTGGGGTTAACCAATCATGTTGTCTTCAACCCTGTGATGTCACTTACCCTATTCTGTTCTCTGTTCTGTACTCCCCAAAACCTATAAAAGAAAGCTGTTCCCCTCATTTGGGGTTTTAGATTACTGGGGAAGCTGACATCCCATTTATTCATAGATTCACACTTTACCAATAAATTGAACATGCTCAAAAATCTTGTGTCTCATTTTATGTTATCTTTTAACTGTTACAATAACATCAATCAGTTAACAAATTTATTAAGCATGTACCATCTACATGGCACTATTCTAAGTCTTGGGGATACAATGGCAAAGAGTAAAACCATTCCATCCCTCAAAGAACTTGTGTACTATTGGAGGAGACTACATGGAGAGAGAGACAGAGACAGAGAGAGAGAGACAGATAGAGACAGACAGAGAAAGAGAGACAGAGAGAGACAGAGACAGAGAGATGATAGATAGATGATAGACACCTATTAAGATATAGATATGTGTACACACACACACACACACACACACACACACACACACACCCCACAAAATAAAAAAACAAAGTAAACGGAGATGGGAAATAGCAGTTGAGAGGCTTAGGAAAGGCTGTATGTAGATGGTCGTGCGCAATCAATTATCCTGAAGGAAGAGAGGAATGCTATGAGGTATATATATATATGAGGAGGGAGTACATTCCAGCCACTTAAGATGGCCAGTGAAAAGACAAGAAGTAGATGCCATGTGCGAAGACCAAGGGGAAGTCAAGTCAAGAGAAAGGAAAGAGAAGTAATGTAGAATGACATTGTAGAGAGAAGTTGGGACCAGGTTTTAAAAGGCCTTAAAAGTCAGAGGAATTTCTATTCTATCCTAAAGACAATAGGGAGTTACTGGATAGGACAGTGACATGGTCAGATCTGCATGCAAAGGGAATCTTTAGCAGCTGTGTGAAGGCTGGATTGCAGTGAGGAGGGACTTAAGATAATGAGAACAATTGGGAGGTTACTTCGATAGCCTGAAAGAAGCTCTTTATTCTTTCCCTTCTCCAGACACCTTTGTGGCACTGCCAGGTTTAGCTCAATTCATAAATCTAGTCATGTCCCTTCTCTGCTCAAAAATCCAGTGGCTCCCTATGGTCAATCCAGGGGCTCCCTACTTTCCATCAAATGAAGTTCAAACTCTTCTGCCAGGTATTTAAGGCCTTCCAGAATCTAACATCACCCTTCCTTTCTAACCTTATCCCCCCTTCATGTATTCTATTCTCTGCCTTAACTGGACTATTTACTATTCCCCATACAGAGCCTGCATTTTCCTGCCTCTGTTCACATGATTCTCTGTGTCTTAAAAATTCTTCCTCTCACCCTCCACCTGTGTAATTCCTGCCCACCCTTTAAAGCCCAACTCAAATTCTACCTCCTTCAGCATAGGCAGGCAGCTTGAAAAAAAAATTCTCAAATTCCACAAATTTCTGCCACCTACTGAGTCACCTCGGACAAGTCACTTAACCTCCTGAGGCCTGTTTTGTCACCTATATAATGAGGGAGCTGGACTAGATGGTCTCTAAGGTCAAGTTACTCCTATATCATCAATGGTCATTTCTAATCCTCCCCACTCCCTCCATACTCCATTACCCATACACCTCTTTCCACCTATGTCCTTTCCCCATAGATACCTCATTTAGCATGATTTATGCATTTATTTAGAATGTATCACTGTCTTGTATATATTTACATATGTCATATTCCCCCTACTAAACTGTAAAGCACCGTGAGGTCGGATACCCTGCTTTGTCTAAACTGTCCCTCATCTAGTGCCTAACACAGTGTTCTGAACAGATTGACTGTTTGAATATTTACTGATTCAAACTGAATTAAATCTTTGAGAACTTAATTTCCACAGGGCAGTAGAATTAAAGACATATTACTGATGCAGTGTGGTCCCAGGAGCTGGGGAGCAGTTGCAGAGAGGCTGGGGGCACCAATCCTTGGATGAATGAGTATAAACCACCTTTCTCTAAGGCAGTCCCAGGAGGAGAGGGGAAAAAATCCAGCAGCAAAGAGAAGAGAAGGAGGATGTAAATCTTTCTCTCTTCTTGGCAATGCAGAGTACAAATCCATAGATGTAAATCCTGGGCAGCTAAATAGCTGGATGTCGCGTTTAATGCTGTTGGAAAGGTTCCACCTTCCCTGCTGCCTTTGCACCGAGTCCCCTGGAAACGCCTCCTTAAAAGAATCTATGAGATTGATGTCATGCAGCACAGCTCAGGCTCCTCCTGCATCCTGAGGACTTTTCAAAAGAAACACAAAAGGCTCTTCTGCCGTCCTGTGGTTAGCTTGTGTCAAAGGCTTTCTCAAAGGAGAAACCTGGGTGGGATGCTTTTTTTGTGTGTGCTTCCTTCCAAGGTAGATAAGTCAAAAAGAATAAGGCAGTGTGACCAAGTGAAATTAACCCTGGAGAGAAGGCAAGCGACCAAGGTTCTAGTCTGGGCTTCACCGTTGACCAGCTACAGGACATTCTTTCCAATCTTATACAGGGCTTTGCAGTCCCTCCATGGTGGCCTTCTCGCTGTTCCTCATACATGCCACACACTATCTCCCCATTCTCTACCTTTCCCTTGGCTTTCCCTCATGCCTTTATTGCTCACCCTCCTCATCTTTGCCTCTTAGAATCTCTTCTCTCTCAAAATTCTACCCACCATCTTCTGCATGAAGCCTTTCCTGAGCCCTCAGTTGGAGCGCCTTCCCTCTCAAAATACCTTGGACTCAATTACTTTGTAGTTGTTTTTATTCATTTTACATTTAGGCTGTACATACTGATGAGAAATACATTATGGATAATGTGTTTCTTGTCCATATATTATATGCAGAGAAATACATTGTATATATGTGCACACACACATACACTGTATTTCATAGATATATACACAACGTATTTGTCTATATATACATGTAGACAAGAAACACTGTATATGTGTGTAGTGTGTAGTACATATATATATACACAATGAATGTCACACACACACACACACACACACACACACACACACACTGTATTTCTTGTCTCCCACATTAGGAATGAAAGTTCTTTACAAGTAGGGATCATTTCATTCTTTGTACATACAACCTCAGTGCCTGGCAGATAGCTGATAATTAAAAATCCTTGATAACCAACTGATTAAATAAACACACATAAGCATAACACAAGGAAAATTGAGACAGGAGAGCAATAACAGTGGAGGAAGGAGTTGGGAAGGGAGGAAGTCAGGGAAGGCTTCATGGAGGAGGGAGAACCTCTTTCAAGCCTTGAAAGAACCCAGATTATGATGGGCAGGAATGAAGCACATTCCAGGCTTGGGGACGGTCTGTAAGACTTCAGGTCAGGGAGGATCAAGTTGGGAGAACAGGTAATAGCCCATTTTTTTGCTAGAACATAGAGCTTGTAAAATGGAGTAGGTTGGAAACGGAGGTGTCAGACAAAATAATCAGCCTAGAAATAAGAAAGTCACTGAAGGCATTTGAGCAAGGAAGTTAAGGGGAGTATAGAATAGGGAGGAATTCAATAGTTTGGGGGGTGGTACTACGGGCATCAATAAAAACAAAGGCAAAGTGTGGGGGCCAAGGGACAAGTTCAAGGGATATAAAAGGAATATAAAATAACCTAATGAGGTTGGAATTTAGAGTACATGAAGGGGAGTAGTATGGATCAGAGCCAGGAAGGTAGAGAAGGTACAGAAAAAAACAATTTGCATGTGGTGTGACGTATAGTGATTTCAAAAGGCGTGGTTAGACTTGTTTACCCCTGCCCAAAACATTCCTGGAAGTGGTCCTTATAACCACGTGCACAGATTTTCTTAGGGAGATGATCCCTTGTGAACAAACCACCAGACCTGGCTATATCTTTAGAAGAAAGGACAGTCTCTTCAGATGATCTGGCATCAGCCTCCCTCACTCATCCATGATGGCAGAGCCTGAACAAGCCTACAATTTTCCTTCATTTCTTTGTTCACACTCCCCCCTAGTGATAGCTCTAGTTTTTAATAAAAAACCCTTTGCATTTCCTTTTCCTGGTAAATCACAAATTCCCTCTTGCAGTGCAAGATGTTAGCTAAGGGGACGCAACATTTTGCCTTTACCTATAGCCATACATGTCTATTCATTGTTCCTGGGATATGAACTGTACTTTCCTACCTCCAGAGTCTGAGTCAATAAACATTTAAGGGCCTACTATGTACCAGGAACTTGTACTAGGTGCTGCAAATACAGAAAAAGGAATAAGACAATCCTCCACACTTTCCCCATTTCAACGCCCTCCCTCTTCCCTGAAGCCTTCTCCCTGTCGTTCATGGCCCAGATCAAGTCCCACATATCCATGAGGATATTCCTAAACACCTTAGCCCAACAAAGTCTGTTGTGGAATATTCGTTCACTGCACTGCACACTTATAGCTTGTCCACTCGTTCCAGCCTTTGCTGGGATGGTGCTTAAACCATAATTTTTCAAGGGTCCCTGGTTTCTACAGTGTGGAAACTTCCTTCACCAACAGATCACAATCTCCAATTTAGTAGATAAAGCCAAAGCTTAGAGAGAGTAAACGGACTTGCCCTTAGTCACAGGACATGTCAGAAAGAGAATTTAGACACAGATCTTGACACCAAACATAAGCACCTGAAAAATTAGCCACACTTACAATAACATTTCCTTAAAATAGCATTTATTTTTCATAATCTCTTATGTTTATTTCATATTCCTCATGTTTCTTTCATATTCTCATAAAGTTGGTCATTTTTTTACAAATGCCATCTCAAATCAAACCTTAAACTGCTATATAAGGGCTAATTATTATTATTCCTATTATACCCTAAGGTGAACTCATGATGGTTTTTCTGTTTTGAAAGTCCAGAAGATAGGACTAATCTGTGGATTTTTAAAAGTAATCTCAACAAACATTTTAATATGTCTTAATTAACCCAGTGGAAAGAATGTTAGATTTTGAATCAAAGGACCTGAATTTGAACCCCAGCTTTGCCACTTAATGCTGTATAACTTTGGGCAAGTCACTCCCATTTCTCTGGGTCTCAGTTTCCACAACCATAAAATGAGGGAGTTAGTCTATGATGCTATGATACTACTTGAAATACATAATTGAAATGAAATCTCTCTCCACAGAAGTATATTTGCTAGAAACTGGGTGCCCAGGTGTAAGTTCGAGTGTCTGGCATCTTGATGCTGTGGTACACAAGCTGTTTTAAGGACAAAAGATGTATCACCTGCCAATTTAACACACCTTCTCACACCTTCTCCCCCTATGGCTCAAACAGAGTTCCTGTTCCAGATAACTTTGGTATCTGCTTTTGCTCTAATCTTTTTGTAGGATCATACTATATACATTCTCACCTCCCAGCTTTCACATACACAGTTTCTCTTACCTGAAATGCCCCTTCTCCAATACCAACCCAAACTATCCAGTGTTAACTATGGACTAAAAGGGCTGCAGTCTGTCCTCAGCAAGGTTCTAACCACTATTGTTGACCAGTTCTTTCAGGCCATAAGGAAGCAATAAGCCATTCCAGTAAGCTAAGGAAAGCTAATGGGAGCCAAAGTTCACCTCCGAGTTAAGATTAATGTAATTCTTTATATTCTATCTAGTGCTGATTCAAAATTTCTTTTAAACACCTTCTGCATCCTTAATGAAGCTCTTGTGTCTTCTCCATCCCCATCCAAACAATTTCAGGGATTCTGAAGAAAAAAGATTGTAGAAAACAGGTGATATACACCTACCCCCAAAAAGTGACATCAATTCTGCTGGATTTTTCAATAAATGTTCAATTAAGATGTAGTGTCTTTAATGGATTAATAATTTTTTTCAATGTAAACATTCCAACCATGGTTCTAGACATCTAGTGATTCTTATCCAGTCTCATTAACCTTCATTAGATCTACTTTGTCTAAAAGTCAGTCGTAAGTTCACAGGTAGAAGAGACCTCATAGGTCAACTAGTTCAACCCACTCATTTTACTGATGAGGAAACTGACTCACCCAAAATCGCCCAACCCTTAAGTGGTTGTATAGTCAGAATTTAAGATTCCCCCTTTTCACTGTACACTATCCTCTCCATTCCAGTTACCAGTTGGGGTACAAGCCATCACCTTTTCTGATCACACATTCTAAATGTTGTGCCATGGCATTATGCTGCAGGTTATTCATGCCTACCACAACAAATTAAACAGTCGGATACCTTTAATTAAAGTATAATAAACAGATGAGGCTAGCTGCATTCTTCATGGCCTAATGTACTATAAGACAATGCCTTGTTCTTGGTAGCTGCTTAATAAATGTTTAAGACTTAAGCATAATTGAAACTTTTATCTGAAAATCCATCATTTTGTGTACCCCACCTTTCCAAGTCTTCACCCAAAATCCTCTCATTTTGTTTTTCAAATCCGGAGTAACATTTACCCAGGGCGTCAAAGTTCTCAATCGGTTGTTCTGTCAACTATCAAGGGTTTTGTCTGCACATTTTATTCCCAATTTCCCAGCTTATAAGCAAAATCCCTTTAGTGTTCATTACACTGAGATCAAAGAAGCTAGTTTTTACCTGCTAATGAAAAAGGTGCCAAGGTTTTCATTTCCCAAGGCTAACTGGCTTTTTAAGGACACATTTTATTCTTAATTAGGAGGGAGCCTGCATGATCTTGAGGGTGGATCAATGTTCTGGTGACTTGAATTTCGATAAACTTCCTAAAATGTGGTGACTGGGACTGAAGACAAAACTCTATGACTTTCAGTAACTTAGCTTATTGAAACTGCAAATCAGGCTTGGCTGCGTTGGGCGGGGGAAAATGGCGGGTGCGGGGCCGCAGCGCTTGTGGAGAGCGGAGCAGCTGCGCGGCAAGGCGCTGCCCAAGAGGGACATCATCGAGTTTCTGCAGGACAACGGCTCGGATTCGTTTCTTGCAGAACATAAATTACTGGGAAACATAAATAATGTGGCCAACACAGCAAACAAAGATCATTTAGTCCCAGCCTACAACCATCTTTTTGAAAGCAAGCGTTTCAAAGGTACTGAGAGTGTTGCCAAAGTGACAGAGCAGATGAAGTGTGAAGCTTGATGAAGAAAAATCCAAAGAAGTCAAGCCTGAAGAGACTCCGGATAAGGGTCCGCCAAAATATACAAAATCTATATTCTAAGAAGGGAGACAAAACTAACTTTCCAAAAAAGGAGACATTGTTCATTGCTGGTACACAGGAACATTACAGGATGGAACTGTTTTTGATAGTAATATTCAAACTAGTGCAAAGAAGAAAAAGAATGCTACGCCTCTAAGTTTTAAAGCTGGAGTGGGTAAAGTTATCAGAGCATGGGATGAAGCACTCTTACTTAACAATGAGTAAAGGAGAAAAAGCTCGCCTGGAGATTGAACCTGAATGGGCTTATGGCAAGAAAGGACAGCCTGATGCAAAAATTCCACTCTATTTTGAAGTGGAATTAGTGGACACTGATTGAAGTGATCAATGTCTTACTGACTGAATCACATGCTTCAGGAGCGATTTCTACAAACCTGTGGCCTCGTCTATAAGTAGAAAAACCAACTATTCTTGGGGGTGGGGCAAACACATTAAAGCCCTCCAGTGTGTTGAGACTATTGAGCAAAGCTGGTTGGGGCTGAGTTTTCTATTTAATAACCATGTTGTAAATATAAAACCCTGAATACAAAAACAAAGAAAGAAATTGCACATCATCTGAATTTGTATAACCTGTTACTACATGAGGAACTTTTTTGCTTGCTTTTCCTTCATATTCCAAATGAAAAGGTTTTTTTATAGAAAACTCAAAACTAGGAGATCTAACATTTTTTATACTTTTCTAATAGTTCAAATGTATAGGTCTTTGGAATGTATCCAGTCTTTGCTATGACCAGTAGATGTCAGCCAGCACTGGTGAGCACTATCTAACCACAACTGCTAACACTGCTAACACTAACTCCAGTCCATAAGAAAGCTATGAGGCCATAATTTGGCTAAGGGAAAACTATAACAGCTAACAAAAGAGGGCCAAAGTACCCCAGACTCAAATTAAACTAATATTTTTAAATGTATCTAGTACTGATTCAAAGTCCATGGTCCCAGACAACTATGACTTAAGGTTAGGAAATTCCTTCTAACTTCTCCTACAACCTTGCTTTGTACACTTCGGAATCTTTTTTAAAAGTTCTACAAAAGAATTATGTATAATTGTTATTACAAGCCAGGAAAAGTTGGGGCGGTTAGGTGGCGCAGTGAATAGAGCACTAGCCCTGGAGTTAGGACGACTGCAATTCAAATGCCTCAGACACTTAACACTTACTAGCCCTAAGACCTTGGGCAAGCCACTTAACCCCAATTGCCCTGTCTTCCCTCCTCCAAAAAGCAAAAAACAAAAACAAAAAGTGAGGAAAACATGAAGCCATTACCCAACAAAAAGGAAGGGCATAATGAAAATAACACTGGTCAAAGGAATCTGCGCTGTTACTCACTCTCCCTACCCCGTTTTTCTTGTAATATTTATATTTTTGTATTCTCCAGTTATTTTTTCAGTTTCAGTCTCTATTCAGGTAAAATCAAGTTAGTTTGTTTTAGAAGTCTAAATTAATAAACTTCTTTATGTGCTATTTTTTTAAGTCAATGTATTTACTAAGGGCTAAGTATTAAACACTGCTGGGAAAACAAGTGTAACATCCCCTGCCTTCAAGTTTGCATTCTAATGGAGCAAGACAAAAGTAGAAAGGGGAAAGATAACAGCATTTTCAATAGCCATTAATAGAATTATACCAAAACTTAAAAATCAATTTTATCATTTTTAGGACCCAATATTTACACACACCAGTCACTTATATTTGCTGGCAATCCATTGTTTATACCACCTCCATCTCAGGATAGGGACCAAGTACTAATTTTTTTCCTTTAAAGAATCTAAGTACACATATATTCAGTGAATACTATTTATAAATGTCTAAGGACTTTTTAATAAAAGATCTGTCCCAAATTATACCTAATTTAGGCTAATATATTAGAAATTTCTACCAGATCAAAAAGGAAGCTAGGGACAGGCTATTATCCAGAAGACTTGAAAAGCTAACATGTTCTAACAAGTTAAATGTTTTCCCCATTAAAAGCTGGGCTAGAATTGAAATTCAAAATTAAGTACATATTTGAAAGGCAGGAAAACAAAGTTCTTGAGAAAAAAACAATCAGTAAACATGATAGAACACTAGCCCTGAAGAAACAGTATTTTCTCTCCCAGATTATGCTTAAGGTAGAGAAAATGTCCCTCCTGCTACTTAAAAGGTATTCACAGGAGCCAAAGACCTGTGGGTACCTCCTTCCCTACCTTGGACCCCACCCTTCTAGAACACCATTTCAGGACAACCGCAGGTTATGCTTTTTGCTACCTTCACTCCCTCCCCTCCAGCCACCTGTTAAGCACCCTGCCTTTTCCTTACTTCTTCAATTCTACACCCACAGATCATAGCAATTGCCAGGTTCCCAGATGGGACCTGTCTACTCTCCTTACATCTCAACAGGGAGAGGAGGTTGGGGGGGGGGGGGGGCACATTTCTAAATCAATTCAAGTGCTATTTCAGAAGTCAGTATTTGAATGCACGCGCGCGCGCGCGCACACACACACACACATTAATTTGTTAGTATTAGCAAAATCTGTGTTAAGTAGATTATAACAGATTCGACCTTGTTGCTGAGCTATTTCAGTTGCGTCCAACTCTTCATCAACCCTTTTTGGGGGAGTTTTCTTGGCAAAGATACTGGAGTAGTTTGCCATTCCTTCTCCAGCTCAGTTTACAGATGAGGAAACTGAGGTCAACAGAATTAAATGACTTACCCAGGGTCACACAGTAAATGTCTGAGGCCAGATTTTAACTCAGGAAGGTATCTTGCCAATTCCAAGCCCAATGCTATACCCACTACATCATCTAGCTACCCCAGATTCTACCTAATTTCAAGCTATCATATATACAAAATCCACTGAAGACTTTTGAAATTTTACAGTTTATTTGTGGTCTGGTGAAAAATTATCTTCACAGATAAACATAATCCATAGTGCCTTTTAGTCCTTCTGTAAATAAAAAAAAAAAAATCAAGTCAGATACCAAGATTCCAAGTTGGTAATTAACAAATCAAAAATCCATGTAAGAACATGTATCATGTATATGTAGGACCTGTATCAGACAGACTGTCTTGGGAAGGGGAGAGGAGGAAGGGAGAAAATTTAGAACTCAAAATCTTATGGAAGTAAAACAAAAAAATAAACAAATTTTAATAAAAGAAAAAAACTTCATTAGTAAATCAAGAACCTGGTTATTTTGGTCAATGTTCAATATAACAGTAAAACAAGAGTTAAACGAATGTTAATTTTAGTAGGTTCCAGTCTACAATTTACATAATAACAAGCGAACTACTATCAGTTAAAGGTTGAGTCTTGGATATTTCTACATCTACTTCCTAATGCACATGCTTCTCTAAAACTGGCATGTATCAGTAACTAAGAAGACTACTCATCTAAACAAAAAGTTTGAATTACACTACCTGTTATGAAATCTCCAGCTCACTGAGTCAGTGGCAGCAAGAGGGAGAAAGATAAAGGAAAGAAAAGCGTCATTAATAGTTACTTTCAAACTCCAAAGGTAAAATGCATGTAATTGCATGCACTTCTATACAGAATTTTAATTTTACCACTTGTGGGAAGACAGTCCCAATCACTAATAGATTCAAAGAAAAAAGGCTGATCAGCAGCCGATAGCGTCAAAATGAAAAGCTCATTCATTACACCTAGAAACTGTGACAATCCGGGACTACTAAATCCACTCCTGGTTTAGAAAGAGCAAGCACAAGTACTCAAAGAAACCTTCTATGGTCAACAATATAAACTGACTTGAGGACCAGCATGATAAATTACAGAGCACTGAACTTGGAGTTAAGTTTAAATTTTCATGCAATCAATTTTCTCTCAAAGGATGTTAACTGACATATCTAAAGGAAGAAAACAGCAAAAACCGAATTTAAATAAAGTTAAAATTTACAACTACTGTTGACAATTTGATAAAAAGAACAATTGACATAGATGCTTCCAACAGTCTTTTATAAGGAGTTCTCATACAATTGTTAACTTTACTAGTTGTACCTGACCTTAGAATTGATCATTCTGACTTAGACAAATGCAGACAAATGAACAATTTGACACTGAGAGCGTACATAGAGGCTATCACTTAACATCAAGTACTCTAACAAAATGTTAGCAATAAAAACATGAGAGCTAGAAATGTGAATGGGAAAGAGAAATCAATGTGTTAAATGTCTTTCAATCTTATCTCAAACAGCAAATTGTGACTTAATCTTTTTTCATTCCTAGACTTTACTGGGCCAACTTCTGACAGTTTTGAAGAAGGAAATGAAGCACTGGGAACCCATAATTCAAAATGCTTATTCTTAGTGGTGTCACTAAGAAAATAATCACAAAGACATTTGTAATGTAAAATGATAAATTCACAGGATTTTTAATCTTATCAATGCCAAAAAATATTTGTCAAACTCCAAATTTATACTGGAGCCAGAGTACTTCAGATCAACTTAAATTAAGTTTCCATTTGGAAAGCAACTAACTCTAAGTGGTCATTGTATATTTCCTTTGTGGGGGGCTACTTAAAACTTTTACAAACAATTAAATGGACAATTTTTCCCTCAACACATTTCCCCAAGTGCAAAGCAAATAGCTTTCTTATTTTGAGGTACCACCCCTGGGTCATCCACAACATAACATGCACTTCAGGAACAAATACAATCAGTTTCCACTTCTTTGGTCTTAAACTGTCTCTAAAGCATGATATTCTGTACTACAGAACACCACACAACTCCAAAGTCCAAAGCAGACATGCAAAGCAGAAACAAAACGTGAGTGTGATGCAGTCCAATCATCACACTGTGTTCAAACTCAGTACCTGCTAGACACTTCATTTCTGATGAACAAGAAATCCAAGAAAGTATGGAAGAAAGGCAAAAGAAAAGGTTACGACTAAATGTGGCAGAAGCACTTGTTTAACTATTTAACAACCCACCATCTTAATGTCATTCAGACTCTAAGCTGCTTATTAGCACAACGCTATCATAAAGCCACCAGCAAGAGACATGATTCGTGGGGAACTGGAAAGTAACACAGCAAACTGAATACAAGAACTACTTCTCCAGCCCACTAGGGAGGTATGCATCACGCTGATTCAAATATATTGTTCCTTGGACAGGCAGCAGTTTTAAAGATCTCATTAACTCCTAGAGAACATGTGCTGCTTTGCCCATGGTGATGAAGGAATAAACAGAACCTAAATGAAAGGGAGCATTTCAATTCCAATTTCTGAGAAGCTAGGATCAGTATAAGTGAACCAACGCAGAACCCAAACTACCAAGTTATAAAGTGGCAAAGCTAAACTACCAAAAGGCATTCTACTGTATAACTTCTTAAAAACATTACCTTCTGTTATCCAGAAAAAGTAGGGGGAAAATATTAAGAAAGGTTATTCAATGAAAAAACCCTTCCCTTCTATAAAATCAGTTTTACATTGCATTTATTTACAGAGGTTCTTCTCTCAATTTGCTATACCTTTTTGCCAGCACCGACATTTGCCTTGGCAGTACCCCTGACTTTCTTCATTCTGTTTTTGCGTTCCTTTCGCTGCTTTCTTGATGTCTTTTTCTTCTCATACAGACCATGCTAAAAGGGGGAGAGATTTAAATACTCAAATAAACATGTCATCCTATAATGCCAATACTCTTCTACTCTTGTATACTCTTACTACTAGACAGCTCCTTAAGGTACTCTGATCCACGTCACCCACAGGGCCTTGAACACTCTGGTATGCTTCATCTTTGTGGAATGAATGTGTGGCCATTCTATAGGTAGCTACTTCCATTAAAATGAAGTAAAAGGGAAACATAATCCCAAGTATTCCATGCAAAAGCATGAAATTTTTCTTGAAAACTTCACTGTCTTCCTTGAGAGACTAAACCTACTCTCTCTTGTTGTTTCACCGGCTCCCATTTCATTCATCTCAAAAGTTATCTTCATTATGTCTCCTGGCTGGTAAAATTTTGAGATGATGGGCCCCAGTTAGTCAATAAGCCATTAATCCAGGTGCAAAAAAAGGCCTTTCTCTAAGGGAACCCAGCTGAGGAGGAGAGACAACATGCAAATCGTGCACATATAAAACATGCAGAGGCTAAATAAGAGAAGACCTCCAACACTGGCATTAAGGCCCTTCTTGCAAAACGCAGGATTTTAACTGAAGTCAGACTTGAAGACCAGGAGACAAAAATGAGGAATTTCAGGCACAGGAGATGATCAGTGAAAATGCAGTTGGGAAAAAAGAAGTTTGGATAGAACAGTTTTAATTGAAAGCGTGAGGAAGCCAGTCTATAGAGCTGAGAGTGAGAGGAAAGGAAAGAGGAACTGATTATAACTGGACAGTCTTCTCAAGGAGTTCATCCACAAGGAGAATTAAAAGTACAGAAAGATAGCAAGATGGGTCAGAGGGACTTTTTTTGAGGGTAGGGGAGACACAGGCATATTTGTCAGCAGAAAGAAAGCAGCCAATAGACAGGGAGAGATTGAAATTTAGTAACTAGCGAGCAGGAATGACAGAAGGGACAATCTACCGGAGAGGACAGGATGGAATGGGATCACTTGTGCATACAGAGGGACTTGCCTTTACCAGAAAACCTATTTCTTTATATGGTTCAGATTTTTATATGCTGCTGCACTGCATTAATAATCAATCACAAGATATCTACCCTTGCAAGTCTGTGCTTTGGTTCATTTTTCTTTGCATAGTCAAGGGAATCATAAATCATCCCAAAGCCTGTTGTTTTGCCACCACCAAAATGGGTTCTGAATCCAAAGACAAAAATGACGTCTGGAGTTGTCTTGTACATCTTGGCCAGTTTTTCTCGAATTTCAGTCTTGGGCACTGTAGCCTTTCCAGGATGAAGCACATCTATAACC
>CM053582.1:531412514-531442752 GCA_028627135.1 Pseudochirops cupreus
GTGCTTTGGTTCATTTTTCTTTGCATAGTCAAGGGAATCATAAATCATCCCAAAGCCTGTTGTTTTGCCACCACCAAAATGGGTTCTGAATCCAAAGACAAAAATGACGTCTGGAGTTGTCTTGTACATCTTGGCCAGTTTTTCTCGAATTTCAGTCTTGGGCACTGTAGCCTTTCCAGGATGAAGCACATCTATAACCTAAAAATAGAGTGTATTTATAATTTTCTACTTATATAATAAAGTAGAGCATAAGAAATTAAGGTTAAAAAAAATAAACCTGACTGATATTCTTACCATCTGTTTACGCTGAAGAAGTCTGTTTGTCATGAACTTCCTAGTTCTGATGGTTACAGTGTCATTCTGCAATGTAAAAAAAAAAAATTTACAAAAATTTAAGGAAGGCAGCCTAATACAATAAAGAAGATTTCAATGTCAAGAAGACCTAAGTTCTGACAAACACACACACTAGCTGTGCGATGCAGGCTATGTCAGATTCCCAGGGCCTCAGACAACTCTCTAGGACTATAAAGGGAAAAACTACGTGGACATAGGAAGATTCTCCGCTGGGAGTTTCCAACATCAAAATCACAAACCAAACTAAAACAATCTGAAACATTTCTTGATCCTGTAGCCCAGGCTATAGCATCTTCCATTCACAGTACAGTTTAAGTCCTTATTCTAACTGGAAATTGCACTAAAAGTACCATTACAAAGGCATCATCAGGGAGCTACACCTTCTGTGTGGTCGGAGTTCAATTTAACCCGCCAAATCATCTTGGGTCCTATTTTCCATACATGGCCTTTGCAACACGTTTCAAGATCTTAAAATTATGGAGCTTTCCAGCGTGACCCCTAAGCTTCTGACACTCAAGACTTTCAGGAACACCATCAAATTCAATATCTTCCTAAGTCATCAATCTGTCGGCATAAGTTTCTTTTTTCATTATTCTTTTATAAGGACTAGCTGTCTAGGAAGGAGAGAAAAAGGGATACAGGAAAGAACGTAGGTAACAAAAACAAAAAGATAGCACTAAAAAATTGACAAAGAAAAAAGAGAAAAATCCCCTAGTACTGCACCTCAGTTCAGTAGCAGAAACAAATAAATCAAAGTAGACTCATTTCTTTAAGTTTCAATACATTTACTCCCAAACGCTATTCTAAACAGCAGCACAATTTAAAATAATAGTACAAAATGTCTAGCCAACAGATGTCATAGCTTAGAGCAACTTACCTCCAAGGCTCTATGCTAGGCACTAAGGATACAAAAGTGAAAAATGTTTACAGTCTAAGAATAAGAGTAATAACAAACAGCATCATGAAATAAAAACTTATTTCACTTGGAGTCATGGTTCAAATTTATGCGTGCTTCTGTGTCTCCTGGGATCCCAACTTTCAAATCCTGGTAAATTCCTAAATTAGGATCAAAACTCCCTCTCTTCATTTGGGCCAAGAAAATAAACAAAAAAATCACAAATGGAAGCTACTTGGGGTGGAGGGCCTCCACCTCCCCACGCCTAAGATTTTCAGCTTAATCCCTTTCTACAAGCACGGGTACCAAGGGAAAACGGGGTCCCGCATGTGCCACGAGGGTGAGAAAAATAGGGAAATTTGGCTAATGACACTGCAGAGGCACAAAAACCCAAACGCGTTAATTCCCCCCGGGCTCCCCAATAAAGTGCGAAGTGGCAAGCCGACTCTGTAAGGATCACGTCAGTGTGGGAAAAGAGAAGCTCCCTCTAAAAAAACTCTTAATTAGAATAAATACGGCCCTAATTTGATGCTTCTATATCGAGACTTTACCTCCACCCATCCCCATGCAGAACGACACTGTGCCCATTTCACAGACGAGACAACCGAGGCTGGGGGAAAGGCAGCGCTCCGTTCACGGACTAGGCCGCAGCCTCGGCCTCTCTTGCCCATCCCTCCCCTCCCGCTCCCGCTCCTAGGCCCCAAACCAGCCCGGCCCGGCCCCGTGCCCCTCCTGCCCACAACTCGCCGCTCTTGGAGCGCGGTTCCCGGCTAGTTTCAACATCGGAGCGGACAAGAGGCCTCCAGGAGACGGGCTGAGAGAAGAGTCGAGAGCCGAGCCGAAGGATGGCGTAGATGCGAGACGGATGGCGTCTAGACCCCAGGAAGACTCACCATGGTGGCGGCCGGCTCCTTGAGCAGCAGGAGAGGGAAAGGGCCGCGAGAGGCAACAACCAATCATATCAGAGCTCGCCCAAGGACCCCAGCGGAAGGGGAGGGCCTTAGACTTTGGGAGCTACTAAAAGACTGCCTGATTGAAAAAGGCCAAAGGTAGCCCTCCATCCCCTTTCTTGAACTCTAATGAGGACAGCTTTTTTGTCTAGCTCTGTAGCCAAGCTAAGGGAACACTTCCTACCTTTATGGAGCAGGGGAAAGGTGAGGGTCCCAGGTGCCGAAGCTGCCCAGGACGGAGCCTGACTGAAAATGCCAGAGGCTCCGCCTCCTTTATCCCCCATGAGCTCGGGTTCCCTTCTACTGAGCTAACCATGTGAACTTCCTCCAGCTGGTGCATGTTCGTATATACTTGTGTGTCATTTACATGATGGATAGGGACTGAGTTTGGGATTGATATGCCTGAGATAGGGCACTCCCAGATGGAAAAACTACCCCCATCAATGCAAAAAGTCCAGTTAAATAAAACTACAGGTAGAGGGGGAGTATTATACAATGAGCCTGAAAATGTAGGGTGAAGTCAATGCTGGTCATTCAAGCCAAAGAGCATTGATTAAGAGGTTATTGTTTTTTTAAAAAAGTTACTATGTGCCAGACGCCGTGCTATATAAACGCCAAGAATTCAAAGAAAGGCAAAACGTAGCTCCTGCCCTCAAGGAGCTTGTTTTCTAACGGGGAAGGCAAGCATGAAAATAGCTGGCTGCATTCAAGATTTATGCCAGAGATGGAAGGTAATCTCAGAAAACAGCTGGTGGGTCCAGGGCAAGCCTTCAACAGCGGGGGAATCCGAGTTGTGTCTTGGCTCAAGAAGACTAAGAGGCAGAGTGAAAGGGAAAAAGCATTCCAGGCAGGGGGGCTCAGCTAATGCAAAGACACAGAGATGGGAGAGGGAGATTTCAAGTAAGCTACTGTAACTGGATTTTAAAGTGTGTGGAGAGGAGCAAAGCATGAGAATATGAAACAGAGAAATTCTCATTTGATCCTAGAAGTAATAGGGAGTCTTGAGCAGAGAAATGACATGTTCAGAACTGGGCTTTTGGAATATCACTTTGGCAGCATTGTGTGGAAGATGGCTTGAAAAGGAGAGAAACTTGAGACAGAAAGACCGATTAGGAGGCTATTTCAGTAAGTCAGAGGTGAGAAGTGAAGAGTTCCTGAGCTGGAGTGGGGACCATCAGAGTGGATAGAAGGGGATGGGTGCTATAGGTGACAAGGAGATGAAATGAACAAGACTTGGCCATTCCTTGGATAGGTAGGATACAGGAGAGAGAAGAGTCAAGGATGACAGTGCATTCAGCAAAAATAGGGGAGAAGTTCAGAAGATTCAGTTCCATTTTAGAAGAAGATAATTAAATCTGCTTTGGATGTGTAAATCAAATTTTAAAACATAGCAGGAGTCTTACATTTTTGGACATGGACAATATGGCAATTTTGCTTTTTTCTTTTAAAGGAGAAAATAAATTCTTGTTCATCAAAAATTAAAGTAAAATGAAATATAAAAGGCACCATGAATATGGAGGAATGAGGGTGGAGTTGGAATTGATAAAATTGGTGCATAAAGAAAAGGGGACAAGAAAGCTTTGAAACAGACACTGTGGAAAAAGGAAAAGGACCCATATGTACAAAAATATTTATAGCAACTCTTCTTGTGGTGGCAAAGAATTGAAATTGAGGGGATGCCCATCAACAGGGGAATAGCTGAACAAGCTGTGGTATATGATTGTGATAGGATACTACGGTGCTTCAAGAGAATATGAACAGGATGATTTCAGAAAAACCTGGGAAGATTTATATGAACTGACACAAAGTAAAATGAGAAGAACCAGGAGAACATTGGTCACAGTAACAGAAATATTGTAACAATAATCAACTATGAAAGACTTAGCTACTCTAATCGATACAATGATCCCAGACAATTCCAAAGCAGCCATAATGAAAAATGTTATCCATTTCCAGAGAGAGAACTGATAAATTGAGTTCACATTGAAGAATACTTTTTTCACTTTATTTTTCTTGCTTTTTTTAATATGGCATTTCGAGGTTTACAAAGCACTTCCTCAAAACAGTCCTAAGAAGTAGGAGCTGCTGGATAACATCATTGTTATGTACCTGGGTAAAAGGAGTTGTGAGATACAGGGACCCAGACAGGTTACTTAATTTACCTAAGGTAGTAAGTAGCAGACTTAGAACTTGAACTCTGGTCTTCTGACTCTAATTCAGTGGTAGTACATTAGAGCCATTAGGATTACAGGATTTAGAACAGTTTAGAACTCAAACCAACCTTTGTGCCTTGTTTTGCCCCCATGAATATCAAAGTGATTAGAGACAGTGAGATGTTGTGATAGATAGAGCACTTCAATGACTGTGTGACCCTGGGCAAGTCACTTAACCTCTGTCTGCCTCAATTTCCTCATCTGTAATATGGGAATAATAGCACCTACCTCATAGGGTTCAAATGAGATAACTGGTAATATGCTTTGCAAACCTTAAAGCACTTGTAAAAATGCTATTTATTGTTATTATTTTTATCCATTCCCCCCTGCTTTTACTGATAGAGAAATCAAGGCCTGGGGAAAGTAAAATAACAAGCATAATTAGAACATTTATTAAGACAGTCAATACCCTCAAGGATCCTCATTCTAGTGGAACAACACACATAACACAAAAAGGGAAAACAAGGACCTCCCTGATGTTCAGTTCCTCATCTATAAAACAGGACTTTCATTTCCTCTGAGTTGGTATGAGGCTCAAATAATGTATGTAAAGTGCTTTTTTAATAAAATACACTGTGTAAATGTTATTATTATTGATTCTCCATCATAGTTCACATTTCATAATTCTTTTATTTAAAAAAAATTGTAAGGATTTTTTTCCCATTTTACAGATAAGGAAACTGAGGCTTAGAGAGATTGAAGGACTCTGGGACCACTCCCCTAAAATTGCTTTGTATTTACTTATCTATGTTCCCATTACATCTCTCAGTGGAGTTAGAAACACATTATGTTCCTTGAGGGCAAGGACTGTCTTTTGCCCCTTTCTGTATCTTCAAAGCTTAGCACAGTGCCTGGCACAAGAGGAGGTGCTTAATAAATTTTTATTGAATTGAATTAATTGGACTGAATTGTGTTAACTCCTTGAGGGTAGAAACTATTTCATTTTTCACCTTATATCTCTGAAACAATCTTTATTGAATAAATTGAATTGAATTGAATTCAATTACACATATACAGACTTCCTCTTGGTTATCTTGCTCCCCTGTTCAACACAGTTGGGTGACCCTCACTTTAGCCATGGTTCTGCTATTGAAACTAACACAGAGGGGCAGCTAGGTAACACAGTGAATAGATCACAGGCCCTGGAGTCAGGAGGACCTACCTCAGACACTTAACACTTACTAGCCCAGTGACCTTAGGCAAGTGACTTAACCCCAATTCCCCTGCCTTCCCCCCTCCAAAAAAAAAAAACCTAACAGAGAACTGGGGTGGGGGTGGGCAGTTTAAGAAACAAAAGGAGTCCCATTAAAATCCATCTTTCAAAATTCTTCCCTAGCTGGGTGTGGGTGAACCATCACAGTATTCCCTCTCTCTCTGGGATTTGGACACACAAGATGTTAGTTGAAAAGCTATCCAGAAACCCTTCATTTGCATGATGAAGATACTAATGAAGACTTTTCATTCTAATTCAGATTCCAGTCTCCCTCAATCTGATTTATCCTAATGGAGTTTGGTCTTTGTGTTTTTTGTCTTTTTAAAAATTTATTCTAGACAATAATATGCCACAGGAAGACAATCACATGGGGGAAAGAGGGTTGGACTTGGCATTTGGAAAATCTAGATCTGAATCCCACCTCAGCCTTTTCCTGGCTTACTATAGGCTACCAACAAGTCCCTTCTCTAATCTGTTTCATCAACATGACCAATCAGTCAATAAGTTGATTGGTCTACAGGTATCAAGGAGATAATGTGCAAAATGTTTAATCAGCCTTGATGAGCCTGTTATCTGGGAAATGGCATAATGATATCTATTACTACCACAGAAAAGCTAGATAAAGTGCTTTGCAAAATTAATATACAGATTAGATTAGATTAGAGCTTTTATTTAGCTTTGTGGAGGGCCAGGGATTATCAGTAGCCATCAAATATGCAAAAAAGAATATTTGAAAGGGAAGACTTCAGTTATTTACAATTTATTTTTTTAAAAGGGGGGGGTAGTACCTACTGGCCCTGGGGTCAATAGGACCTGAGTTCAAATCCAGCCTCAGACACTTGATACCAGCTGTGTGACTCTGGGCAAGTCACTTAACTCTATTGTGGCAAAAAAGGGAGGAAGGGCATTTTATACTTTGAAAAGGTAATAATAACTAATGTTTATACATAGTAGGTTAAGATTTACAAAGCATTTTACATATATTATCTCATATCATTGCCATACACTCACACACAAATCCTGCTTGCTTTTGTATTTCCTTCTGAATTATCTTCCTTCGTATTTTTCCAGATTTTTGGTTATTTTTATTATTTCCCTCATAGTGGTCAAGATTCTGTTATTCTGTTTCCGTTCCTTCATTCACTTCATGCATCTTCCCTATGGGCTTTTCAGTCTTTCACAATTTCCCTTTCTTGGCATGAATTAAGGAGGGGAGACTGGGACAGGAGGAGACTAGGTTCAAATCCTCCCTGGGAATGCAGTTGTATGAGCATAGCTCTAAACCACTGAACTTCCAAAGTGATATCTAACCAAGTGCTACCAATAGGCAAAGGGCAGCACCCTCAACACCATCAGTCCTGCTTCCAGACCAATCCTCACAGCCATCATAACCAACTAGACAAGACAGGCAGGAGGAAGCAGCAAGGCACCCTGAGTGAGAGACAAGAGGCATGTGCTGGAAAAATCAAGCCACCACCTGCTTGACCACCCTCTCCTTTCGGACCCAGATGGAGACAGCCCAGGGCCCTGAACCCAAGAGCCTTGGGACCAGCCATCCTTCCATTCCAGCTCTCAGTCATCATCCTGGGAAGGAATCCCAGCTGCATCCTGGCAGCCTCCAAGGCTGCGGCCACAATTACTGAAGACCCAGAAAACAAAATTCTGTCCCCCAAAGTGCTTGGCCCCATCATATGGTTCAGAACCAGAAACCTATTGCTTTTATTAATGGAAATGGCACTGAAGAAAAGCCATTTACATCTGCTTTGCCTTCCATAGGTGGTGTCTCCACCATTCGAAGGAGAGGGAGCCTCTTGAGAGCAGGGACTGTCTCCCATTTCTGTTTGAAGACCCAGTGTTTTGCACGAATTCGGTGCTTAATAAAAGCTCCATTAATTCATTCATTCATGTTACACACTACGGTGGTACCCTAATCCCATCACGTTCATAGTTTACAATTTGTCCATCCTTTCCCTAATCGTTTGCATCTGTTGCTTGGCCACATTTCAATTCACTGGATCGCTCGCGTGTCTGCTCAGCCTTTCCTGCCTTCTCTTGCGTGCACTCCCTCCTCCCTCCATTAGACTGTAAGCTCCCTGCGGGCAGGAACTTTCATTTTTTTATTAACTGTATCCTCAGCCTGAGCACCGTGCCTGGCACACAGTAGGTGTTTAGTAAACGTTTCCCAGATTGGGATGAGCTGGGTTGAATGCACTCTTACGTCTGGTGCAGCAGGAGGAGGGTGCGGGAGGAGTTTCCCGGTGAACAAGGGAGCATCGTGGCTGCGCTTCCCCGGAGGCGCCACCAGGGAGCGGTGTAGAGAAGAGAGAGCGACGCAATGCCCCCGGCGCCCGCGCCTCTCCTCTTGCTCGGCTGCCGGAAGAGGAAGTAGCCGTCAGGCCGTCGCTACGGAAGCCAAGTTGGGTCTGCGGCGACGGCGCGAGCTAGGCCGAGCCGGGTCCCCGCGTGTGGCCGACTCGCCCTCTCTCCACCTCCCCTGCAGCCGCACCGGCCCCGGCCCCGGCCCCGGCCCCTGGAGTCTCCGGAGGGAGCCGCCCAGCAGCCGCCACCATGGTGAAGGAGCAGTTCCGCGAGACGGATGTGGCCAAGAAAATGTGAGGGGACGGGGGTGAGGGGGTGTGGAGGTCAGAGGTCATGGGATGGAGGGGGCGGCTCCCGGAGGCTACTCTTCAGCGAGGACCGCCTTTCCCGTGCTGCTTTCCTTTGCAGCGAGCTAGACGCCCCGTCGGGTGGCCTTATGCCCATTTTACAGACGAGGGAAACTGAGACCCAGAGGAAATATACTCCAGCGTGGGCACGTTGTCATGTGCCCCTCCCCCTGCCTGGGAGCTGCCGTCTGTCCTGTCCACTTGGCGGTTTGGGGGCCGAGGCTGTAAAAACCGGAGTTCAAATCCTGCTTCAGGGACTCCGGGCAGGTTCCCCCGTGCTCGATAGTAAAACTCAACGCCTCAGGGCTGTTGTCAGTCTACTGCCCCCGTCCTGTCAGCCTGTGTTTGTAAAGCGCCCCGGGAAATGCAGACTGTCTACACCCGGGATTCCGTGGGACCCCTTAAATAAAAAGTAAAAAATGCGTAGCATGAGGAGGCCGAGGGTGCCCAAGGGCCCTGGGGCCGCAGCAGTTTCGAGTCAGCGAGCATTTATTGAGCGCCTGCTGTATTCAAGGCCATGTGCTGGGAACAGTGGGTGGAGGAGGAGTAAGGGTGGTGGAGAAGCTCGCACCCAAGACGAGCCGGGATGTGGAGCTGGAGCCCCGGGCTCTAGCCTGCCTGTGCCACTTACTGGCTATATGACCTTGGACAAGTCACTTAACCATCCACGGTAGAATGAGGGACTGTGGGATGCTTTCTAGAGCCTTATTTATGATCCTCTGATTCTGGGCAGGCTCAAGCTCCACGCACCTCAGGTTTAGTCCTGCACGGCCGCCGGGTAAGCCAGCTAGAGGTCAGGATAAAAGAGCGGGGCAGAGATGGGGGGTCTCGTAGCCCCTCCTTTCAAAAGGACTGAAGATACTGAAGATACTCTGGGGGCAGAGCCGGCAGCCCTTGGGGGGCTGTGTGCGCAGAGGCTGGGGCATGCGCAGACACAAGAGCAAGACCCTGCTCCTCAGCTCCGCCCGCCGGCAGCTGGAACGGATCCTCAGCGCTCCGTATGTGTGGGGTTCTGCTGTCACGGTTATGACTAACACTATTTAAGGTGGTATGAAAAGTTTGTTTAGAAAGATAGCTGCTCACACCTTTAACCGTTGTAGATCGCAGTATCGAACTGAGGTTTTCATCAAGTTCCATGGTTTACTGTTTAGAGACAGAAGCATCTGTTTCCAAGGATTCATTGGGGCTTGCATGAACCATATAAGTCAGTTGCCTTAATCAAGGAGCATTTTTGAGTAACCTTTGTTTCTTGTGAGAGAATTAAGTAGGAATGTGTTTAAGTCTTCTCAACCAAAAGGAATTTGAATATTCATTCCCAACAAAGCATGTTTGGGGGTTTTTTGGCAACTGATTTTTTAATATAATTTCTCTTCTCCTTTGTATTTTAGAAGCCACATCTGTTTTGGAATGAAGTCACCTGAAGAAATGCGCCAGCAGGCTCACATCCAGGTTGTTAGTAAGAACTTGTATAGTCAGGACAATCACCACTCTCCCCTGCTTTATGGCGTTCTTGATCATAGGATGGTAAGATACACACACACACACACACACACACATATACCCCCTTACTTGTCCTCTAGGGCCCAGTTTGTTTGTGGAAAATGGTCAAAGTGTTCAGTGTCTCTTCTGAGAATGACAGTTGTGATACGAATTTCTGTCCTTTCAGGGTGTAGTTGAGAACTCCACTGTCAGACCATCCTCTAGGAATTTCCCAATTCAGAATATTTCCTATCACCTTGTTTCACAGTTGGTATGTTGGTCCCCACTGGTTCATTAGTAAGAATTAGTTTATCTTAGCTAACTGCTTTCCTTGAACCTTTGGTGGATTCCCATCTTGAAATTGTGCTGTATTATGTCCCCACCACCTGTTCCTATTACTCTGTAAACTTTCCCTCATCATATTGTAAATTTGAACCCATTTTGGAGCTGTTCTTGCTGACTGATGGTCTCTAACTCCTAAGTGAATTTCTCCTTGAGATCTAGTGACCACTATTGCTGATTTTCCCGAGGATCAGTGGTTCTCAACCTTCCCAGTGCCTCGACCCTTTAATACAGTTCCTCATGTTGTGGTGACCCCCAACCATAAAATTATTTTCATTGTTACTTTATAACTGTAATTTTGTTACTGTTATGAATCATAATGTAAATATCTGATATGCAGGATGTATTTTCATTGTTACAAATTGAATATAACCCACAGGTTGAGAACTGCTGCTAAGATTGCTTCCTTCCTTTTCCTTTCTCGGACATAAAAATCTAACTGTCTCAAGCAGCAGTTCTCCCTCACTTCTTTCATTTCCAAATCCCACATAGGCCAATTTTACTTAATAGGCAGAGGACCCTCTGGGACCTCCATGGGGCCATCACAGAGCAAAAATGTAGAAATTGTAAGTGAACTTATGCTCACTTGGGCTGAGGTGCAGAGATATCACCATATGACTACCATAATCTCCATAACTTTTCTATTAAAGACCTTAGGCTCTGAATGATTAGAAATCATGTTTCCTTTAGACTTTGCACAGTTTCAAGTGCTAAATAAATATGAATGACATTTTGATGTTCTGTGCTCATTACTGGTGAGTATTGTATCTCTTATAGCACCTAGCGTAGCACTGAGCACATAAATTGAATGAATGAAAAAATATTTATTAAATTCTATATGCCAAGCACTTTCTCTACATACAGAAAAAGAGGTCAGTCTCTATTCTTAAAGAGCTCACATTCTAATAAGGAAAGATAGTTCATATAGAAACGTTTGGAAGGCAAATGTAAAGGAGGTTCTAAGGGTATGATAGAGGGCAGATGGCAGGGCCCAGGAGTACCTAAGGTCAAGGGAATATCTGCCCCATGGGCTATGGAGTCTGGAGCGACCAGCCTGTCTTATTGAGGAGGGAGGAATGGGTCTAAGGGGCAGAGCAGAGATTCTGGGTTCCCTTGGGCAAGGGATGATAGAGTGTGAGAATGTCCAGCAAGGATGGGAAAAGAAAAATGGGTATATTTGATTATAATGTTAGCCTACATGAGATCTGTACCATGTTTATTTCTTACTCGTCCCCACTGGTTCATATGTATCTGTTTTTATTCAAAGGGTACAAGTGAGAAGGATCGTCCTTGTGAAACTTGTGGCAAGAATTTAGCAGAATGTTTGGGACATTATGGATACATTGACTTGGAATTACCGTGTTTTCATGTGGGATACTTCAAAGCTGTCATAGGTGTTCTACAGGTGAATTGATGAATTATTGCTTGTTATTTTCTGTGGCAAAGGTTTCTGAGATGTAAATTCTAGAAGTGTTATTGAGTGAAAAAGTATCTCCTCTAGAGTGTGATTAGGTAAGTTTTGAACTGTGTATTATGTTTTTTTGTGTGTTTTATAATAATATAATTTGATAGAAATTATTATATAAAGATAATTTTATCTTTGGGGAAATTACATTGCTTTTTTCTTTAAATAAATTTACATTTGTCTTAATTTCTTAAAGATGATCTGTAAAACTTGCTGCCACATTATGCTGTCCCAGGAGGAAAGGAAACAATTTTTAGATTACCTAAAAAGGCCTGGTCTCACTTATCTACAGAAAAGAGGGCTCAAAAAGAAAATCTCTGACAAATGCAAGAAAAAAAATACTTGTCATCATTGTGGAGCTTTTAATGGTGAGTGCTCTATGTTGGTTACCATTTGTGCCCCCTCTTGCTTAGAATTATAACATTTTTAAGGTCTACTTGTTTTGGATAAAAACTAAGCCTTAATTTTTTATTTTTTTTTTTGCTTTTTTGGAAGGGGGAAGGCAAGGCAATTGGGGTTAAGTGACTTGCCACTTAAGGTCACATGGCTAGTAAGTGTTAAGTATCTGAATCCATATTTGAACTCAGGTCCTCCTGACTCCAGGGTGGGTGCTCTATTCACTGTGTCACCTAGCTGCCCCAAACCTTACTTTCAGGAAACCAAATCCTGATTGAGAGCTTCAATGGAGCATAGAGGGTTTAGCAGAATTCCCTACCATCTTCCTGAGGAAGATCCACTTTTGACTTCCCCCAAGTCTGACGATCACTTCGCAGAGAGTGGTGGGGTGCTGAAAGCACAGAGTGCTGACTGAGTAGGAAGGCAGGAAGAAGGAGGATGCTGCCATCAAATATCACCTCTGTCAGACATTCCCAAGGTCTGTGGGGAGGGAAACATGGCCCTAGCAGCAAAGTTACAGAGAGAACAAGGAAAGTTTCAGTATCAGCGGATAAAATAGCACAAGAGAATATCACAGTGTCCCAGGATCTCAGAGTTTGGAGGGCCTCATCGGCCATCTGATCCAGGCCATATCTACAAAAGAATCTTAAAGGCCTCTGATGAGGGGGATTTCCTGACACTTTGAATGCTTCTAATTCATCACCATTCTGGTTGGCCTCCAGGACAGCCTACCCTTTATCAGAGTCTTTCTTTGGCTGGGACCCAGAACTGATCCTCAGACTGCTAGGATCCTTTGCCCAGGTCATCATAGAGAGGGGATGTTGCCTTCTTATCCTGGGAAGCTGCACTTCCCTTAATGTACCCCAGAATCATGGGAGGTTTTTTTGACTGGCATAGCGCTCTGTTGATTGACAAGGAGCTTGCAGTTCACTAAACCCCCAGGTCCTTCCCAGACAAATTGCATTCTAATATGCCTCCTTCAGTTTTTTCCCTTAATTTATTAAGTAGATTTTTTGAACCTAAGTTTGAGGCTTTGCATTTATCCTTATTCCATTTCATGTTGCTACCTTCAGCCCTGGGCTCTAGCCTATGGAGATCTTCTTGTATCCTGACTCTCCTCCAGCGTCTTGGCTTTCTCGACCAGCACGCTGTCTTCGGCAGAATTGATTGTTTTGCCATCCGTGATGTTAGTCCAGTCTTTAATAAAAAATATTCAGAAACATAGAGCTATTTTATAGAGTCCTGTGTACTGGAGTCCTCCTTCCAAATTTACAATAAACCCCTCTTTCAGTCTAGTCATTGAACTTACTCTGCATCAGTTTAAGTGTATCTAGCCTAATTCTCCATCTTTTCTTCTTAAAAGGTAGCTACATTCTGTGGTTTCTAGATTGGTGGATATATGTGGGCACTGTCCTTCCTTTCCTTTTTTTTTCTTTGTTCAGTTAATTAAAACTTTTCCTCCTACTTCTACTCCCAGTTGAAAAAAGCACAATCTTGTAACAAATATGTATAGTTAAGCAAAACAAACTTTCACATCATCCATGTCCAAAAAATGTGCTTTCGTCTGTGCCCTTAGTCTGTCACCTCTGTGTAAGGAAGTGGGTAGCATGTTTCATCCTCTAGAATTGCGGTTGTGCTGCATTGATTGGAGTTCTGCAGTCTTTCAGAGTTGTTTGTCTGTACAGTGTTATGTTGTTTCTTATTGTACACATTGTTCTCCTGGTTCTGCTCACCTCACTGCGTCAGTTTATCTGAGTCTTCACAGTTTTCTCTGAAATTGGCCCCTTCACCCTTTCTGCATCTTGTATTTCGTGACCAAACGCCATCCGTATTTTCATATTCCACCACTTGTTCAGCCATTCCCCAGCTGATGGGTACCTTCTCATTTTCCAGTTCTTTTATATCACAAAAAAACCCCAAAATTATAAATGCTGTTGTACTTGGGGGCCACAGGGTAAGCACGGTGTGATAGATTGGAAGCGTCGCCGCAGGGTCCTCTGCAGAGCAGCTGGCCCACGCCGCAGCCCCTCCGGCATCTGCTGTTTCCCTTCTTTGTCATGTTTGCCAGTCTGACGGGCGTCAGGTGAACCTTCTGGTTGCTTCCGTTTTCGTTTCTCCAAGTTTTAGTGATTTGGAGCTTTTTTTTTCATTTGGCTGTAGAGAGTTTGAACGTCTTTAGAAAACTGCCTGTTCATGTCCCCTGACCATTGATGAATTGAGGAATGATTTCTTAGAAATTTGTATCCGTTACTTATATATGTTAGAATGAGACCTTTATTGGAGAAACTTGCTGCAGTTTTCCCCCAGTTACCTTTCCCATCTCATTTTAGCTGCATTGGTTGTGTTGTTGCAAAGATTTTTAAGTTGTATGTAATTAAATTTGTTGATTTTATGTTTTGTGATCTTCTCTGTCCCTTATGTGGTCGTGAGCGTTTCCTGTCCAAAACCCAAGAAGGCCTTCGCTCCTTACGCCTCTGGCTTGTTGAGAATCCGCGGCCCTCCCACTGCCCCTTCACCCTGGCGGAAGGCGTGACGCGCTGTCCTGTACCTTGTTTCTGCCAAGCCGCGCTGTCAGCAGCGATGCGCCGCGCTCATTTATTCCCGTGTGTCACGCAGCCAGTCTGCTCCCCTGGTCAAGCACGTTTCTAAATCAGTAGCAGACTTTTGGTTTGAGACCGGGAGCTGCTGAGCCCTGTCCTGCCCACCTGTTTTTCATCATTGCCCTTGAAGTTCTTGACCTTTTGTTCCCCCAGATGAACTTCATGTGTTTTTTTCTAACTCTGTATTGTGCTTATTTGGTGGTTTCGTTGGGTCGGCTCTGAACAAGTAAATTACTTTATGTCGTATTATCGTTTTGATTACGTTGTTCAGCCTAATTGTGAGCAGTTAATATTTCTTCAATTAATTTGGTCTTTCTGTCAATAGCGTTCTATTGTTGTATTCATTTACTTTCTGTGTGTCCTGGCAGGTAGAATCTAAAATATTTCATATAGTCTGTAATTATTTTAAGTGGAATTTCTCCTTCTGTCTCTTCCTACTGGGTTTTGTTGATAACATACAGAAGAAGAGATAAATGTCGTATCTCAACTTTCCTGAAAATAGTCATTGTTTTAATTAATTCTCCTTTCCTTCACGGCCCTAGCAAATATATCTTTAATAGCCTTTGTTAGTTAGGTATAGTACGTTCCTGACTTGGGAGTCTGTTATTTCGCTTTTAATCTGTCACCCAGAAATCAGGCTCCTGCTCTCAGGGGGCCATCTTCTTCACCAAATATTTGCTTCCTGGATCCGCTTTTCTCCTGTTCATCCTTTGCCTTCATGAAACCACCACCACAGCCTCTTTTTTCCCAAGCAACATCTTTGGCCGTGTCCTCTGGGTTTCTTCCAGAAATATCAGAAGGGAAACAATAGCTACCCAAGTGGACAGACCTTGGGCAGTGTTCTGCTATTCTTCCCTGGACAGATGACCAGCAGCTGCCTCAGTGCCCCTCACCAGGAGTGACCAGCTCCCCTCCTTTGGTCCCACCCCCAGTCCCTGCTCCTTAGCTCCCATCGTGTCTTCACCTTTACCGAAGGTCTTCCAGTCTCTCGGCTCTGCTCTCTTTACAAATCCTGAGCCCTCCAGGTCACCTGAAGAGTTTCCTTACTGTCATTCAGCCTCTTCAGACAGCCCTCTTCAGAAACAGAACATTGATGTGGTGGTGATGGTGATGAAGTCACCAGTGGTGAGCTAGCATTTATGTAGCCCTTTAAGGTTTGCCAAGCTCTTTACGTGTGTTAACTCTTTTGATCCTCACAGTAGCCTTAGGAGGTAGATGCTGTTATTATCTCCTTTTACAGATGAGAAAACTGAGGCACAAAGCAGTTAAGTGACTTGCCCAAGGTCACACATCTAGTCTGAGGTGGGATTTGAACCCAGGTCTTCCTGGCTGCCACCCTGGTCCTCTGTCCATTGCACCCCCTACTGCTTCCTGTATGCAATGGACTGGGAAGCTTGCTGAAAAAGTAGAACTTTTAGATTGGATATAGTCCGCACCCTAAAAAGTTCACTGTTGAGGAGGGGATTATCACTAATAGGCAGCTCTAGTACTCTGTTACATGGTGAGTGCATTAATTTTGAAAGAGGTACTGGGGAAAGTCTCAAGAACCAACATCTTTCTCCACCTGGGAAGAACACATTCCCAAGCTGGTGTTTTGTTTTGTTTTTAAACAGGTAATAATATAGGTGGTCAGGAGAGGGGGGGAGAGCATTCCAGGCTTGGGAGTCAGGCAGGAACAAAGGCATGAGCTGTGGTGCCTGTGTGGGGAGAGTGGTATCCAGTGTGGCTGGAACATTGCCCGCTAGATCATGATGAGCCTCTAGGTCCCAGTGACTGGAATCAGCCAGGATCTCAGTGTGTGCTCTCAGGCATGGTGGTAATTTTTCTGTTGATTGAAGACTGAATTTCAAACAACCCTAAAAGACTTAAAAACTGACCAGTTGTGTCTCCGGAGAATTATTGTGAAGCGTGTAATGCTCCCAGCAGAGAAGAGAGAAACAGACTAAAGGTGGGAAAAGAGACATACATTTTTGGACACAACCATTGGGTGGATTAGTTTTGCTTGAGAGCGCTTATTAGACTTTTTAATTAGGGGTTGTGGGCAGGAAAAAGATTATCAGTAATGATGCCAAAAAAGAAGGGGCCATTGAAATACTTCTTAAAATGCCTAGGAGAGAAGCAGAGGGAGTTCACAAGGAAGCACAGACAAGCACGAGTTTTGAAAGTAATGTGTGGAATTTATTCTGCATTTATACACAAACACATACATACAAACATACATTTTTTTTAATAAAACAAGTGATATGAAATGGAGATTTGTGCCGTCATGTACAATCATTTTGTGTTCTGTATATGTGGAAATGCTCCTTTTTGGTTCAAGTGCAGAATAAAAAATAATTTTAAAAGACTTCATTTCAGTAGTGTGTTTAACAGCAGTTTCTCATGATGTTGAAAAATTTGGGTTGTTAATAGTGCAGTTGGGTGGATTTGAGCCAATTGAATTACCATACCAAGTGTGTTGATAAATGGATCAAAAAGTATAGTGTCCCAGAAAAGGGGAGGCAACGCTCCCACTGTTCTTTGTCTTGTCAGGACATGAGTCCTGTGTTGAATTTTAAAATGCCCAGGATGATGTCATATGATAAACATTAGAACTGAACAGGGATGATGTTTGTTTAACCTGGAGATTGAAATTGGAGTGGGGGGAGGGGAGGTACATGTCCTCAAATATTTGAAAAGAGTGTTATCCACAAGAGGGATTAGACTTATTCAGTGGGCATCTACTATAGGACCCGCAACTAAAAGTTACAAGGAAGTAGATTTTGGCTGAGTAAAAGGAAGAACTTTTCCGGAATTAGAACTCTTTGAAAGTGGAGTAGGCAGCCTTGATAGTGAACACGTCAGTGGCAGTGTTCCCAAGCGGAGGCTGATGACTGCTGAGAGGGGCGGAGGCAGAAGAGACAACCAGGCTTCAGGGATGGCCTCCTTAGTCACTTTGAACTCCAGGATTCCATCATTTCTATTCGAAGCTGCGCTGGCTTCATCTGTACAGTTGTTGGTTTTAGAATTGGGAGTACTTAGCTTCCCAAGCTTTCTGGTTACCTGGTTTATATTGATGTCCAATTTGGATGAAGAATGTGAGAACAGAAAACAAATCTGTACATGAATTCAGGGGCTAAATATGTTTTCCTGAAGGTTCCTTTTTGCCACCTATGGTGTAATTGTATTGTCTGAACTGGTATGTGGTTCAGTCATTTCAGTCATATACAGCTCTTCCTGAACCCATTTAGGGTTTTCTTGGCAGAGATGGTTTGCCATTTCCTTCTCGAGCTCATTTTACAGATACACTTACACTTACAGTGTAAGTCACTAGCCTAGGGTCATGCAGCTAGTAAGTGTCTAAGGGAAGGTTTGAACTCCAGAAGATGAGTCTTCCTGACTCCAGGCCTGGTGCTCTATCCATTGCACCACTTTGCTAACCCTGAATTGGTATAATAACCACTCAGATTTATAACTTATTATTGAAGGTTTCTCTGTTTAAAGTATAGCCTTTAGTATAATTTGACCTTTGATATTTTTACATTTTCTCTTTTATTACTCAGGTTAAGTCATCCAGAAAAGCATAACTTAATATTGAGTTTTAAAAACCAAAATTCGTCTTGTAGGTACTGTGAAGAAATGTGGTTTGTTGAAGATAATTCACGAGAAGTACAAGACCAACAAAAAAGTAGTGGATCCTGTTGTGTCTAATTTCCTTCAGTCATTTGAAACTGCCATTGAATATAACAAAGAAGTAGAGCCCCTCCTAGGGAGAGCCCAGGTGAGCCTGAGAGTGCTTGTGGCACCGTCCTTTTGGTTGTGATCATACAGAACATCTGTATGTCCCACTGATACCCAGGTGGCGAGTAAGAACTACAGGATGAGTTTGTTCTATAACCAATGTATTTAATATAATTCAGTAGAGAATAGGGTGCTGCAGAGGATAGAGACGAGGCCTTGGGGTCAGGAGGCCTTCAGGCCTACCCAAGATTCAGTCTCTGTGACCCTTGGAGAGTCCCTTCACCTCCGTGCCCAGAGCAAGGCTTTTGAAGACTGTGAGTTACTGATCATATCAGTGGAGGAACTTCTCACGGAGGGAATTCCCAACAGATATAGTCCCAGGCTGGTCCTTCTTGTGAACTGCCCTATCATGCGCTTCTGCCTTCACCTCCATTATTTTCTGTTCCTGTTTGGTAGGAATGCTGAATAAAATGGCTATAATTCACCAACTTGGGGCACGTAATTTGCTAATTTTAACAGTAAAAATAAGGTTCCCTCATGTATAGAGAGTTTTACTCTAGAACAGGAAAGTACTTTGTCATTGCCTCATACTGGCCCTGAGAGAGAGTATACATGTATTACCTTCATCCCTATGTAAAAGATTTGAGCTCTGGGCTAGATAGACTTTTTATTATAAGCCTTTAGAACTGGAAGGGACATTAAGGGACGTTTAGTCCATTCTTCTCATTTTTTACATGAAGAAGTTGTGGCCCAGAGGAGGAAAGGGACTTTCCTGAATTACCTCCTGTCTGCCAGGTCCCAGAATGAGTAAGCAGCAAGCCAGGGATACAAACCCACACTCCATTGTGCCTTCCAGAATCATCTCAGGGCTCACTTCTTTCCTTGTACAATGAATTCCAAAAACAGCCCATTGATTTTGTGACTCTGTGCTTAAGCAGGGACAATTGGTCTCCATTGCCTAATGTAGCAAGTCTAAACCCTTGCCCTTTCAAGATATTCATAATTGAGCCCTCCCCTCATATCCTAATATCCTCTTATTCTGAACACAGACCTTCCTTTCCAGACAAGCTAGTCTCCTCACAGTCTCTCTCACTTATCATACCAATTCCTCCTTTTCTGGCCTTGCTTAAACAAAGACTTGTGCCTTCCAGCCTGAAATGCCTACATTCTTTCTCTTTGACAGACACGTTCCTGCCCATTCTTTAGACCAGATTGAAAGCTCCTGGAAGGCAGAGACTGTGCCTTCTGTTCTTCCCACATGCCCTTTAGCAACTGGCACAGCCCCAGGTATATACCAGGGACTGCCTGAACACTTGTAATGGATCAGGTTGAGCTCTTCTAGATTCCTCTTGCCCGACTTAAAGGATTCTGTGGGAGGAGTATTGTTTCACTGAATGTTTGTGATCGATGTAATTGTAGGTGATATTGAGCAACAGTACTTCCCTAAGTTCATTAACTTCTCTGTGAAAGTACAAATAACTGTTTTCTTCATGCTGAAAGACTGAGAAGATTAAACCTGATATAAAACTTTGAACTACTTGAAGAAATGTACCATACCATTATTACTCTAATACTGATTAAATTAATCCAGTAAACACTTAGATATGTCTTGAAACCTACAATCCTTCCCTAATTTTTATTAGTCCTAATTCTTCATTTTTCTAGATAGTATGTTCAAATCTTAAATTTACAAGTATATGATCTGTTTCACTGGATTGTGCACTTCACTGGGACAAAAACCATTTCTACTTCTTTTGATTCTTTCTCTCCTCACCATATCTGTGGTTCTGTTTCTAATAGACACACTCAGTAAAAACTTCCACACTGTTAGGCCAAGACCCTGAAATCCACTTATAGCAAATACCTTCTTTCTCATAATCATATGTTTACAGAAAACCAGGTAAAAGTGGAATACTTTTCATAGTCTGAGAGACACTTCTCAAAAGCTTGAGCTAAGCCTGGGCTCTTGAGACTGTGGCCACATAATGATTTGTGTAGCTGTTGAACTCTTAAAGTAAGTTCTCACTGCTTTACTGAAAAATTTATTGTAATTTATAACTTAGTACTTTCTGAGTAGGGAAGCTCACATCTGGTTTCTTGCTTTTTTTTCTAAATAAGTAATAGGAGAAACAGATGAAGAAGAAGTAAGGCTGTGGCGTATTGATGCAGGTGCTTCTGATCTACACGGGATCATTTTTCTTTTGCAGGAAAACTTGAATCCCTTGGTGGTCCTGAACTTATTTAAAAGAATCCCAACCGAAGATATCCCTCTCCTCCTAATGAACCCAGAAGCAGGGAAGCCCTCTGACTTGATTCTTACACGCCTTTTGGTGCCTCCTTTGTGCATCAGGCCTTCTGTCGTGAGCGACCTGAAGTCTGGCACAAATGAAGATGACTTGACCATGAAACTGACAGAAATAATCTTCCTTAATGATGTCATCAAGAAGGTTAGTACTGGAGAACAATCAGGCAGGATTAAAGCATGTCTGTGTAAAACCAGAAACTGATGTACTTTTTGCTTATGCTCTTGTGCTTTTCAGCATCGGATATCGGGTGCCAAAACACAGATGATCATGGAAGATTGGGACTTCCTGCAGCTCCAGTGTGCCCTCTACATCAACAGTGAACTCTCAGGTATTCCTCTCAATATGGCACCTAAGAAATGGACCAGAGGTTTTGTTCAGCGGTTGAAAGGAAAACAAGGTAGGTCTCTGATTTTTTTCTCCTTTTTCTCAGTTCAGTAACATGTACATATTGTCAGTAGGCAATCACAATGTCACAAGACTTATGTGAAAGTCGGGTTTGTTACTAGAGAAATGAACGTGCTTGTGGGACCCCAAGAGTTCACAGCCATTACAGAAGTTTGCATAGCTATGATAGTACCACAAAAAGAGGAGGAGAAAACAGGCAGGGGCGTGACATAGGAGGAGGAAAGGCCCAGTAATCCTTCCCCTGGGAGGAGCAAGGCAGGCTGCAGGCTTCAATGTTTCTTTTTCCTTGGAACAGGTAGACTATGAAGGTAGGAGGGTTCACTTACCTGCAAAGGACCCCTGCTGCACAAGCATTTTTCCTAGCTTGGCACAGACTGACAGGCTTCCCTAGTACACAGAGAATACAGCTTGGGGTGTAAACAACAATTATATCAGTTGAGGGATGCTTTGTCCTTGACACATTCAGGTTCTGGGTCCATTGTTTCTGGAAAATGTGGCAACTCAAAAAGACCACTTCAGGGGACTCCTTAACATCCCTTAACAATATTAAGAGCTTGCTATGTGCTGGGCACCAGGCTGAGGGTAGGGCATTTAAACCCAAACAAGACAGTCCTTACCCTCGAAGAGCTTGTATTCAAATGAGAGAAGGCATCACATCAAAGGGAACTAGAAAGTGAGACCTTATCATGGTAGATACCTGGGCAGAGCCCCAGTGGCTGAGGAGCTGGTGGTAGAGTCTAGAGAGAGGAATGAAGCTGAAAGAAAAGTGACCCTGCTTGAGCAAATTCCAGGCCAAGGACTCTGCCCTCGAGGACAGGGGTGTCTCCAGGGAGAGAATGCTGTTGGAGAAGTGGCAGGAAAGTCCCTTGGATGAGGATGGGAGCCAGGAGGGTATTCTTAGTCCTTCATTAAATTGCATATGCCATTTCCATGAGAGCTGGGTTGGACAAACATAAACAATACCAGTAGTTGTTATAGTTACTTGGAGGAAAAAACCCACCACACAGACTTAAGCCATTCCTTTATTTTTATTTCTTAAGGTCGCTTCAGAGGAAATCTCTCTGGGAAAAGGGTAGACTTTTCTGGCAGGACAGTCATCTCACCTGACCCCAATCTCCGAATAGATGAAGTAGCCGTGCCAGTTCATGTGGCCAAAATACTAACTTTTCCTGAGAAGGTGGGCACTGTCAAACTGCTTGCTTCACTTGTTTTCCTTTTAAAAAGTCATCCATTATGTTTGACTCAAGGGAAATATATTTTGTTGTTGTTCAGTTGTTTCAGTTATGCCTGACTCTTTGTCACCCCATTTGGGGTTTTCTTTGCAAAGATATGGAGTGGTTTGCCATTTCTTTCTCCAGCTTATTTTACAGACAAGAAAAGTGAGGCAAATAGGGTTCAGTGACTTGCCTAAGGTAACACAGCTAGTAAGTGTCTGAGGCCAGATTTGAACTCAGGAAAATGAATCTTCCTGACTCTAAGCCTGGCATTCTATCCACTATGCCACCTAACTGCCCCAGGGAAATGTATATTCTGCATTGTGTGGTTGTAAGGGGCATTTTAACTAGCGAGCTAGACATATCTCTGGTGATTCATAATTAACGCTAGATCAGAGATATGTTTGAAAAGAGCAAATGAGGAGTCTGTAGCATTTAGTTTCTCCATTAAAACTGCTGTGGTTTTCTTTAATACACCTCTGCATGTCAGGTGGGGAAAAAAGACCTTGTGGTGCTGGAGTGATGCATAGACACATTTTAATAACAAATACACAGTCAATTTTGCACTAGACATTTTGGCCTACTTTTCAAGGAGTTTGGGTTGTGGACTGCCTGGGGTACTTAGTCTCTTTTCAATTAATGTTTAGTGTAAAAAACATAAAAGTTAGTAACTGAATCAACAGAAACATGAGAATTAGACCATTAATAAAAAAGGATTTCTTATTATTTTTTTCATTTTGTTCCTACAGGTAAATAAAGCAAACATCAATTTTATGAGGAAACTCGTTAGAAATGGTCCTGAAATTCACCCAGGAGCCAATTTCATTCAGCAACGACACATGCAAATGAAAAGGTACTGTCTTTTGACTATATTTATCTGCCTTCTGATGCCTAAAGTTCTATAACTGAAATGTTATAATGTTCAACAACAGAACTTAATTTCAGAATTTGGAATGTTCTCTTTCCTCATTTGAACTCATGAAATTTGTGCTGTATTTGAGCTTAAGAATTTTTAAATATTGGAACATGATATTGTTGGTGCTATATTTGCCCTGTAATGAAAGATATATCATTTACCTTCTTTGTTTGACCTTTAAATGCATATTGGTAGATGATCAGTTATTCAATAGTAAAAAAAATGTTTTAAATTCAAACAGCGAAAATGTAATAGTGGGGCAGCTAGGTGGCGCAGTGAATAGAGCACCAGCCCTGGAGTCAGGAGGGCCTGAGTTCAAATGTGGCCTTAGACACTTAACAGTTACTAGCCGTGTGACCTCAGGCAAGTCACTTAACCTCAAATGCCCTGCCTTCTCCCCTCCAAAAAGAAAAAAAAAAGAAAATGTATTTAATAATGTATTAACCAGTATAGAAAAGCTAAGCCTTCTGCACTCTTACACAATAGGGGCATGTTTTAGTTGCTTATATTTTCCAAAGAGGATGAACTCCAGCTTAATTGTTCTTTCCATCTTGGGAGAGGCCTTATGTGAATAAAGTCATGGATGAAATAGGCTGCTGTTCATAGCTCTTAAGCTTTGACTTTAGGAGGAAAAGTTCTTTGAACTTATTTCTCAGAAATCATGACTTTTGTCATAAGGTTTCTGAAGTATGGAAATCGAGAGAAGATGGCCCAAGAGCTCAAGTACGGTGACATCGTAGAGAGACATCTCATAGATGGTGACGTGGTGTTATTCAATCGACAGCCCTCACTACACAAACTGAGCATCATGGCTCACTTAGTGAGTATAGAATGACTCTATTTTCTGTTCAATGAAAGCCCTCTTATAAATATACTACAGCACAGGACCTCAAATACTTGGCTCCTACAATTGACATGATAATCTCAACACATTTTCCAAACTTTTCACTTACCCTCCCTTTTGGTTTTCTAAAACTTCAGTTTGTCTTCAGTGCTGTGAATCTTCACCACAGTGTTATCTTGAGGCAGTAAATACAGAGAGACTGCTTGAAAAAAAGTCCTTGGAATAATCTCATCAACCAAAAGGCATGAAACTCTCTTGTGTAATAAACTATCAGAAAATTCACTTTACTTCTTGAGATTTTTTTATTTTAATAAGCTAAGAAGCCGTGGTTCTTGAAATGATTTATATTTTCAGTACTCCTTAATACTGGCTTCTTTGTTTATTTTGTGACATGACACTGATAATTTTTTTTAATATTTAAAGTCTAAGAAAACTGCAATTTTAATTCATAAAATATTCAAAAACCCTTCTGTCTTTGAAGAAGTTAAATTTTATGAGTGCGTTATGATGTTTACATGATTTGTGAAGGGTTATGTAAGCAGCCTTTTAAAACTTTTCTTAAATCAAGTTCCTCAAAGGTAGATACATCACTTGGTGCTAAACAACAACAGAAAAAAAGGTTTTAAGATATATGTAGGATTGAGGTGGGGGGTGGGGGAGGCGGAGTTCTGGTTTGTTTTTATCACATTTTTTAAAAAATGAGTATTTCTGGTCTCACACCAAATAGTGACAAATTCACAGTATAGTGGAATCTGAAAGATTTCCTTGAAAATTGCTACTGGGACTTGCGGTTTAGTGGAAGAGCACTGGATTTGGAATAGGACCTGAGTTTGTGCTCCTTATTCTACATGTGTGCAGTTCACTTCACTCCCTTTAAGTGGCCCTTTGTCTCATCAGTAAAGTAATGGAGCTGGACTTTGTGGTCTTCAAGGACCCTGCCAGCTCTGAACTCTTTTAACGTGTGAAGGGAAATGAGACTTAAGTAACACCTGTGACTTAACAGAATAACTAGGAATCCATTTCTAGGAGCCAAAGCCTTCTATTTTCGAGGGAACCATTTTAAAATGAATTGGCTTAGTCCAAAAGAAAAAAACCATTCACACAAAACCTGCTTTCCTTTTTATAGGCAAGAGTGAAGCCCCACCGGACCTTCAGATTTAATGAATGTGTCTGTACACCCTACAATGCTGACTTTGATGGAGATGAAATGAACCTTCATCTTCCTCAGACTGAAGAAGCCAAAGCAGAAGCTCTTGTTCTGATGGGGGTAAGTGGGGTGTCTGAGTTTGTCCAGGAGCAGTGGATGTCACCTGGAAGACCATGGCTTTTGTGCATGGACTCCTTTAAAGGTTTCCTTTGAAACAGACATAAGTCCAGCAAGCCATGTGCTTTCTCTTCCAAGTTTAGCTATTAATCAGCATTTGTTCTCCCCGTATAAAATTTGTTGGTGATTCTAATTGTCAAATGTGTTCCACACTTGGGTGTTAGTAGGATTTGGGAAGGTTATCATAAATAATATTCCTGCCTCCTCCCCCCCAGCGCTGCAGATGGTTCCTTAGAGAAAATACAGCAAACCACAGCAACAGTTACAAAAGCCACATTGTTCTTTGATGTTGTTTAGATTTCACTGAGATGAGGGACCAGTGAGAAAACTCCTCTCCTCCCTGGGTAGTCATCTGCTTACGGTCTTAAGAAAGTTGTCTAGGACTCCAACCCTGTTACTTGCCCAGGGTTACAGAGAGGACATGTGTCAGATGGAACTGTAACCCACATCTTCCTGCCTGACACTCTCTCTCTGCCAGGCTGTGTTTGCTGCCTCTCATCAGTCTGTGGCCTCATTTATTTAGTATCATTAGGATGTAAGAGGTTCCAAATAAACGAACTTTCCAATTAGCTTAAATGTGTCTTCTAAGCTCCAGTATTGTTTTATTTGAATAGTTAGACCTAATTGTAAAATACTTTCTAGCCTTCTCTTCATTAAGAGAACATCTACTGATAAAAACCTTGTATTGATATTTTAACCTTGTCATCACTGAGCATTATTTATTATCCAGTCATGCCCTCAGAAGCTATTAACGTATACAGACTTTTTCACCCCTTCCCAAAATGACTCCTGAGTATTAGGGTATTTAGTTCTTCTACCTGTCTTATAACTTTACCTGTTTTCTCTGATCTGCTGCTTGTCGCTCTATGTACTTGCCTTTAACAGCAGTCCCTCCCTGTCCTCTGTCACATTCTGAGGCCTCAGCTGCCCCTCCCTACCCACAGACGTAGCATGCTTCTAATTGGCTGCTTCTCGGTCACTGTGATTTGGGAAACCAGATAATCAAGCTTGTTAGACTTGTGTCTAAAACAAAGGTAAATGGACTCTAAGTGAAGGTCTTAGGGGCTTTTCCATGATGAAAAACACATCATAAATTTGTACTCCCTTTTGGAGTTCTTGGCTATGTCTTTACCCCTAACCCTAATGAAGGTTATGAGCAAAGCACTCTTGAGACAAGCGAGCTAGATATGTGTTGCATATTTGGACAACTGGCCATTTACTGTACTTTTCCAGTAGGGTATGTAATATAAATTCTAAGCAATTCCAGTAACTAATAGACTTCTTGCCTTTGTAACAGGAGTATTCTTTGCTAAGAGTGCTATAGATAGGGAGTATTTTTTTTCTTTTTAGCGAAGTGCCACTGTGTTTCTTTGCTGAAGCCTTATGGTAAATGACCTAGGAACTGATGAGCTATTAGTGTTGGGATTGGAGGCCCAAGGACATTATCTTCCTTTCACCACACTTAAGTGACATTGAGCCTGGGTGCTTCCCGCAGATAACTATTTAAAATGCCCATGATTCCTAGGGAACCAGCCTTTCTTTCCCCATAGCCATTGGCCAAGATCAGTCAGGTAGAGTTTCATACATAGAGATTGGAGAGACTGAGCGTGATGGTATAATCTTGTAATCCCTGCTACTGGGGGGGGGGGGCTGGCAAATCAATGAAACTTGGCAGTCCTAGGCTGTAGTAGAGCCACAGACCAATCAGGTAACTGGTTACTAAGTCTAGCACAAATACAGGGAGCCCCCAAGAGCAAGGGAGGCCCACTAGGTTCCTTATGTAAAGCTGTCCTAGGGAAAACAGAGTGGGTCAAAACTTCTGTAGCAATGGGATCATGTCCATGAGTGGCTGATGTAGTGCTAGTCTAGGCAAGATGAGGAGTCCCAGTCTCAAAAAAAATAGAGACTAGAGAGAAAAAACAATTATTGTGTGTTCTTTTGCTTCAAAAGTAAGCACTGAGAGTATCCATCTGAAACAACTAAATGTTTTATTAGTTAGAAGAGGAGTGACTATTTGCCAAAGAGAAATTCAGCAAATGTGTCTGAGTGATGCTTTAAAATTTAAAATGACATTGTTTGGACTTTTAAAAACCAGCACTTTTTCATCATTTAAAGAATTGATTTTTTGGAATGGTTACTGAGGGATAGGTAACAAAAAGTAATTATGCAGTGTGGAAAAAAGGAAGCATTACTTTTGTAAAATTTTTGAGAAATTGTTGCAAATGATTCTAACATTAGGTAAATTATGATGCATTTGATATTTTTCTTTTAGACAAAAGCAAACCTGGTAACGCCAAGAAATGGGGAACCACTGATTGCTGCTATTCAGGATTTCTTGACAGGTGTGTCACATGGACATTGGGAGGTTGGGAGGAGGGATGGTGGGTAGAGTAAGATATTCCAGGGATTTGTTTTTGTAAAAAGTATTTTCAAAATAATCACCATAGTGTATTTTGAACATAGGTTCATTGAACTGTCAGACATTGGAGCTAAAATAAATCGTACAGATTCTCTATTCCCACTCCCTCCTTTTACAGACCAGGAAGCTGGTCAGCCAAGGGAAGGCGACTTGCCTTGTGTCACAAAGCTAGGTAATGAGTGAGCTGGCACTAGAATCGAGTCTTGTGGCTCCTGGTTGCCTGAGTGTCTTTGTGGTGGTTATGGTTTTAAGTTTATCCATAAACAACCTTTCTTAAAGGTTTTGAATGTGTTTTCTTCACTTGTTAGGAAAGTACTTTGTAAAATGTAAAGAACTACATAAATATTGGCTACCTTAATTAGTTGGTTTATTAGTACAATGCCTGTAATGTTTTTTAGTGACTTTCAAGATTTATCTTAAAAGGTAACCAGTATACATTTTCTACTAACTACTATTCTTTATATTTAAAACTTGTAGGTGCCTATCTTCTTACTCTTAAGGATACTTTCTTTGATCGAGCTAAAGCTTGCCAGATCATTGCTTCCATTCTAGTTGGCAAGGATGAGAAAATTAAAGTTCGCCTTCCACCCCCAACAATCCTAAAGGTTGGTTTTTATAACTCTTGACTTGTATGTGTTTGTCATTGGACTGTCTGTAGCCTAACTCAGCCAGTACATTACATCTGTAGCCAGGCACCCAGGGATTCAGACTCAAAAACACCTTGGCTGGTGCAATAAATTCATGACTTTTTTACTTGGCAAAAATAAAATGAAGGTACTCTTAGCTGGCTGGTTCTTTATCCTGATGTTCTCCACTTTCAGCCTGTTACCCTGTGGACTGGAAAACAAGTCTTCAGCCTCATCCTTCAGCCCAGTGAGGAGAATCCTGTGAGAGCTAACCTTCGAACGAAGGGCAAGCAGTACTGTGGCCGAGGGGAGGACCTCTGTGTTAATGACTCCTGTGAGTTAGGCCCAAGCTTGCTCTTTAGTGTGCACAGACCAGGGAGGGGAAAAGGTCGATGATCCTTCATTTTTAAAAGTGAGGTTGAAAAGGAGATAATTGAAAGTTTTCTTGAGCCTTTAGACAAAATATTTGTTTTTCATTCCTGTCGTTAGACTACAGTACTCCAAGTCTTTATCTTGGAGAAGACTGCAGAATTACAGCTCACAGTTAATGTGTTTTTCACCAAATACATAGTTGTCATAAACATCAACAGCTTGTTAATGTCTGTCCACCAAAGTCTGGAATTGACCGGGACGCCATAGTTTATACTGTTAGTGTTTAGTAATTGAAGATTTTTGTTATTGCTGAAAAACGCAAGTTGACGAAAAAGACTGTGCGTCTGTGTGTGTGTATTCGTATTATCATGGCTTTCATGGGCTTCAGTTAAAATGAAAGTAAGTTGCAAGCCGTAAAAGCTCCAGGCATATTATTAGCACACATTACTAATTAAAAAATAGTAATGGAAGGAACCCTGGTTTTAGAATCTACTTATTACATATGTGATCTGTGTCTCTGGAAGTCATTTCCTTCATCTGTAAGATGAAGAGTTAGATGAGATAACTCTCACTCTCAGTCCCATCTTTCTATGTCACCTTATCCAGGAAAGCATTCACATTCTATCCCAACTTCTGTGGCCAAGGATTTGAATTTCAAGTCCTTGAAAGGTTGTCTCAGAGTCAGATGCCTTCCCTCCCACAGCTCTAAAATAACAGTTAATATTGTGAAGACTCCTGGCCTTTCTCACTGTTGTCCCTCCTTGAGTGTGTGGTTTGGGGAATGTTTGGCTCTTTCCTTATCTGTTGTTTTTGCTTTCTAGATATGGATGGTGGAGCTGCTTTTAGTTTTCAGTTTAAATAAACTGGTTGGAACACTGAAGTCTTTTTCTTTCCTACCTCCCAAAAAAGACAGCCTTTGAGGAGAACTCTCTGGTCTTTACTCACTACTTTAGCCTTGGACATGTAGACATGCTACCTGTGTCATGATAGGTGCTCCTGACTGTGTGCTAATGTCTGTGCTTGTAGATGTAACCATCCAGAACAGCGAATTAATGAGTGGCAGCATGGACAAAGGAACTTTAGGATCCGGATCCAAGAACAACATCTTTTACATTTTGTTGAGAGATTGGGGACAGATTGAAGCTGCTGATGCAATGTCACGGCTCGCTAGGCTGGCACCCGTTTATCTGTGTGAGTACCCCAGGGTTCCCTGTAGGTAAATCAATATGAATAATAAATAATTCACACATTATACCTTCACATTAGAAGGCTGAATAGTGACAAATGGAAAACTACTGTTCTCATTATTTTAGCATGTTGTTTTCTTCAAAAGTGAATTTATTCTTGGATAAACCATTCGTGCCTGTTGCTGGAATCCGCTGAACATTCACCTATTTCTCTGTAAATTTGTATTTTACTTTTTTTAAAAATGGAAAGACATTCTGTACATTGACATCTGCATAGTATTTCACTAAATAAGATCCATGGTGTCTTTACCTTCTTTTCAACACTGCAGCTA